>CM031244.1:214504033-214917259 GCA_018340775.1 Taxus wallichiana var. yunnanensis | reverse complement strand
ATGCCCAAAATGATGCTTATTAATCATGTTAAATAAATGTTTGTGTAAACTACATAAGTTGATCAATACTAGATGTACAAAGTGTTAGTTTGTAGGTTGTGGAAAATATTGTCGAATGGCTTCACAACCATTTGTTCATGATAATTTTTGGTCCCTTTGGATCAAGGGAGTTTGTTGGGTTTTGTGATCTACATATATTTAGTTGTAAGTATGTTAGTTACAACATGTATCTCCAAGTGAGACACCGCCTTAGAATTAATAAATGTCATGTTAAATGGTAATAATTACTTTACTTAAGTGAGATGAGTAATGGATGGTTGGGCCTGCAAGATAATTAGTTGGTGGTTCAGACTTTGTTGGGGCTTGTATGAGTTTGGTGAAGACAAAGCTAATTAATGTTTGAATCAATGTAATCATATCTATCATTTAATACTATATGACATTTTCTTTTTTTAATGAATCAAATATAGTTCTTTTTTGGTTTCTATCATGTACCCAATGAGCTTTATAACCTCATCAACAAGCCCATTATAATGCCCATAAATTTTACCATCCAAAATGTAACAGAAAAACTGGTGATTTTTTTGTTATAATATGTAACACTTATAACATTTTCACTTGTCACATGACACATAACAATGGGCCCACATAATCACTAACAATTACTTTTGCATCATTCCAAGGAACATAAGGTTTACAAATTTACTTTTGAATTCATTGTGATTTGATACCGAATAAGTATTTCATTTGTGGAAGCACAAATAATATCATTATGACACACAATGCCCCAATGTAGTCGAGGTCCAAAACATTCTAGGGTTCAATCCAGAGTTAGGATTCCCTATTTTAATCTCACTACCACTTTTCAGAACACACAAATCAACATCAAATCTTATCATCAAAGGTTGGGTCCAAGAGTGAACATCTTCGGTGAGACCCAAAGCAACACTAGCCACTGCTCAAGACGTGGGGTGTGCACGACTAAGTTGTAAACCCAAATGTTTTTTTCTTGGCTGCCATTCTTCTATGGATTCAAGAACACTTACAGTCCCACTAAATAGAAGGAGAAGAGTATAACTCAGACACCAAGTCATGAGTACCCATGCACTTCTTACCAAGGTGTCTTGTAAGTACATTAAACATTCCCAAACAAGACTATTCCTTCCCTAAATTTGGTAGAAAAATATGTTCGGGTTCTTATAAGGGTGTGACCATAGAAGGACACATCATTTGTTAAATTACATTGACCTAAAACCATACACAATCCGGGGTGTTGTCTCAAAAGTATAACTATCCAAAATAGAACCCATGCAAACAGGGTATAAGGCCCTTATTTAATTCTATCACACATACTTGAGTTGCTAATAAGATCACTTATGAGATCATTAGGAGTCCTAAGGAAATCCTTTTACGGTACAAACCAAATTTACCTCAAGTTTCCCTTCATGCATTTCTCTAAGTCATTCAAGGACTTATCTAGGGAATTATGCTCATAGATTAACATAGAAAGAGAGTTTCATTAAATCAGTGGATAAGACAACATTATTCTTAGGATAATTTCAGGGAAACTATTACCATGAGATACTAATAGGAGAGGTCAATCTTTTAGGTTAGGGTCATAAAATTTCTCATCATTGCTTCTTATAGTGACATCGGTTCATGATAAGCTTGCTAAATTATAAGATTTATCACGTTTGATTCCATACAGCAAGGAGTGACATATAAATTTCTTGAGAGTATTACATTAGTCTCCATTCAATAATAAGCACAAATTAACAATCCCTTCCATATCATACCCTTAGGAATATATTTAGATAAAAAAATGAGTGACCATTTACACACCATCAAAAAGATTCCTCATTTTTCCATTGTTACCAAAACCATTAACAATAGTATTACCATAATACATTGTTATATATCTTCTCATGCCAAACATAAATTTCCATCATTCATTACCCGAATTCACCTTAAAAGTGCATGACCATACTATTCATCCCACTAAATTTACTTAAAGTACTCAACATTCACTCTCTAGTTATAAAGACCCGTGAGGAGAGAAAGTTATGCAAAATTAATCTAAGAGTTATTTAAAACTTATAACAAGGTGTGCAAAGTGATCGTGTGACCCACTCTTTTGACTAATCAAATTTATCTTAGTTTCTATATCACAAGAAAGACCCTTTTTCACATCTTTAAAGACAACATTTCCCCCTATGTGAAGTGCAAGCTACTTCCCATGATGGTTTAAAACTCAGTCTCGAAAGGCCACAATTCACTATAGTCATAGAAGATACCGGGAAATTTCTTCATTTGAACAAAGGTTCATCAACACACTATACATTCATTCCACCATTAATGTTACATGTTGTTCTCGTGAACTAGCAACGGTTATATCAAGGTTTAGTTTCAAGCTTAAAGTTTTACCTTTTTCCTATGTAATAGTTTCAACGCACGCACACCCATGCATGCACACACATGCACACACCCACGCATGCACACATGCACACACATGCACGCACGCACACACACGCACGCACGCACCCACATACACACACAAGCAGAAACACGCAGACACATGCACACACACGCGCGCGTGCTCGCTCCGCGCACACACACACAAACACACACACACGCACACACACGCACACACACACAAATACGTATGCATGCGCACACACACGCACACGCACATACACATGCACATGAACACACACACACATGCACACGCACATGCACACGCACATGTACACACACACGCACATGCACACACACATGCACATGCACATGCACACATGCACATGCATGCACACGCACACACACACGCGCACAGACACACACACACACACGCATGTGCATTCGCACACACACGCACACACACATGCACACACACACACACTCACACTCACACGCATAGGCACATGTAGAGGTACACGCACACGCACACACACATGCACACGCACATGCACACACATACGCATACACATGCACGCACACGCACACACAAAAACACACACACATGCACACGCACACGCACACAAACTAGCACATGCACATGCACACTAATGACTAAAAATTGATCACTTAAGTAGCAATGTTAACATTTCTCCCATTATTAAATGTTATTGTGATGCTCTAGTATGACTATGATAACACCTTTTCCCTTTCCATATTACCTAAATATCAATTGGGAGGAAATATCTAGACATACACAATATCAATCAATCATTTACCATTACCACATCCTCTTCATTTACTCATAACAAGAAAGGTATTTCTCACTAGAAGTAATGTAATACATATTGATGAGGGTTGTCAATCCTCGCCATTAATAATGTCAATCCGGGTTGGTGTCCGAAGGCTGTATGCATTAAGAGAAGAAGATCTTGGAAAGTAACTCCCTTAAACACAATCCAAACTTGCATAAATTGAAAGCACACATGCGGAAATTTAATGCACACTTGCATAAATGAAATCACACTTGCAGGAATAAAACACACTTGCATAAATTGAAATCACACTTGTAGGAATAAAACACACTTGCATAAATTGAAATTGCTGAATTAAAAATAAAGGAAAGAGGAAAAGACACCTGCAGGTTCACAAAAGAAATTACATAACATAAAAAGAAAACAAAAATTTACAACAAAAGGAAAACTATAGAAATAAAGAAATAAACATTAACACATTGATCCATCTTCCTTGGAATGAGTGGCCAGCTCATTCCTTGGAAGAGGATTTAATTCATATTTTTAATTCAGAACTTGCAGAAAAAATTTACTTCCAAAGTTTGGAAAGAAAGAACATATCTTGATTACTTGGGGAAAAGAATTACATATGTAAGTGTGGAAGGTTGCATTTATAATTTATGCGTCCAACCAAATCCTTATTTTGGAAGATACAATCTGATCTTATATTTATTATAATCCTAACAACTAAGATCTCCATCTCCACAAAATATGGAGAGATATATATTATTGAAGTCAAATCTTATCTTGCTTATTTTAGGAAGATTTACTCCCAAATCTTCTCCTTGTTTTTTGGTAATAAGAATCACAATGATTTTATTTTTATAAATTATTGGAAGGAGTTTTTTCCTCAAAATATGATATTGACCAAATAAATTTCCTATATTTTCCATTTGACTTTGTTGTTTTTGATTGTGGAACTTTTGACACTTGTCTGATACGTTTTTTCCTCGGACTACAATTCACTAAAAGTTAGATTTCTATTCATTGGTAAAACCTGTAGCAAATCTGAATGAGGTTTTTGTTAAACACATTTCTATGAACAAAAACCTATCTCATATTTTCCATTTGAATTTTCTATTTCTGTTTATAGAACTTTTAGTGCTCATCTGATACATGTTTCCTCGGACTACAGCTCACTAAAAGTTATATATCTCTTCATTGGTAAAACTTGTAACAAATATGAATGAGGTTTTTGTTAAAAACATTGCTATGAACAAAAACCTCTCTCATATTTTCCATTTGAATTTTTATTTCGTTTATGGAACTTTTAGTGCTCGTCTGATACACTTTTCCTCGGATTGCAGCTCACTAAAAGTTAGATCTCTCTTTATTGGTAAAACCTATAGCAAATCTGAATGAGGTTTTTGTTAAAAAATTGCTATGAATAAAAACCTCTCTCATATTTCCCATTGGAATCTATGAGTTTTCAAAATCCCTCAAAATCTATCATTCCATTGATGCAAGTTTGGAACTAAAGCTGTGATTCCTTTTATGCAAGTTCTGGAACTAAATGCAAGTTTTGAAACTAAATCTAATTTTTCCACGAATTGAAAGTTTCAGAACTAACTGTCATTCAATTGATACAAGTTTTGGAACTAAATCTGTGAGTTCTGAAACTAAACCTGTGAGTTCCGGAACTAAACTTGCAAGTTTCGGAACTAACTCTGTGAGTTTCGGAACTAACTCTGCAAGTTCGCACTAACTTAAAACAACTATAAATTTTGCATGCAACCTCGGATTGAGATGATTCTTTTTTTGAACTTGCATAATTTTTTGAGAGGAATCTAAATATGAAATCAGATTTGATTTTAAATTTACTATTCATGATCAATTCCATTTTTCCCAATACTAGCATTATCTTTCCTTTATGGCCTACATACACAAGACTTTGCATATTTTCCCAAATAATCAATAGGATTAGTCAACAAGATAGATAACAAAATATTTCTAAAGAATGAACAAGATATATATCCTATACTCTATCTTAAGCAAACTATAAGTTCCTAGATTACATTTAAATCCAATTTCAAAGGTAACTTGGAAGGACAAAATAATGGTAATTTATGGCCAATTTATGGCCTCATCATATATATTTCCTTTATTTATTTCTTAGATTAGGTTCCCGAATTTACCATAAAAACTACATTACATACATTTCAAGAGGTACACATTACTACAAGAACAACATACTAATGCTAACAGAATTCTCAATCCTTTTTAAACAACACAACATCCCACAAAATAGTTAGATTTTCATTTCACAAGTATAAAAATATAACCAAATATGATATAAACAATTTAGAAAAACATACATGTTAGGAAACCATATACATATACACTTTATTAATCATTTTGTACCATCGTGCCACCGCAACTGGAAAATATGTAATCATGTCGCCGAAAATGCTGACATGGACAAAACCCTCCCATCAAACATGCTAACAAAACCCCAAATCAATTTTAGGTTAGAGAGATAGAAAATTATTCATTTTCCATACTTATTTAAATCAAACAACCTTTTTAAGTTTTAGAGAGAGGTTAGAAAGAGAAAACACCCATTTTATTTCACCCCAAATAAAATAAAATATTTTTATAACTATGGAGAGTGAGAGATAACACATAAAACTTTTGATTCATTACATTCAAGTTTTACTGAGAATTTTCAAAGTAACATCAAGTTTGACGACTTCTAATAGAGTCTTCATCTCTTGTTGGAACTACAAGAGCCTAAGTATAGGTGTCAAATCACGTAATTCTTATCATCAACAATATTGATTAAGAGTCTTGAACATTGTATTTATACCCTCCATACAAATTTTTGATCATCACATTAGTTTTAAGTGTCAAACGAGTCTTAGAGAGTCGACGCGGGTCCATAACCTTTGTTGCGTTGTTGCACAAATCTACCCAAGTGGCCATGGAATGGGCCTACAAAAATAACGTGGGACCCCCAAATAGAATTATTGATTACTCTACACTATTCTCTACTCTACAAAGAATCATCAGAAATAGACGGAATCCAAAACCGACCACCGAGGCTCAAACTACAATAGTCTTTTAGAGCCAGTCGACTCAAATTGGACATTTGCCCTTCCAAAAACTAATCTAAGTGGGCTCAAATGGGTGCCTAAAATTAAATTTTTGAGGGTCGTGGCTAAAATGGAAACACTACATTATACCTCATATAACAATGAAGAGGTATACGGAGGAAAATTTTATTCTGGGATCCACATGCACAAAATACGAAGTGGTTTCAGAGGGTTTGGTCATAGGCAAATAATTGCTCCCAACAAACTATTTTCTAAAGCGGCCGGAAACCCACTTCACAACCATGACCAACAAACATTTAGGAAATGTTTCTAGTTTGATATGGGGTCATCATATAGTAACAAAGATGTTACGATAGTTTTCAAGCAAAAGCGAGGCTTAGAGGAGTTTCTTACATGCCATTTTGAGAGGTTTTTGTCACAATTTGAACTATTTCAATGTCCCAAGTTTGCAATTTAAACACAATTTCTCTTCCAGTTTGACTAGTTCTAAAGCATTAGCAAAGGTAATCATGAGTAAGGTTTCTTCTTATCAAGTATAGGGTTTAGACATATGGCACACCATCAAAGGCGTCAATTTTCAACAAATATTACATGGTGCGAAAATTGTTTTATGCGGTTTTCAATATGATTTGCAAAAAGAATAACAATGCATTACTGACAAGCTAAATTCCATATTAAACATTCCATTTACTATAAAATGAAGTGAAAGTTTCAAAAACAAGTAAGAGAGGAGGTAAGGAGTCCATGCTTGTAAATGAACGAAATGAGGTTGGGAGGTAGACCAAGTGGTTCCATACACGCTCCAAGAGACCAAAACCGTTGTTTGATGGAAATATGTAGACCATTCCAAATCTCTCATTTTGGCATCTTGTACAACCATTGCATTCAATGATACCGTGATTTTTGAGGCATTTTGTGAAATCGATTTAACATCTACCACTACTTTTTCATAAAAAGTAATAAATATTTTTCAACAAGTTGAATTTGTGCATATTAAAAATCTCCGCCTTGCACGAGAATCCATTTAACAATTCATGTATCTTATCTTTGGTCCCACATGTTGTGTACGTAACTACAAGTGCACTAGAAACCCCTATAATAAAAAAAAATTCCTTTTGTGAGTATACCTAAAAGAATGTCCATACCGGTTTGTGAATGTACCAAGATGAAGAGATGGGCACAAAATGATTCCAATAAACCCAATGGGAAGAGATGGTTTGTCTCGGATCTAGGCACCTATTCTGACCCAATTTTGTTTCTAATAAACCCATTTTGTGTTGACTTTACTACTAGTTCACTTGAGCTCTAACACAATATTAAAAACATTATATTTCCTCTTCCACACAAGTTTAGAAGACATCGACAAGGTTGGAGAATTGGATTTACACATGTCCATTCATATTTTCTAGAGAGATCTAAGGCCTTTAAAACAAAACCATTATGCATAGAACCAACACCAAGTAGAAAAATCCACACAACCATTATAGGTTTACTTGGCACATTAATGATAAGGCTTGGATTTTCCTAAGACAAATCGGTGCTTCCAAATGCCACCAAAACAAACAAATCTACATAACCACAATAGGTTTAAATTACATATAAATGAAAAGGTTTAGAGTTTATTTGAGATAGCCAACACATTCTCAAAATAGGAAACCACGCACAACAAATTTTTATTTTTTATTGTTATTTCATTCCCATGATTTGGGTATGCTCCAATTCTCCCCTAAGAAAAAGATATGTGCACCCACCACAAGTTTAACTCGCATGTTTAAGAAAAGGTTTAGATCTTCCTCAAGATAGCCAACATTGCCCAAAAATCCAACTAAGCACCCAAAAATAATAGAACATTATTATTTTTTCCTCGAGGTGCATACAATCCTCAATACCTCAAATCTGCACATCCGTAAGAGACAAACACCAAAGAAAAGAATATTAAATGGTCGAGTATGCTCTAATAGCGCCTATAGAAGCTTCCACAACTTACAACCATGGCCGCCAATAGCTGCAAACAAAACATTTGACAATATTCCCTTTCCAAAACGCATTGAAGGGCGTCCATGTCTTGCCTCACAACTCCCATTTTGGTGTAGATGTGGGGATGATGAAAAAGGTTGTGGAGAAAGGCTATAGAATTTCCCAACACATTTCCAAGATATTTTTCATACCTCTTTTCAATGCACCCATCCTTTGCATACCCTAAAATTAGTCCCAACTCCTCTATGACAATGACTTTACTAAGCTAAGAAAAAAAACCTAAAATAACAAACCACTTTGTTCCTCGATCCGCCCTTCAAAAGGGATTATATATTTATTTTACTTATTATTATTTTCTTTAATCCATTCTCATTATTAACTTTTGTTTTATTTTTATTTTTATTTTTGAAGTGCCACCACCAAACACAACTCGCAACCATGACGTAGCAACCAAGCATGAAAGCCAACCAAATAATATGTAGAATATTATGACACCTAAGTGCCAATGACTATGCATAGTTGATTTAGGTCAACCTTCCATCATCGCTCAACAATCAAGTTGACATAGTCATTCAAGCACATCACCAAGTCGATGCCACCATTTAACAACCAAACGACTTAAACAAACAACTAGTGGCCACCGATAGATGGTCCCAATGATCTTTAAATACACTTGTCAACTAGGTGTGATGGAAAAGTACAAACTTGAAGAGGAATTACACAATTTGATCAACACACGATGATAACCATGGTTAATTAAAAACGATGCAATGAAAAAGGGAAGGTCACTATATATCCCTCCCTTTATAAGAGCATCATCCTTGATGTGAAACAACACCAAGGTAGGAAGTAATAGGTAAGTAAGGGAGGGTCAACAACGAAAATGTCATTTAGTGAACAAGACCCTATCTCTAAAATGCAATCACAAGAGAAAATTGGAATTTTTCTTCAATTGTTAATGTTCCGTGAAGATAAGTAGTTATCTCTACCATAGAGAATCCAAACCAAATTTCATAATCATATGCAAACTTGTTTGATAGTATTTTCTTGTAAGCATATTTGTAATTATTAGTTTTCTCATAAGTACAATTCCTTGATTTCCATGTTTCCTTAACATTTTCACCGTTAGGAAATTACATTTCCTTTTTTAAAAAAATTTAAACTTATATTTGGTTGTCTAATCATGTGACATCACGATGACATACAAGACCCAAGGAAAGACACCACAACTCCATAAAATACCCTTTTACACATTTGAAACCACAATTATAATGTGAAACTCACCAACCAAAAGGGTACACACATACATTCACCATAACAAGGGATAAAAACACATTAACTAGCCATGAGTCTATGACAACACAAACATAATTTCATAAAATCGCCACATTTCCTCACCAAGAGGATGCCACATACCTAGGATGGGAACATAACATAACACCCAAAACATGGTCCCCATAACATGACTCCAAACCAATAGGTGTATCACCTGTGTGGTCTTAAATGACCACCATTAGGGGTACTAAAACATCAAGAGCACATAATAGCATATAATTATGATGTCGAATGGATAATGCAATCTGCCAGTAATCTATGGTGAGTCAAATATCCCAAGGTATCTACATGACTCAAATAAATATATTTATAACCACCAACATCAACATACCCTAAATACTCTCGATCCGATTAAGAATAACAGGTTTTATTTTTAATAAGGTTATCAATTAGAGACTCATATGATTAGTTGATTGGTTAGTCCCAAAGTGATTGATGTGGTTGTCAAAAGGGTTAGAGTTTTGAATATTTGAGAGGGAAATAGAATCGGTCAATGCATCGATGCATACCGAGTATTCTAGAAATTCATGATTTAAGAGATAGATCACGCTAATGAAGTTACTCGACCATCAAATGTAAAAGGGGGATAGACAATCATCCATGAAATGGGTAACAATGATTAGAGTCAAGTATACATGAGTAAGAGTAAGATGTATTATGTTTGTAGTAATGATTTCACTACGATGATTCAATAATGTATCCCTCATGTTGTATGCAATGAGGTGGGGAAGAATTAAATACCAAGTTAAGTGTCCCAAGAAGGAAACCAAATATCTCAAAATAAAAATATTGCCAATGTCTCATGCTTAAAATCACAATTACCATACCCAACTGCCATAACCACTATTGAAGAAAGCTCATGAGCTACCTTGAAAAACTACCTGTTAAATTCCATATCTATCTCCAATTTTCATCTATAATATTGTTTCCCAAAAGTGGCACTAAGTAATCAATAAACAATAATATGAAGAACTTTGTGGTTTTTGTCACAAAGTGAAAATATATAACATAGAATTGGGGACCCACTACACAACATGCTCACCAGAGCCACATACCCAATACAATAAGAAGACTATAGGAACATCACACTAACTCCACATAACACACCAACAAGACTCAAACATGACATTCATGTTATGCACATGCCGACAAGTACACAAGACTCATACCAAGTTATCCCAGAGGTTCAAGTGTTTGAACCTCACTCCGATACCAATTGTAATGCCCATAAATTTTACCATCCAAAATGTAACAAAAAAATGACAATTTTTTTGTTATAATATACAAAACTTATAACATTTTCAATTATCACACAACACATAAAAACAGTGTAGAAACCTCTTTTTCACCCCCTAGGTGACCCCGACATACATTAATCACATTACCATTAATATCATTATTATCCTTATCCTAAGTACATTATAAACTACCATTGTAAATCCTAATTTACCCACGTAAATCTCATTTACCCTCCCCTAACAACTTAAAACTAACCTAGCCTAATTTATCCTACCCATCCTAACTCTCCAACCTCCTCCTATCTGAATCCCTAACCTCCCACTGTTTATCAAAAAAACCTAAAACCTTAGATGGCAAGTGGTTTCAACCATTTTCCATCTTTCCTTTTGTTGGTTTGTAACCTCTCCGGGAAAATTGAAGATGATCCGTGATTGCCGACGATCATTACAGACGCCGTCGGTTCTATTTAGCCACCATGTTCCTCTGTTTCCCGAGCTTAGTTAGAAGCTAGATTAAAGAACGAACTATTGCACTTACAAATAACATCATTATGCTCGGGATCATCAACACCCCTCTTGTTAAAATCTTGAGGAACCTCATCAAATCTCTAGTCAATCCTTTTGGGAGCTCTATCACCTTCAGAACATCTCTCAAGGATAGTACATTATTTTTCATCTTTATCAAGCATGTTTTGCATTCATTATAATATTTGATTAGTTGTATTCACCATCTTTCATAGCCCTTTCAAGTTCTCGTCTCTCATTTAGTCAACCTTTAGAATATTGGCAGTTTTAAATAGTGATCCTGTCGATTCCCAATCTTCCTCGATCGATATCCATATCCTCTTTACTTCTTAGTAGCCTTACAAACACATCTAAATTTATGTTTTCTCGAATCTCACGGGATTCTAGACACCTTCTAGTTCGCCTAGCATTGTCAATATTCATATGAAATTTATTATTGTCTGCTTTATTAGTATTTTATTAAAAACATATTTACCCTAATCGTTGTCGATCCTCGTCTTTGTTGTATATATTTACCCCCGGGTAAATATAGATACATCAAAAGAAGCATGTCGGAGGGGTTGGAAAACCCGACATCAAAGAAATTCGGGTTTCAGGTTTCGGGAGACATGAAACATGAGACATGTAGATCGCAAGGGATGTCCCGATGCTTGAGAGTTCCGCAAACCCGAAACACTGCCTAGGCCAATCGGGTCTTGGAGTCGGGAAACATGTCGGGAAAGCATGGGGCGGAAACATGTCGAGCCATCCTCCAAATCCGATGCACATGCAGGTCCATTTTTCGACCCCGAAACAAAGGAAATCTTGGAAATACTGGCGGAAGCGGGTTTTGGGAAAACACAAGCATCAAACACATGTCGAGGCATCCTCCAAACCCGATGCAAATGCAGAGGAGAACCCGAACCCGACTAGGTAGAAGCCCCTGACGCGGGAAATATTCAGATCACCATAACTTTTTACAGGGAGCTCGGATTCACACAAGGTTGGACTTTTCGGAAAGCTCTAGGCGTCCTCTACCCAACTACGACTGGATATCTTTAATTGGGTGGGAACAAGTTCTTAAAAATGCAAAAATACAGTCCGCCATATTTTGAGTTTGTTGGGGATCTCACCTACCGCCATAATGTGATGAGTTAGGTGCAGTCTTGGAGGTGGTTGGGGCAGAATTCGAATCATTCTCTTCTCCCTCATTTTTCCTCATATAAATTGAAAGGAGAGGCTCTTTGAAAAGAGTTGGACAATTTTGTTTTGCATCCTCCCTTCTTCCCTTGCTTGCAAGAGAATTTGTGGAGCTTTCAAACCTCCCATATGGGTTGTAATGCCAGTCTTTTTGCCTCTTGGCCACTGCAATGTACTGTATCGACTCTTGAGCAATAATATATATGTTTGTGATTGATTCTCAACCCTCTCATGTATTCATTGTTGTCATTTTGATCTCTTATTGCAGTTTGGTTACCTGTGCATGGTGTTTGTATTGCATCTATGTGGTCTGTGTTAAATTTGCAAAACAAGTGTCTAACATTCCTCGGTGCATCACCTTTGTAGTTTAGGTTTTATTCTATGCATTTTCTTACCCTGTCTCCTTGGCAAGTTAGATTAGGTTTTAGTAAACCCTCTGCATTTTATTTGTGCATCTGAACAGAGGAATAGGAACCGACCTTCATCTGGAGAGCTTTTCCGATTTCGCAAGGTCCCACACTTGGGAAAAGCTCCATGTTGTGCAATCGCACTGAGAGTCTCAACCCATCGTGTTGTAGACATTCAGGGGTGCTGCGATTCACCCTCAACAGTCTTTTTTAGTCATTTTTAGCGTATATCATATTCTTAGCAATCTGCTTTGACTTAATTAGTTTTTTGCAAGATGCATGTTCTATAGATGACTGTTTTAGGTCCTTCACACCCCATCACTAACATATATGATCTCTCGATCATTCAACAACATTTTGTGTAGAAAAAATTTGACATCTCAAATGGGCTCATCTTGTGCGCCATCGAACTCACACCCAAAATTGAAGAAATTGAAAATCAGCTCGAAGTGATATGATAAATACATGATGCAACAAAATAAGCTTAGTTTGACTATTTCCTATATTTCAATCTTGCCATAGCTTTAGCCTAGGCCAATTACAATGCTAAACATGATCTTTCCATCCCTCTTAAGTTCTATATCATTATCATTTATCTTATCATTATCAAATCACTTAATTGTATCAAACAAGTTGACACCCTTCAAGGAATCCCTTTGGATTCTTGGGATTGTCCTTCCCGAGAAACTCGTTATCATATTTATCTAATATTTTCCTTGTTTAGATATCTTTATATGTAGGTATTTTGAATTGGTGATAGGAGGGGCCTATTTCATTACTCATGTACGGAATCATCCCGACATTGTGATTGTCAACACAAGTATCGGTAAACCCTGCCTTATTTGAGTTTTTGGTATTTTCAACATTATTAATATCAGCCAAAATTCACCATAAACATCCCGACATTCCCGGTGGAACCATTTTAGTCCCCTTTTCATTTGGATTTCATATCTTTTGTTTCTTTTCTTGTCAATATCTTCCAATTTTTCATCTTTGAGCGCTTTGCTATTTCCATTTCAAAAGTGTGCTTAAACATGAAAATCAAAAATTAAAAAGGAAAAAGTGATTATAGGTATGTTGTTTTTTTCTTTCATCATTTTTTCAGCATTAAATTTTGTGTGTATTGTTTCATCAAATTAAACACTTCATTTGGATCTTAAAATGAACATTCATATCTACTTGCTTACATAGCTGAATTAGGGGCTAAAGGAATTGCTTTCACAAAAATTCCTTCACACACAACCAAACCACATCAAACTTAATTCACATCTAAACAATCCTTCCCAGGTGGACCTACTTGGATTTCATCAAGAATAAAAAAGTTGATTTGGTGTTCTGTCCAAGTATAAACAATCTGGTGGGTGGTATATCGACTAAGCACCCGACACCTTATTGTTGTAGGACCACGAAGTGAGGGGTAGGCCCCAATATCGCGTAGTGTACCGACACTAATAAATATATGGTTCTCACATACCTTAGGTTATATTGAATAATTCATCCTTAAACTTACTTGAAACTAGCCTTAGACAACCTTTTCTTAGTACCCCTTTAAGCCATTTTTCATGTTTCACACTTTTCTTAATTTAATCAAGACAAGAAAAAATTTCTTATGCGACTTGTTTGTAGTTGTTTGAAACAACCATTCTTTTCATTTTCCTCATTGTTTGTTTGTTTGGTTTATGGTGTTAACCAGACAACAATCCCATCTACAAAACACTAACAATATGACCGATGGCCTCCAAAAATCCCTAGATAGAATTTTTGGAGAAAATCGATCTCACCTTCAAGATATCCCAAGCATAATTGACCAATCCCGATCACCTTCGCCACCAATAAAGAACCACCACATTCTCCTAGAAGTCAATTAGCCACATCAGAAATCCCATATCTACCTAGCCCTTCTTCTTCAATAGTGGTGATCTAATTTTTATAGAAATTATGGATTCTAACTTGTTGGCCCTTAATGCCTACCTTGCTTCCCGAGGTGTTTTCCTCCAACAACCAACACCCGAACAATGACCTCCCATCACTACTATCATCTTTAACACTTCTAGGATCATTAATCCTAATCACGAGCCAATTATCCAACAAATCCATCCCCGATCCATTGCTGGTGGATTAGGAGCATCGGATGTCCCAGTCATTACTTTTGAACTTAATGTTGTCTCATCATAAGACATGTCCAACCAAAAACCATCCTTATCATCATATCCTTCATTAAATCCGCCATCTTCACAAAACAATAATAACACATCTCCTTTCACATGTAGTCCCTCAACCTCCGGTGCTTCCCCTCCACCTCATGTAAGCTTGGTTTCTATTCCTAATATAACACATCCTATCCCTTCACGAAACCCACATCCTCTATCTAGAATTTAGTATTGTCCATCACCACATCTATACCTCTCATTAATACTAGTTACATTGCTAACACTCAACCCTTCTTATAGTAGGAATCTACCGCCCTGTATTACAAAGATAACACCATTCCATATCATTATATACCATATACATCTCAACATCCTATCGAAACTTCCATCATATCTTAGTATATACCACAATTGGCTCAACCCCTTATCAACACTTCCATTCCTATCCCCTATCAATATATCCAACCATCACAACCTTTGGTTTTGCAACATACCTAAAAAATTACCATGTGTGTTCCCCTTCAAAGACAATGTCTTGTTACCATATTATTTTGTTTTCATGCAAATGTGAAACATGAAAAATTCAAAATTTCAAGCATGACAACTAGGCCAAATTTGAATTTTTTTGTCTCGAGTCTTCCCAAAACCCTATCCTAGTCGGTTTGTTTATTGTGTCACACCCACAATGACCTTGTAGGTAATCCAATTGTGCTGAATAATATTATGCACGTGATTGAAGTTGGGTATCAAAGATCATGCAACAAAGTACTTCCAATAACTAATTTCTTAGCAGGACTAGAGAGGGTAATTATGGCCATTCAAGGGAATGTGTGCACTCTTCGCGAAGGATAAGAAATCTCACAACCATTCGAAGGTGGTGTTGAAGATTTTGGAGAGTAATTGAACTCATTTTTAGATATTTAGGAAAGTTTAAGATACGTGGAAAATGACCTGGGATAGTTTCGTGTATGTCTCCTGATAAGGTCATATAGTGGATGGTGAATATAATTGACTCTACGGACGATTCTCTGGCCTAGTCCAGAATTCTCTAGCTTCGTTAGCCGCTATATCTAATAAGGACAATTGTTCGATGATGATGGGTGGAAGTGGAGTGGACTGAAATACTAGTGTGCGTAGGCCAGTGTCTATATCTGATTGACTTGTGGACTCATTGGGCTGTGGGATCTGTGGATCGCAACCATAGACTTGGTTGGTTGTTGCGGTCCCGTTATGGTCATGCGTGAAATCAAGTTCTAATCCCTAGTATCCAAGAATCATATGCTTTCTCGCCTTCTATGTTTAGGACCAACAACTCGTGTGATCTTTCGTAATATCTCACAAAGCGCTCGTGCAACCTGGATCCTTAGACTGGTATCTATATCTGTGAGAGTATCTCCTGCACCTGGCTGTGGGACCAAAGGATCACAACCAAAGGTTTGTTCTCTTTCGAACCCTTCTATAGTCATGTGAGTGTTTACCTAGGGCAATCTGTAATTTGGTTGGTTTGACCAAAACGTGTGTGCTTGGTCGTCCTCTATGTTTAACCCTCTCAACTGAGAACTGATCAGTTGTAAATCTGTTGTTGTTCGGAATACTTGTATTCTGAGATTTTGGTCTATGTCAACTATTGCTGTAACGAGATTTGGTTGAGGCACGATTGGCTCAAATATATATTCCCTGGGCTCCTGAGGTCCCGTGATTGTCATACGAAACAAAATGCAAATCTAACTGTAACGAAGCAAATTCTAACTACGTGAAATAAATCTAACATATATAACTTTTATTCTTCTAAGAAATCTTTTAACAATTTTAAGGAAAGCAAACTATTTTAAACGTATCTAGGAATAATAAACAATATTTTAAAACAGACAAGATAACCGAGTATAGTTATTTGCCTGTGTGATTTGTAGAATTATTCTAAATAAATAAAATAGCTCATCTAATCTATCTGCAAGATTCTCGATCCTACCTCAGAAGTGAGGAGTGAATCATAGTTTCTCAGAAACTATCAATCCTCACAGCTTCCCTGGCAATATCGAGAATAGAATTCACTGAAATGAAGCAATTATCTACTCTATTTGATATGATTCTAACTAGAACTTTGAAAGTTAAACCTGGATTCCGCAGTAATAGTGGCGAATCCGATGGTGTGTGTGATCTTGTCCCCTCAGTATGATCTCCTCGTTCTTTCGTGTTCACGTGGATCCAGAAAAGCGTGTAATGCTAGCACCGATAAGAGTAGATTTTAGGACAAGGACAACTCAGAATGCAGACCAAAAATGTGAGTAGGAGAGGGACAACGCAAGAGTACAGAGCTTGGCTTATGCGATTCCTAGTGGGATTTTACTATGAGTCATGCAACGTGAAGCGACCAGAACCTATAACTATCTTATTCAAAGAGCAAAACCTGCAACTTTAATGGCTTCCTAAGCTATTCGTTCCAATGGATTGGATAAAATAACAACACTGTTTGCACAAGCTGGATATGTGGCTTACCAACAGCTGAATAAAGCTAACCAAGCATATAATGGACTGAACTAAGAACTCTAAGCAACAATAAAATTAAATCTACAGCAAAGAGAAATTCAGAGGCAAGCTTCAAGGCCGATTGGATGAAATGACAGCACTGCCTGCACAAGATGGGTATGTGGCTTACCAACAGCTGAGCAATCTAACTAAAGATGCAAGTGAATTCAAGCTATGGCTTCTAAACAAGATAACAAGCTAAAATACTAAAATGAGGAGAGCAAAGATCAGTCTTCCAAATCCAGCCAAACTTCACCATTTGCTTGTGCACAAACCATGCATTTATAGGAATTCAATCACCCAAAAACCAAAACCAAATGGAACTCCTAAACAATAAACAAAGGAAAAACACTATTCCAGGGGACCAAAAACATAAATGCATGCTCAAGTCGGCAAAGAAAGCTGGTGAATCATGATATTTCACGCGAGTCGCGTCAAAAGAACATTCTGGAAAACGCGCACAGACCGCCGCCCCGAGCAGGCGGGTTAGCAGACCGCCGCCCTGATCAGGGCGGCGGTCACGAGACCGCCGCCCTGCAGGGCGGCGGTTTCGTCACTGAAGATCAAGAGGCCAAGGAAAGAGGGAAAAAGGGGAAAACAAAGGGCGCGGGGGCTAAGCGGGGCATGCGGGATGTTAACGCATACTCCGAGGGCTTTTCCGATCCCGAACACCTCATGCGAGGAGACTCAGTATCATCATGGGAACTTATTACACTGCTCCGCAAAGACAAGACCTTACAATTTTGGGTACGTACATATTGCCCCCTCGGAGAAGTGTTTTAGCCATGAAGAGGCATAAAACGGTGGGTCCGAGTATGGCAGTCCCGAAATGGGGAGTTAGAAGCTATACCTTACTCGTCCGTGTGTTGAAACGACGCCATCCGAAATTCCCGCTACCTGCAAAATGAAAAGAGAACTCAAGTGCAGATAGATACAAAACTTGGAAAATAAACGCTAAATTGATAGGGAATGAGAACGTACCATTCGTGTGGGGATAGGAACTTACCTCCATCAGCGCTCCAAACCTGCGAAAAAGTCTTTTAAAATGAAATAGGGTGCTATATATATGAAAGTGGGCCCATTTTCCTATTCATTTGCGCGAGTTGATTTGATTGATTTTGAGCTCTGGGACCCACGGTGACGGTTTCGTGCGTGAGTAGAGTCAAAATGTCCGCAGCGAGATTGTGATCATGCCTCCACGTGCAGGAACACCGCCCGCTAGATCACAAAGTTGGTTTTCTTCAATTTTGTGTTTTTCCCCTTTAAATTTGAAATGTTAAATTTGTCGTAATGGGGGTTATTTTTGAAAATGTTAGGTTCAAAAGGTCCACTCTAGGGGGCGCCACGGGTAGGCTCCATTTTTAGGTTAAATGGTCTTTTTTTACTTATTTTGGGCTTTTTTTTGGGATTAGAAACCGCGTGGGTTTTCGGACACGTGACCACCGCCGCCCGGCCGTGGTGGCGGTTACATGACCGCCGCCCTCAGTCAGTGGCGGCGGTTACACGACCGCCGCCTTTTAAGGCGGCAGCATACAAAACCGCCTCCCCGCTCAGGGGTGGCGGTTTTGCACATAATGCAAAAGAACTTAATTTTTGAGATTACACTTGTATTTTTTTGCATTTCTATACGTTTTTATGACTCTCTCTGGTATTGTTGTTTAGATACTAACTTGCTGCTTTTGTGTGTGTTTTTGGGTGTATGCAAAGCGAGGGAGGAATACATCAGATGGAGCCAAGAGAGAGAGTGTGACTGGCTGTCAGGGGTACTGGATGCCCTCTCACCAGACGAGGAGGACACACTACAGAGGGCCGGTATATTGCGCATATCGCGCGTCCCACATGTCACACCATCTAGTCACATCCTTTGTGACTTATTTTCATATTGGGACGCAGATCGGAACACTTTCCGATCGCTGTGGGTCCGCGGTGAGTGGACTATCACGCTGGAGGATGTCTACCGTATTTTGGGGGTCCCGATCATCGGGAGGAGACTCACATTAGAGACGGCAGGCTCACGGGCACAGAATACACAGTGGGCAGGTTACATGGGAGATGCAGCTATCTCCACGGGGTCGAAGAAGGGAGTGAGAGTTCGATCCATCCCTTCTTTGCCTATCCCCATATTTCGACAGGCCATCATGGGGATCCTTGCCTCGAGATTGATCGGGACAAGGGAGGGGACACTTTGTTATACTGCTGGGCCCCCATCATCACGATAGAGGGGCATGGCCGGATATACGCCTGGGGTGCAGACATTCTGGGGACCACCTACCATGATTTATATAGGGTGGTCCATTTACAGGGACAGTCATTGAGCCACCCAACTCTAGTCATGAGTTGGGTGTATGAGCATTTTATTCCCTATGGCAGAGGCGTAGAGGTGGCAGATCCCGGGCCGTGAGGGCAGCCAGATGGTCGATATGTCGGTGCTTAGAGCACCTCACCAGCCAGTTGCCTCCCTTACCACAGCAGATATGGAGGCGACACCGTACCGGCTTATGGCCGGCATATGGGGTGAGGAGACCCTTACATTGATCTCTCGCTCCACCACAGGCAGCTCATCGACCGCGTGGGATGGGTGGAGGTACATCCCTTTGGCAGAGTTCCTCAGCTTGGCCTACCCATATGGGCATGCTTCCCCAAAGTGGCACCTGGGCCTTATGATCACGCTCGGAGGCTGAGGGGGCCTAGAGGCCGAGGTTGGACAGTGGTCACCCCGCACATTCCCATCTGCAGCCAGGAGGATAGTTCGGGCAGAGGAGAGAGCTGTGCCCTGGGCACCTTTGCTTCAGATTGCCGCGGGTCCTGCTCATAGCAGCGATGACCCTATAGACATTGACTCCGATTCTGAGGAGCTTACAGAGGGAGGGTCGGAGGAGCAGACTGATGATAGCGATCCCGAGTGGCATGACACTCAGGATATTATGCAGGCGGAGAGGGCCGAGGAGAGCGCAGAGAGGGACACTCTAGTCTCAGAGGAGCCACTCTCTCAGGGCCATGGTGGAGAGGACGAGTCGGGCCTTGGGGGTGACATGTTGCCCCCGCTACAGAGCAGCCCTCGCCTCGGCAAAATGGCATCCGCGGCGGGTGCTGGCCCCAGCGATCCATCTTGGAGGCCCGGTGATCCGAGTAAGTTATCCTTTCTTCCTTTCAATGTTTGTTTAATTTAGGATTTGTTATCTCTCCTTGTGTTTGTATCTTGTATATTTCAGCCTCTTGCTTGGTTTCTAATTCATTTTTCTCCTTTGTTTGCAGAGACTGTCGACGAGTGGCGGGATCTGATCCGCAGGGTATGCACTGATTCCCTGATGATCCCCATGGATAGGACCCGCGCGGAGCTATCCGTAGATGCCGGGAGCCCTCAGCAGCCGGCAGGCATACCGACGTCTTCGCTCCCATTTGGCACGTGGCCAAGATGGTGTCGACCCTACGTACAGAGTTGGCGGGCTATAGGACAGCTGAGCGCCTTATGAGGAGCCACTCTCGTGGTGAGACCGCGGCTGCTCCTCGGGACCCTGAGCCCTCCGTTCATTCAGAGCGTCGGCGTAGCCGGAGTCCTAGGCGAGGGCGCGCACCTTCGGAGGGGTCGCGTAGGGGTTGAGAGACCACTTGGCTCCTATGTATTTTGTACTATAGATTCTTTTGTATATCATGGGCTCTTTGAGCGTTTTGACCATGCCTAGTGCATGATGGCATTGTATATAAACATTGATTATTTATATATATGCATTCGTTTTTGGATCAAAAGCTTGTCACTCATGTTTTCCCTTTCTGTTTCCAGCTTCCTCGTGTATACTACGATGTATGGTTTATATGCCTTCTAGAATGTATGCAATGGAAAACAAATGATGCAAATGTTTGCTTTCTTTTTGTGTTTCATGATGCTGATACATGATATTGTAGATATATTGTGATCTTGAATCTTAGCTTCTGTGAGCAATTTGGATACCTCATGTTTGTTTTGGCAAAGTGATGAAAATAACCAGTATGATGAACAGATTAACTTGCCCCACTCCTAACTCCACGCAACTAGTAAGATGCGAGGGCTTATCACCAAGAGCCAAGAAGGGCGCAAGTTATGAAATATGGTGAAATGATAGTGATGAAAGACAGACAAAGCTTTGGTGGAACCAAATTGGAAGCTACAAGCTTACTCTACCTGAATGACTTCATAGTTTTGGATGCAACTTGCTTTGCGGTTTATCTAGACTTAGACCCGTAGATGGCCACATAGTAGACAAAATCTGGTTTTTTTAGGATTTTAACTCTCTTGGGATTTTGAACATCTGATTCATTCATTTTTGACTCAAAGTTTGAATTGTTTGTTTATGACCTTTTAACGTTTGCTTTGTCAAGAGGACCCCCTACACTTTGCCCCATGCTACTAGTAAGAAGCGTGGGTTTATCACCGTGGGCAAGGCATAGGCGAGTAAGGGCATTTCCATCCTTTCCCAACCCTACGTCACTAGAAGAGACGCAAGCTCATCACCGAAGGTGGGGCAAGGAAATGTGTAAAAATAAAATTTTCTGTTTAATCACTTTTGATTTGCTTATTTGAGTAAAATGTCAGTATATGCTTATTCCCAAAGAGATGTGTATATGGGATAGATGTGACACCATGAAGCTTCTAGAAGAGACCATAGGCAAGACACCTATCCTAAGAAGAAATCAAAGTGAGAATAAACTTGCAGATCTTGGTATGGTTACCGTTAAGACTTTGTCATGTCTGATTTTATTTGATAAAAGATTCTGAGATATTTGATGATATCGTGAAAATGGAGAGATATGATTAGAAAGTTTTATGCCAACAACATCATGAGTTTGTAATGAATTGCTTTGAGAATAGATTCCTTGATCACAATTTGTGTAAGAAACGAATGGACAAAATGATCCTAATCTATATGAAAATGCAATGTAGATAGTTATATAGGTAGCGTTAGCTGCTTATGCGTAGAATCGCTTGAGGTGCAGGGAATTGACTGTTTCACCAAATTCCTCACCTTCTAACGTACATAAGAGGTATGCACCATTTCCATAGTCCTTCATGACTCGGTATGGGCCCAACCATTTGGGCCGGAATTTCCTTCCTTCGCCGGTCTTCTTATCGATCCGGCTGTCTAGTCTTAGAACTAGATCACCTTCGTATATATCGCGTTCATAGACCTTCTTGTATATACCGCCACACATTCGGTCAAAGATAAGCTCTATGCCGTTGTTCAAAGATCTAACCTAGTTTCATCTAGGCTTTCTAGTTGGGAAAGACGTGCTTCTCTCGTAAGCGTCTTCATCCGTAATCCTCTTGTAGTGAAATGCGGAGACTCGGGTATTTCGACTTCAAGCGGGAGAACGCTTCGCCCCAAATACCAAAGCGAGAAAGGAGTTGCTCCCGCTGGTGTTCTTATTGAGGTTCGGTGGGCCCACAAGGCCGGATATAACTTCAAATGCCAATCTCGTTTGTTTTCTTTCACCATTTTAAGGAGAATGGCTTTCAAAGTGTTTTGTTTGTTGCTTCACCGCCCGCTGGCTTGGGGATAATACAAGGAAGCCGTATGATGGCTTATTTTAAATTTATTGCATAGCTCACGAACCTCTTCATTTTTAAAGAAGTTCCATTATCGGAGATAATGATTTATGGATACCGTACTCTACAAATGATTTGGTTCAAAATGAACTTGGCAATCACTGTAACTGTGCACAAGAGTAAGAGGCATGGCCTCCACCCATTTGGTAAAATATTCAAAGTGGCCGTGATTATAAAATTATGGCCATCTCTGTGGATGAGGGAGAGAATTTCCTATTAAGTCTAGACCCCATGTAGAAAAGGGCCATGGAGTTGCGATTGGTCAGAGCTTCAGGCCGGCATGTGGATCTCGTGGGAGAATTCTTGGCACTTATGACACCTGCGTGCAAACTCTATCGCGTCATGTTCTAGAGTGGGCCAGAAATAGCCCATTCGATGTATTTTTCGAGTGGTGGCATGGCCACCGAAGTGGCCTCCACATATACCACTATGGGATTCATGGAGAATCCTCTTGGACTCTTCTGTGTCAACACACCTTAAGAGCATTCCATCGAATGCTTTTCGATAGAGCACCTGCTCTATAATGACATATTTAGCTACGATTATGCGTAACCGCCTTCTTTTTGTCATGGTGTAACTCCTCTCCGGTACGTATGGTCTATGATATAATTAATGATATCAGTGTACCAAGGACACTCAGAGATAGCGGGTCGAGTTTCGATGTAGTATACGCATTCATCTGGAAAGTCTAAATCTACTAAATCACCTCCGTCTAATGGGTTGTCAGCTAACCAATCCGCGATGATTTGTCCTTTAACCGACTTCTGATTTACAAATGTTAATTCGAACTCTCCCATTAAGGTTATAAAACGTCCAGCCTTTTTAGACAATGACCCTTGTGTGAGAAAAGTCCGTAAATGGTCCGTTTTTACCATGACCTTCGTTTCTTGATTCAGCATATAATGTCTTAGGCGTTTAGTAGCAAAGACTATGGCAAGGCATTCTCGTTCTGCCTGTGTATAGTGTGTTTCATAGTCGAGAGCAAATGCTCGCTAATGAAATAAATCACACGTTCTCTCTTGTTATCGTCTTCTTGGGCCAACATACAGGCCAACGAGACATTGGTAGCTCGTGAATATAGAATTAATGGGTGATCTAGCTTAGGTGGCATTAGCGTAGGTGGTGATAAAAGGAAACGCTTAACTGCATCAAAAGCTTCATTGCAATCTTTGGTCCAATCAAGGCTATAGTCTTTCTTGAGTAAATTGTTGATTGGATGAACGGCGAAGCTTAAGTCCGGGATAAATCTCGGATTGCACCTAGCTTTCCGAGAAATGATCTGATTCCAGATTCACTCGAAGGTGGGACCATTTCGAGGACAGCCCGAATTTTGGTTGGATCAACATCAATTCCTCGTGACGATATGATGTAACCTAGGAGCTTTCCTCCTGTTACACCAAAGACGCATTTCTCTGGATTTAGCGTGACTCCGTATTCTATTAGACGTGAAAGAATGACGCGGAGTACTTCGGGATGGTCACAACGCTTCTTGGCTTTAGCCAATAAGTCATCTACGTAAGATTCCATGATTTTATGAATTAGATCGTGAAATATGTATGTCATGGCCCGCTGGTACGAAGACCGCGTTTTTGAGACCGAATGGCATAACAACAGTAGATAGGTTCCCAAGGAGTTATAAACGTGGTTTTAGCTTGATCTTGCTCAGATATTCTGATTTGATTATATCCCGAGAATCCATCCATGAGAGACAAGAGTTCAAAACCAGCTGTTGCATCAACAATAACATCTATGGATGGTAATGGGAAGTCATCCTTAGGACACGCTTTGTTGATATCTCGAAAATCTATGCAGATGCGTATCTTTCCATTCTTTCGAGAACGGGAACGATGTTAGATACCCATTGGGAGTAGTCAACCGGCTTGATGAATCCTACCCAAGGAGTTTTATTACCTCCTCTTTACCATGAGAGCTACTTTGGGCTTCATGGGTCTTGATTTTTGTTTAATTGGCTTTGCAGATCTCGATCTAGTGACGAGGTTGTGCACCGCAATGTGGGGTGCGACTCTCGTCATCTCCTTATAATTAAATGCAAATGCCTTCGATGTTCTTTGAGAATCCTGAGTATGTATTTCCACTTTTTCTCAAGTTAACGAAGATCCTAATTTTAAATATTCTTGGTTCATCTTCTCGTCCCGATGTTGACATCGATTGTTTCTTCGATCAAAGAGGCGTTACCCTCTTCGAACTCGTGTGTGGTGCCGGAGGTAAATCTAAATCATCCCCATTTTCTACGCAGATATACTAGGTTCCATTTGTGAGGGAAGATCCCACGGGATTTCCGAAGTAGGAAGACGAATGTGGAATCAAGGATAAATCTAAAGCATGTGATAGAGAGATGTAGTGCCGCATAGGCATTTAAGTAATCCCAAAGCAAAGATCACTATCAACATGGTCTAGGACGGTAGATTCACTTCCGCTTGAAAGAGGATTTGTCATTATTTTTATCAATGGTTCATCACGAATGGACACCGTGAACTGGGTATCTTCTAACTCATTGCTTGGAGTAAAACGTGATGCTGAGGTTGCTATTGAATCGGCGAGAAGATTTTTCTCTCACGGGATTGCTTCAATGGATATGAAGTTGAACGCCTTGCTTAAATCTAATACAGCATTTTTGTAGAGTTGCAAATGTTCGGCTTTAGTTTCATATACTTCAGAAACTTGATTTGTCACTAATTGCGAGTCTCCCAGGACTCTGATGTTATCAATACCAATTCTTTTGGCTAAGGTAAGGCCAAGGAGGAGGGCTTCGTACTCAGCGCCATTGTTTGTGCATTCAAAGTTTAATTTAAAAGCGAATGGGAGGACTTTCTCCTCGGGCGAAGTAAGAATTATACCTGCCCCGCTCCATAACGGCATTTAGCTCCATCGAAATGGAGAGTCCAATACTTAGCCGGGAGTATAGATGTTGGGGCATCTGCTGCGTTTACGCACTCTACTTCTACCATACAGAGGTCCTCTACTGGAAAGGAACCAACACCTAGGGAAAATCCTATGCCTACTGAATCAAATGGTAAGAACATTGGTGAATCTTGTTCTATCAACTCAACGATTTTCGCAGTAGTCCCTAATGATACTGTTTCTTTAGTTTTATCTTTAGGGGTTGGAATTGTTTTGGCTATGCTGGTAGTTTCAAGATCCGTCGTAGGTACCAACTTTTCCTCTGGTTTTGGGTCAGTGGGTTTATTAAGTTGGTTTGTTGGCAGTTCAAATTTTGAGTGCACCCCTGGTCTTTTCTTTAAATCAGCTAGGTGCAAATCGAAAGGTTTTGGATCGCCTTTGGCTACAAATACCTTTCCTAGATGCAAGAATCTTACTTCTTGAAATAATGTAGAAGGGATTGCCTTCATGCGGTGTATCCATGGTCGGCCGAGGATCATATTATAATTAGTTTCCCGATCTATAATATAAAACTCACCAGATTGTTTTGGGTCCTAGGGTGACCGGCAATATTATAGTTCCTATCGAAGTGGCTTTAAGGCTATCATAGCCTCTCAATGTATTTCGAGTAGTGGAACAGTTTGTTTCCCCATATCCAAGTTTTTGGAGGAAAGAGAAAGGGACTATGTTAATCGGCCCCATCACAACCATTGCCCGTTTTACATAGTTATTATAAACCCATACTTGTAAGTGTAAGGCTGGATCACCTCGGCGTGCGATCTCAGCATCTGTGGGCATTTTACTTATTTTGAATATGAATTCGACATCCTTGTCCGGCTGCCCCGGAGGGTGGATATCAAAATCTACGTGATTTACTTGTGTTTCAGGAGGTGGAGTGATGTTAATTAGATGGCCTAGACCTAATGCTTCTAAAAGAGCAGCTCTGTGAGGGGGAGAGTTCTTTAGTAAGTCCAAAAATGAAATGTGTGAGAAGGTCTTTGTTAGGTCGCTAATTAAATCATAGGCACCTACGGGTTTTTCTACTATTTGCTGACTCTTATCTGTTTCTGGCAGAGGACTTGGGCTCGGTTGAGAGAAATACTCTCGTGTTCTTGTTATAGCTTCGATAGGTAGTTCAACGTCTAATTCTACCAAACCGACTATCTTGGGTCTCTGGCTGAGCTCCTAACCGTGGCGCAATCGATGGATTTAATGAAGTCGAGGCTTCATGATCATTGTTTCCCGTCATTGCACCTTTGTTTGTTCCAGTTGGATTCAGCCTATTGCTATCATGATTTGGGAGCGGATCGTTAAAGATCTTGAGGGGAGCATTCTGAGGGGAAACCGCCTCGCGAGCGTATTTGGTGATGATGAGACGGATCTCGCTAAAACAAATCTGTGAAGAACCTGTCTTTGTTCTTTTCGCAAGCGTTGCATAAATTTATCAGTAGTCACGACATGTTCTAAGATCGTGACCCGAATTTTGTGGAAACCACAATAAGAATTGGGATCAGTAATTCCTATTTTGTTGGTTAGGTGTGTATGTGGCCTAAAATTTCGATCAAACTGTTGCCTATTAGGATTAAAATTTTGGAATTGTTGTTTCGGGTTTTGACTTTGGTTTTGATAACCAAATGAGTTTTGGCTTGGCCCTCGTATGGGATTTCACGTTGTTGTTGTTTGTTGTGGATGGTTAAAATCCACCGTATTGATCGTCGGGTAAAGTTGTTGTTTCGTTGGTTGTTTGTTCGTGACGGAGTATTAACAACATTTACCCTCTTGGGCTGGTCGGTTACCCCATCCGTTGTTACCCCACGATTTTTGTTAAGGATTTTGGGTCCTTGATTGACATTTGTGATAGTTGTAGTGTTTTGAGTGGAGGTGATTAACCTCCCATTTGTTCCATATGTCTTACGACCACTATCTATCGCGCTTGGTCTATTCAAGAGCGCTCTCAAGTACTTCATCGTAAGTTCTTAGTGGGAACTTGACTTCTTCCTTCACCTCCTGCCGAGAGAATGAAGGAATAAATCACATAGTTCCATCTCGATCCATGTTTGGAGCACTTGTCAAGAATAAAGAACCGTACGCCACCTCGGATGAAATGGGCGACATGATTCGTTGTGTTCTTGTTTGATGTGCAAGAATTCCCTGATTCCTGTTCTCAACAGTTTGTTCATGTCGAAGGCTTTGATGAACTCTGACACGAGTTGTTTAAATGAATGTATGGAGGCTTCTGGGTATTCTATAATACCAGTCGAGAGCAATGCCTTCCAAGGTTTTGGGAAATATTTTAGCAACAACCCCATCCCAAGGGAGTAATTCTCGTATGGCTGTAGCGTAAGCTTTGATATGTGCATTTGGATCTCCCTCACCCTTGAACTTGGGTAAATCAGGAAGAGGTCTTGGAAGCATGACGCTTCGTATGGTGAAGTCTAAGGGTTCCTTTAGATATTCTGAATAAGTCCCTATCGCATAGCTTTCGACCATTGATGGTGGTTGCTGAGGGAGTGATGGTGGGATAGGTTGTTGATACGGTGCAGCGTATGCATTGGCAGGGGCATAAGGAGGTCCTTGCATTTGAGCAAACATGCCGGAGAGGAGAAAATATCTCCTTGTGGTGATTTGGAGTACATGTTTAAGTATGATGGGGTATTGTCAAGGAATGGATTGTTTGACACTAGACCGAGGAGGAATAGTGTTAGAGATGATGGGCCTCATGGCGTTGTTGTGGATAGTGAGGCGGCATGCCTAATGTGCCTACCCCGTGAGGAGATCTACTTGCCAGAGTGGTATGGAGGATGGAACTTCCCGCTTTGTATGAACGGAGAATTTTGACTTGCTTGAGCCAAGTTCTAACCCTCTCACTTTTTCTACTAACGTTGAAATGACTTCATTTGGTGAAGTCACGGTGTTTTGTCTGAGCGGCGTTTGTTGTACACCCTGGTGTTGTATAGGCATGTGATATCCTGTCATGAACTGATCGCTATCTTGCCAAGTTTCTCCGAGAGTATTTCCTATATGCAGTGGCATAGAGGTATTTTCTTGAAAAGAGATCTCGGGTTGTATTTGTAAACCTCCTACAGGTGGGTACATACCCCGAGAATGTTGTTCACTCCTAGGATAACGTATTGACTGTCCATCATCTAAGACCAGGTATGGATCTGATTGTCTACTAATTTGTGGTCTAAGTAGCATTTGAGGAGACGAACCTGATTCTCCGGTAAAACGCCATATTGTTTGAGCCTCAAGGCTCTGCTTTGTTGCGTTGCTCGAGGGGTTGATCTAACTCCTCGCCTTGAAAAGATGAACTATATCTGATTCTTGGGGTTTGTGTTGACAACTGATTAGTTGAATAGTTGTCACCCCATACTGAGAGCGAGGGTGATGATTGCCTATTCTGTTGGGCGTAGTATGCCTCAAGACCCAAGAGGGGTCTGCCATATGCATCGAATCCCGACATATTCGGGGGGTATATGAATACCCGCAGAATAATGGGAAGGAGCGAAGGTGATTTGTGAAAGAACACGTGATACTATGACTCGAATGAGAAAGTAGGAAGTTTTACGTCAGCTTCACTAATTTTGTTTGTTTCACGTCGGGTTCACCAATTTTGTACGCCGGAAAAGTGACAGGCGAGCGTGAGAATCTACAAGTAACTCTTCCGCGTACCCGACCTCTCGAGGTCGTGCCGAGACAGCCGGTGGGGGTAGAATATGCGTGGGATGCAGACAAACTAGTTAGGTAGTCTAATGTCTTCGACACGCACTAGTGGAATTTGTGAATCTAAGGCAAAGAAGGCCCTTCTAACTTGGACTGGTGTGATAGATCGATCGGCAAGGATGACTGCTCGAAGGCTCCAATCAATATCGAGCTCTGGCGTGATTCGATCTATGGGTTGTGGAATACGTGGAAAATGACCTGGGATAGTTTCGTGTATGTCTCCTGATAAGGTCATATAGTGGATGGTGAATATAATTGACTCTATGGATGATTCTCTGGCCTAGTCCAGAATTCTCTAGCTTCATAGCCGCTATATCTAATAAGGACAATTGTTCGATGATGATGGGTGGAAGTGGAGTGGACTGAAATACTAGTGTGCGTAGGCCAGTGTCTATATCTGATTGACTTGTGGACTCGTTGGGCTGTGGGATCTGTGGATCGCAACCATAGACTCTTGGTTGTTGCGGTCCTGTTATGGTCATGCGCGAAATCAAGTTCTAATCCCTAGTATCCAATAATCATATGCTTTCTCAGCTTCTATGTTTAGGACCAACAACTGTGTGATCTTCTCAGAATATCTCACAGGCGTTCGTGCAACCTGGATCCTTAGACTGGTATCTATATCTGTGAGAGTATCTCCCACACCGGGTCGTGGGACCAAAGGATCACAACCAAAGGTTTGTTTCTTTCGAACCCTTCTACTAAGCCATGTGAGTGTTTACCTAGGCAATCTGTAATTTGGTTGGTTTGACCAAAACGTGTGTGCTTGGTCGTCCTCTATGTTTAACCCTCTCAACCGAGAACCGATCACCAAATCTGTTGTTGTTCGAATACTTGTATTCTGAGATTTTGGTCTATGTCAACTATTGCTGTAACGAGATTTGGTTGAGGCATGATTGGCTCAAATATATATTCCCGGGCTCCTGAGGTCCCGTGATTGTCATACGAAACAAAATGCAAATCTAATCAGAATTTAAGCAAATTCTAACTACGTGAAATAAATCTAACATATATAACTTTTATTCTTCTAAGAAATCTTTTAACAATTTTAAGGAAAGCAAACTATTTTAAACGTATCTAGGAATAATAAACAATATTTTAAAACAGACAAGATAACCGAGTATAGTTATTTGCCTGTGCGATTTGTAGAATTATTCTAAATAAATAAAATAGCTCATCTAATCTATCTGCAAGATTCTCGATCCTACCTCAGAAGTGAGGAGTGAATCATAGTTTCTTAGAAACTATCAATCCTCACAGCTTCCCTGGCAATATCGAGAATAGAATTCACTGAAATGAAGCAATTATCTACTCTATTTGATATGATTCTAACTAGAACTTTGAAAGTTAAAACCTGGATTCCGCAGAACAGTGGCGAATCCGATGGTGTGTGTGATCTTGTCCCCTCAAAGATGATCTCCTCATTCTTTCGTGTTCGTGGATCCTAAAAAAGTGTAATGCTAGCACCGATAAGAGTAGATTTTAGGACAAGGACAACTCAAAATGCAGACCGAAAATGCGAGTAGGAGAGGGACAACGCAAGAGTACAGAGCTTGGCTTATGCGATTCCTAAGGGATTTTTTATCATGAGTCATGCAACGTGAAGTGACCGTAACCTATAACTATCTTATTCAAAGAGAAAAACCTGCAACTTTAATGGCTTCCTAAGCTATTCCATTCCAATGGATTGGATAAAATAACAACACTGTTTGCACAAGCTGGATATGTGGCTTACCAACAGCTGAATAAAGCTAACCAAGCATATAATGAACTGAACTAAGAACTCTAAGCAACAATAAAATTAAATCTACAGCAAAGAGAAATTCAGAGGCAAGCTTCAAGGCCGATTGGATGAAATGACAGCACTGCCTGCACAAGATGGGTATGTGGCTTACCAACAGCTGAGCAATCTAACTAAAGATGCAAGTGAATTCAAGCTATGGCTTCTAAACAAGATAACAAGCTAAAATACTAAAATGAGGAGAGCAAAGATCAGTCTTCCAAATCCAAACTTGCAATTTGCTTGTGCACAAACCATGCATTTATAGGAATTCAATCACCCAAAAACCAAAACCAAATGGAACTCCTAAACAATAAACAAAGGAAAAACAATTGGGACCAAAAACATAAATGCATGCTCAAGTCGAAAAAGAAAGCCGGTGAATCGTGATATTTCACGCGAGTCGCGCCAAAAGAACGCTGGAAAATGCGCACAAGACCACCGCCCGAAAGGGGGCGGCGGTTATAGGAAACACGAGATCAAGGTTTCACATCAAGATCAAGAGGCCAAGGAAAGAGGAAAAAAGGGGAAAACGAAGGGCGCGGGGGCTAAGCGGGGCATGCGGGTTTCAGGGTTTTTCCATCAAGATCAAGAGGCCAAGGAAAGAGGAAAAAAGGGGAAAACAAAGGGATACCTCTTCATGATGGCTACAAGACATGGGGACACAAAATGCGGATGTTAACTACATTTACTATACCACCAAGTATGTTGTTTTATACATTTTCATACGAAAAGTATCCCGACCCATTCCCTAGTCCATGTTAGGAAATTAATATGTTAGTGTGAACACATTCAAAAGATTACGTCTGGTAAATTGCATTTTCTCCAAAATCCAGAATCCAAATTCTAGGAAATTTTGTGGGTTTGTTTATTCAGATTCTGTGCATTATTTGTCAAAAGTTTGGAAAAACCCAGTTTGTGGTTAGGGAGAAACAAAGATATAAATATCAGAGAAATTGTTCTCTAATCATGAGAGTCCCTTATGATTGATCTATGACCTGTATTGTGCTACGTTGCAGATTTACTACAGTAATCTAAAAGAGTTAATTTTACTGATAAGCTATATTAGAAGGCAGCTATTGGTGAAGCATTTGGCAGTGTTGGAAAATTCTCTTTTGAAGATCCGTGATTGTTATTGAAGTTCCAATGTTTGCACTCCTCATTCGACTGCCAATGAAATCCATCTTTGTTTGGATCAAGTTGCAGTTAAATCATAAAAATTGCATGTTCTCATTTAACCCGTCCAATCCAAAAACAACCGTGTATTCCACATGTAATTTGCAGACTACAGTTTTCCCGTGGTAGTCGTGCTCTCATTTGTCAATTGGTATTTATAGAGAGGTTTTTTTGTTTTATTAATATTTCGTCTCATATTTGAAAACTATATTAAGTCTTGTTCATGAATGAGTCTGTCTTAAAAATTCTTCCATTTTAGTTTAATAAGATGTTCTTATATTTTATCATAAACTTAGTTTTTGTTTTAGTCGTTTAAAATTAGGTAGTCATATGTTAAAAAAGTGGTATTAAGATTATGAAGGCTTTTGGTTGATATTACTCGTATTTTTTAATTTTTTTTTTTAAAGGAGCTTTTTAAGTAATAGTTTGGTTATTTTTGTTTTATGTTAATTTAAGTCAGGTTTATTTAATGTGTTGTTTCGGTCAAAGTTAAAAAATAAGTATTGATTTAAATTTAGTAATTTGTAATATTACTTTAAAAGTAATAATTTATTATTTCTTTTTAAATATATTATCGTGTTGTGTCATAAAAGTCATTATCAAGTGTCAAAAATACATTTGTCTAGTTAGTAGAGTCAGTGTCATGTAAAAGTGTTGATTTTTTTATAAAAAAATTGTCTTACAGCACACATTTTTGGGTAATCGATGTCCGATTTGTAATCAATACGTTATTGTGTTTCAATTTCAAATTTATTGAGTAACTAAAGAAGCATTCATGGAGGATGGAGGCAACAGAGGAAGGAGGTGTTTTAGTGACCTCTCGTCAGGCACCATCGATGAGGCCGCAATATTGTTTTGGTGGCCATGTTTTTTCAATTGTGCTCGGTGTGTTTGATTTGATATACAAAATAAGAACAAAAGTTTGTTCCTATTCACTTGAAACATGTGATATTTTCTAATGTAAACTCTTGAACGTGTTGTGATATGGCATGGAAGGTGTAGAATAGTGAAATAGTTGTATAGGAGGGCAACTAATTGCAGAAATCTTCTGACTGCAGAGATCCTCTAACTGTCGTACTTCTTTATGAAGATGATCGACTAGTGAAATGACCTCGTTTTGTTCACATGGGATAAATGTGGGATGTGTTCTTTGCATAGTAGTGGTCATGCAAAGAAGATCCAGACAACAAGATTCAAACAAGTAGTATGCAGACCTAAAAGTATGCAGTGGCATGTGATTCCGGTTTCAGTTCCACTTTGGCCCATGTTCACACTAAGGGGGTGAATGTTAGGAAATTAATATGTTAGTGTGAACATTAGTTATTTGTGAGTGGAATTATATTATCTAGATGATAATATAATATTGTAATAGTTAGGTGAGTGTGAGATATTATTATTATATTTTGGGTGTACGTGAGTTGTGAGAACAACTCACTATTAGATAACTATGAGAAAATAAAGGTGGAGAGAATCATGTTGGAGAGATAAGTGGGGATTGAGTAATTGATATGGTTTGACTCCTTATTCTAAGGATGCCATTTACCTATTTATATGCAATCTCTTCATAATGAAAATCATCCTGATTAAATTATGTAACTATTGAGTTTTATTTTATTGTTTCTATAATTAAATCTGAACCAAATATAATATTCACTTCTCTTATTTATTTTGTATTTCGCACTTGTCACTTATACAACCAGTTTTGGTCGTCATATGGATCCTCGTCGCCTAGTCTTCACTCATCTGCCGTCATTTGTCTCGGGACACTAAGCACTTCGATTGGACACTAGCACCGAGGCGCTCATGTCCATCTTGGGTGCGCATGCCATCTTTATTTTTGATCTTATTTTTAACATTTGAGGTCAGTATTTTCAGTTTTTCCACTCATATCCTGAGGTACTAGTCAGAATGACAAGTCCTTAGTGTCAAAATTCAAGCAAGAGATCCCTATACAAACACAACATATATACCATTATAAGGGAAAACAATTCCTATCAAGGGCTATTTATCTACATATCTCAAGGGACTACATTTGGGCACATAATTATGTACACACACTACATAGGATGGGAAGTTCATTATATTCCATCCACACATTTACATTTTATCTAGTTACCATCCGCTATCTTGGCATCATTGGCACGAGAGCGATCGAGATCACTATTGCACACATAAGAACATAGAACTACATTGGGTCTGAGATGTAGTGCAGTTGTTTAGTCATAAGTTCACCATTTTGTGACAGATGAGGATAGTCTCGAACCCTCATTTTAAATATTTCTTTTTTAGGATTTGATGTATTTTTGAGGGTTTTGTAGGAGGCTATTTATATGCAGTTTATAGGTACCCCGATGATCCAAGTGTGACATAAAGGAAACTAAAGACGAACAATTGTTTAACCCTAATGACACTATCTGAACCATGTTTTGACCATTTTTATAGACTCAAGATCCCCCATAGAGGTCTTGGGCACCCAAAGGTGCCCCTATCCTTTCTTAGGCACGTGTGTCCAGGAATCATGAGCATCTCCGCATTTTTCGAGCCCGATAACAATGGTTTGTGTTCCCTGCTCCATCACATTCCCTAGTTCGTAATCACTTCGTGATAAGCATAATTAAGGTAAGTTCCCTATCTATTGCATTTAATTTCATATAAAGATAAAATAAATTTCCAAGTGATTGTATTTCATCAGTATATCAGTTATAGTAGATCTTTACATTTAGATTTTAATAAAATATTCAAATTTTATTAAATCGATGGTTTCTTCTTAGGGAAGATCACTTTTGTGTAGACTCATATTATTGTCCCGAATAAAAAAGGGGAATTTTTTTAGAGAATGAGGAAGAATAAATTATTTAAACACATCCCATTGATCTTGGAAGTCAAAATTTTATATATTTTTTTCATGAAAAGACCTCCTGAGCTCGGGAAAAGTGTAGACTCTCCCCTACTTAGCTTATTTTTTGAAGTTTTGGAGGTTTTGGAGCAGTTGGAATGTAGAGCCAAATCTAGGACCCGATCTTACATAGACAGTTCTAGGATATCCATAAGGAGTTAGGAGCCAATAAAATAATCTTTGGAAATATTTAAGAACCCTACACATTATGGAAGTTTCAAATATTTCACAAGAGTCAAGTATCTCTCAGGGCATCTCAATTTGTGCGTATACACACCCTACCATCATGAGAAAAAGGAGAAATTTTATGGAGTTACAAGAATAATTTAAGAATTTTAACCCTACCATTGTTCTTGTAATGCTATTTGGAGTAAAAATAATATAATACTTCACCAAAAAATACCATTTGGAGCTCTGGGAAATGTGTTCTCAAGTCTCCCATACTTAGCCATTTTCTCGCTTGGATAATGATGTGTTTTACCATCCCAACTATCCCAAGTGTCCTAAATGTCCCAAATTTCCTCTTGTCCCTAGGACAAAGGGGAAGGTGACAAGAAAATGTGCCCCTCCCACTCCTAATATTTGTTTTAATTTTTTCTCCGTGGCGGGTTTTACCGTCCCAAATGTCTCGACTATCCCGATCGTCCCAATTGTCCCTCCGGTATTTGGTAAAAAGGGAATAGAGGGAAAAAGTGCCCCAATCTTCAGCCCTCTTCAATAATCTTCATGTGACCAAATTTTTAGCCCCCGAGCCATCAAAACCCTAACTTTAAAACACTTACAACTTTCACACTCGTGAGCATAAAATTGATCGCCGTAAAGATTGCAAGTGTAAAATAACTTACCTATCAAGTATGTTTCTTCATCAGAACTACAAGAATCTATTAATGGATGTCATAAAAATTTAGACCTGTAAACCCTAACCCTAAATTTTGTTTTTTTGATTTCTAAGAGTTCCAACAAGTGAAACACAATGAAAATTACAACATGAGATCACAACGAGGAGATGAATCAAAAATGAGGTTTCCGATGCAAACCGAGGAAATATTTACTAGTTACTAAAAATAACATATGCCATGCCACTTCACATGCTAAAAAGTAAGTCCCTTAAATTGTAAGCTTTGATCACTCGGTTAGTTCATATGGAAATAGTGCAAAATGGCAAGCAAGGTAAACTGCCAATTTTCCCAAAATAACAGGTTTAGAAAAAACAACCTACTAAAAATAGAAAATTTATAAAATGGAAATGAATCATCAACATAGGTAAATTGAGTGTTTTTTTGGTATCCAAATTGATTCTCCTGTGAGGGTTGAGCAACATCACGAAACCGACAGGATGCTTCAAGACAGATGAATCATGATATAAGTCGTTTTGTAGCCGAGAAGGGGATTCAGCTAACTCTTTGTCACTCGTGCATTAGAGAAAAGGATAACACCTTATTAAGGGTTTGATCTACCCTCACTAATTTAGGTTGTGCCTTCAACCAGGGTGAGAGGACCCGCTCAGAACCCGATTGGTGAAGGACATCAAGAGATCCTTCTTTGCACAATTTTTCATGAAAACCTTGAGAAAATATCATCAATAGAACACAATCTAACTCTCACGAGTTGTCACACTAGAGAGTGGAGATGTTTCCTGGACAAGGTTCGGGTTATTAAAGACAATAATTGAAGGCTGATTGTCTCTGCATATTTTAGCAATGGAATTTATCAACTCTTTGTGGATACACAATACAAACAAGGGTAGTTCATGTAGGATTTATCATTTGAGAAGTTTTTGGTGGGAAGTTAAGCAAGATAAAGTTGATTATACCAAATATTTTAGAACCTTTACAAAATATTGGAACACTCACAGACAAAATGCTTCAAAATAGCCAAAATATTCCTTCAACTAGAAGGTGTGTATTAATGGAGGCCCAGAGATGCACGATTTCATACACTCTTCAAGAATTCAACACGAAGGCTCGTGTTAAAGACTCAATTAAAGGTGGAAATCCCTGATTCATCAAGCCTAAGATACACTCATAGGCTAACAAACAATATTTGTCAACACAGTGAAAGTAAAGTGATTTTAAATTTTTTATTTCATTACAAGATGAAAGCTCTTCTCAAAATGAAATTACAAATGCCACAATACTACCACGGGGATAATATCTTGTATGATTCACATGGATTTTCACATAAGATTGTAATAGGAACACGAAAAACTATTTGAAAACATTCTGAAATAAAAGCAAACACAATTATGCTCATGATCAACACAGATTCATTCAAGGTTCATTAGATTCATCAGCAGGGGAAAGTTTCCTCAACAATCTCAGAGCTTGTTAATGGTTGTACACTTGCAACCATCTTGACATGATTAAATCCAAAAACACAAGAAAATGAATAGGTTTCTCAGACGGTCTCTTGGGAAAATGTTTTTCTCAAACTTTTCTCAGAAAAATTAACCCCCATTTATGCAAGAGTATTCTCATTGCATTTATACAATTTCACTCGCTCACTCATCCTAAATTCCCCCAAAAATATAAATCTTCAAGAGAATATTCCTCTTTACAAAATACCATTTAAAATATCTTACTTTACTGTTGTTAGGTGGATAAAACATGAAATGATCATGTTTCTCGAGTTCCTCAACTATGAATGGGATGCCATGTCATAACTTTTGACATTATTTTTAATCATTCTTTTATTTTTTCATGCAAGAAATCCCCTTTTAATAATTCTCAGGTGGCTCCATATGGCTTGATTTGACAAGCAATCCTTTTCACCTTTGAGAATACACCTTGAGGAATAGATACCTACATTTGTGCCTCTCAGAAATGAGTTTCCTCGCATGGATTATATCACATATTTACGCTATGATTCCAAGTCGTCCAAGTGTAAAGAGGAGCTAGCGGAAGCCTCCATGTGTTTGTTGGGTACAACTTGAAAGGTGAGATCTAGAGGCAAGACCTCAAATGAGCGCGGGCCCTCCATGAGTCTTGGGTCCAACAAAATTGCACCGGCCATTGAAAAGTATCAAGATAAAGCGGAGCCAGCGGAATCCTCCACATGTATTTTCGTCGCACTTTTGATATGGTGACCAAAAGTGGAGAGCCCAAACAAGTGTGCGCTCTCCACGTGTCTCGGGCACGGAAAAGGTGTACCGACCATTGAAAAAGTTTAAGAACCAATGGAAGGTGTCATGTGCCTAGGGTCCGAGAAATTTTCATCGGCCGCTTGAAAAGTATGAGCGTAGGCAGAGCCAATGGAAATATCTACATGTCTCTTCGGTGCTCTTTCAAAAAGTAAAATTTAGGGGTGGGTCCCCAAGCAGGCACGGTCCCTCCACGTGTCCTGGGCCCAAGAAATTTTCCTCAGCTGTTGAAAATTATCAGTATAAAGAGGAGCCAATGAAATCCTCTATGTGTCTCCTTAGCGCAACTCCAAAGGTGAGACCCAGAGGCAGGACCTCAAAGGAGCGTAGGATCTCCATGTGTCGAGATTCTAACAAAGTTGCATCGGCCGTTAAAAAGTCTGAACGTGGGCAGAGCCAGTGGAAGCCTCCATGTGTCTCCTTGACACAACTCCAAACATCAAAACTAGAGGTGGATCCTCAAATGAGCATAGGCCCTCCACGTGTCCTTTTGTGGGTCTTAGGCATTTACCTTATACTTTCAATCCCTTCGCCATAATGCATCAAAATATCAAATAGACCCACCACGCCGCATCCAATCAGAAAAGACCACGTATCCACGGATGTTGGGACATGATTTACAGAGGAGACATAATTATGGAAGAAATTGAACAACAAAATTTTTCCCGTGGAGAGAAGACTGTAAATAATACCAAGACTCAATGTGATCCACGACCCAAGGAAAGGACTTGACAACGACATCCAAATGAAGGAGAAAGTTTTCACGCATCCATACAGGAGACATACAATACTTCTAACCATGCAGATTGAGAAATTTTAAACGATAAAGGGGTGAGATTACAATTGAGCACCAACATGTTCCAGAGGCTTCATAAGATAAAATTTGAGTAAAAGGGCCAAATTTCCTAAAATAGCAAATTTTTCCTGGCCTACCGTTAAAAATAGAAAGTATCGCTTTGAATGCAGTAAAGTTGCAGTTGGCTTTGTTTTCACTCATCTATTTTATTTTTGATGTCCTCAAAGGGTTGTGAGGTGGTTTCATAGATAAAACAAGTAAATAATCTCTCCGTAAGGATCCCAAAACATCATTCGGACAAAATTGTGTATGAAAGCAAGGCAGAGGATTTTGAGGCATACCAAGTGAAAATAAAGGACATTGAACAATCTAAAAAGATATTAAATGAGTCAAGAAATCCATTTATTCATTAGAGGAATTCATCATGATCATCATCGGGACTTGAATCCATCATCATCTTACTAGAGTGACCGGTGAGTTGGTTGCGGTGTGAGTCAAGCCATTGCATTGAGTTGGTCACGGTGAGATGGTTAAAGCAAGATGAAGGGAGCTAGGTGAGCCAATTGAGTCAGGTGAAATAAATGAGATGAATTGATCCAAGTAATCTAGGTAAGTTGGTTGAAGTGATCCAAGTGAGTTTGTTGAGGTGAGTGAGCTAGTTAAGTTTGGTGAGATGATCGAAGCTAGGTGATCCAGTGAGCTAGCCAAGTCAAGTGAGCTATCGAAGAGCTCATAATTTCTCCACAAAGTGGCACATAAAATTGATGTATGTAAACATTAGAGATACAACACTTATTTCACTAAAGTTGGACATATTCCATTGGATATAAACTCTAGTATTACATGTTTTGGAAGAAATCTATCACCATTTTTCCTATATTAGATTCCATTTTTATCTATACTTGATTCCGTTATTACTATTGCTTTGGATTTCATTAGTAATAATACTAGATTCCAATACTATCATTATTGGACTTATTTGAGTTCCAATTTCAATATTATTGGATTCCAATTTCGTTATTATTGGATTCCAATTTTCTATTAATGGATTCCAATATTTCTATTATTGGATTCCAATTTTTCTATTTTTAGATTTTCATGTTGGGAGTAAGTAAGGCTAATAGCTGCTAACTATTAAAGGCATGAGCTCGTTGGATTAATAAAAATAAAAATTAACAATAACTTCCTGCAAAATCCTCGATGTAAGGTGAGCGGTCGCTAACTATTATAAGTCATGAGCTCGTGGTATTGAATGAAAGTTCAAAAGCCTTGATGTAAGGTTAGTTATTGCTAACTATTATAAGTCATGATCTGTTGTATTAAAAGAAAGTGAAAAAGCCTCGATGTGAGGTTAGTGGGTGCTAACTATTATAAGTCATGATCTTGTTGTATTAAATAAAAATAAAAATAACAATAAATCCTTGCAATATCAAGTTCGAAGTGTAAACCATGCACTTTCAAATGATGAGCCTCGCATTGTCAAATTTGCGAGACTCACACTTTCAAAGTTTTGAAAATACGAGACTCGCACTTTGAAAGTGTGAGCACACATTGTCCAAGCTGCAAGCCTCGCACATAAATCTTATTTACAAGCCCCACACTCAAAGTACGAGCCCCTGTACTTTGAAAAATGAGAACCTTGCACTATGAAAGTGTGAGTGCACACTTTGAAATTCTGAGCCTCGCACGCTAAAAGAGCGAGACTCAAACTTTGAAAGTGCGAGGCTCAGACTTTCAGAGTGTGAGGTTCTCACTTTCAATGTTTATTATGCACATCCTTAAATTTGACACTGGCCTTAAATGCTAGTGGTGTTATTTTGATTTTTGGTGGAACTTACAATAAATTTACATTCTCACCCCAAAATATATCTTGTAACAACTCAAGTATTGTTTTCTTAGATTGTACATGACATTAAGTTCACTAGTGTTTATTATTATAAATTATATCTCTGAGTAATCATTAAAAGTAAAAACCATAGTTGGGAGTTTATGTATATCACAAATTCTATTTTTATGAAAGATAGTATAATTTATGCTTATAAATTATTACATTCTTCGTATAAACAATGAGTCACTTCTGTGAGAAAGAAAATGAAATAATCCTTTGACACAATGCAAGAAAAACGTTTATTAGAAACAAAATATTACGCCTCAAAGATACATTGAACCAATATTTTATAGTTTACATCAATCAAAAGACTCAATTGTGCCACAATTGTATTCTTTATGAGTCAATAAATGCCAACACATTTTTCCCAATGTTGGTCCATGTGAATGAGATACATTTGCATCACACCCCTTAATGTGGTATAACGCTTTTCTTTTGTTTTCACAATTATCCCTCTTGTAGCCCATTCTCTTAGCCTTGTAAAAGTGTTAGGCCCTTACAACTTTGAGTTATTGGCCACAACTTCCTTCAAGTCAGCAACTCTAGAAGAGAAATTTTGTAACTGTATACATCAGATTTCTCATTAAGCCTTGATGTTCTTGCATATTTTGGGTCAATGTAACCAATGGTACCCATAACATAGGTAGAGGTGTTGTTTTTGGCCAAGGAAAGTTTGACAAATGTGCCTCAAAATTATAATCCAAAAGAATGTTAGAAGTCTTCACATCCTTGTGAGCACCGCGTGTGTTCTTTGTCATAATGAAGATATGGATATCCTTCTTCAACACCATGAGCAATATTTAGCTGAGTGTTCCAGTCTAGATTAATCTTCTTTGATGATCCTATACGACAATACAAATTAATAAAGAACTTTTTATATTTTCCAACAATCCATTTTAATATGAAGGTTAGAGATTGATTGGATGCTTCTATTTCAAAATATGAATCTACAATGTACAGATCCATTTTTCTTCATAACATAATCATTTTACTCACCATGTAGGATGTCCCACAGACTCTTGTTTACCCTATAATCATAAAACAACAGGTTTCCAAGTGGAGAAAATGAATATCCATGCAAAATCTCAAGACTCGATGCTTTATTCTTCTAACTGTTTCACGCTTGAGTTTCGAATGCAATCAATATTAGTGGATAATGACTGTACATTATATTTATAGCAATTGGATTAGAATTATTTAGATCACATTTATAAATAATGCTTCTAGCACCATAGCCAATTACATATTTCTCGTTTAGATTTTTGTGATTTTCATTATGTCATCATACATGTAAAGAGCCATGTTAATGTGCAATATGACCAACCTTGGAGAACCTAAATGTAACAAATAGATGTGTCAATAAAGAAATTGTAATAAGATATTGCTTTTTGATTTGTTGTCTAATAATCTATACAATATGAAATCATGCCTAGTCATATTAGTTTTAACACCTTGCTCCATTTTGTTTGCAGAGCCTTTTGTAAATGCATTTGGATGATTTGAATGGTACACAACTATAATAGTATTATTGAACCCAAACAGATGCAAACAATTTTCGGTTTTGAGATGGATGTTGTTCATTGCACTTTGGGCCACAATTTTGTTACACAACATCATACATATCCAAGTTTTCCAAATTTTTGATAACAATAGAAGAATGTCTCTGGAACCTGAGTTATTTAAAAGACAATTTCTTGCATCAATTAATTCTTGATATCCAAAAACCATAAGAAACAAAACTGAATTGGTCCGCAAAGAAAATTTGTGCAACAAATTGACAACTTCAAACAAACCAAATTTAATAGCAATTAATTGTTTAAATTGCTTAGTGTAATGCATAATTTTTTTTTTTATTAATGATTTATTATTTTTTATAACTAAAGGAGGGTTGAAGGGTCCCTTTCCTTTATATTAAAGATATAACAAGAGGATCAATCTATAAACCTGAATGATCCATCAATACTTTGTTGAAAAAATGGAAGGGCCTATGCCAAAAACACAAGTGGTTGGGAATACAAAAAAACACCAAACCAGTAAGATAGACATGATGATTCAATAACAATGGAATCAAGCACGTTATAAAACAACCAAAACAAAGATAAATACGATGGATTTTAGAAGCACTTATTTAATTGAATCAGATGACACATCGTAACCTCCACTTTAACAGGATGAAAACGATTTCCATAGGCAACTTTGGGAAAAGATACTCTTTTCAGAAAGAGCCCAACTCTTTAGCCAATCGTATGCCTCATGACCTTTCCTAAAAATAATATCCCAACATGCCTGTTCCTATTACAACGGAGAAAACATATAATCTAGTTCAGTCATGTGGAGAAAACTAGTTCCCTCCCTTGGTCTCTCACCCCATTTGGACACACCAAACATGAAACACATTAGGATGTCAAACCATTTATACAACTCTCCAAAAATGGCCACATCCATAAAACCTTCCTGTATATAATGAGCATGAGAAAGGAGGGTCTACAACGCACTTGAGGTTTTGTCTATTTTTGCTTCCTTGTCAACCCTATACGCTGGCTTGATCCATTGACGACCCATCTCCAAAGCCCAATTCTTCACCGGATGTATGATAAGAAGATGAAAAATGAATGTTGAAGAAACTTACGCATTTACCCTTGGATTTCCCCAGAGAAAGATAATATTCTCTAAGAAATGCCTCAATAACAATTATGTCTTTCTCTGATTCAATCCAAAAATAAATTTCAAACAACGACATGAAATTTTGGTATAAAATCCCATTTCATGAACCGACGCAAAAAATTGCATGAAAGGCAACATTGGAAAGGCCATGATAGATGAAATGAAAGCCAGTGAAATAAAACTGAAAGGTGTGAAAATATGGGAGAGCGGATCGGTAAATATATGGAGTGATTATGCTATTGCATGCTTGTAATTAATACAAGCTTGCTAGGGGCTTTAATATAAACCTTTATTGGAAAAGGTGGCGAGTTCGACCAATCAACATATTTATTACCAATCTTATCACAAAGCACTTGGTCATTCCCTCGATTTTCTATAAAATCCACCTATTTAGTAACCTTCCAATATATAAGATTTAAGGTCCAATATGTAATTAATGAAACAATAAAAAGGAATTTTATTCACACAAGATTTTTGATTGTGACATTAGCAATAATATGAGAGTCACCTCCAATAATTAATTCATTACTACTCAAGTCATTAGCCATGGACCAACAATGTTCCAACACTTTAATTTATTGATTTATACATTTATAAAAATTATAGTCATTAGTCATGTTATTAATTATGAGATTAGCCTCTGGAAGAAGGCCACCTTTTTTTTTCGTGGCTATCTTGAAAACACGCTTCGAGGATTGGAGAGAGGATACCACACACATTTAACACTTAGACCGAGATTTTTGTTTTTCCAAGTTCAAAATCCCCACTTCACCATGATATTTAAAAAGTGAAATGTCGACCCATTTAACAATAGGTATTTTCTTGGTCTCGTCGGTTCCTTTCCAGAGATAGGCCAACAAAAGTTTGTTGATTTTATCAAACACACAATTAGGGATCCTCATAATAAAAACCATATAAATGGAAATAAAACAATAATATATCAACAAGATTAGATCAATGCAATAGAAGTTTTTCATTTAATCCTCATGCGAGAATCATGTTCACCTTCGCCTTGCGTATGTGATAGATCGTTTAGGTCTATTTTATTTGAAGGATGATTTTAAGAAAATATGCAAGGCCAAGATGAACATGATACTTCTTCAGGTTTAAATGATGTACATCTGTTATGATGATCTAACCTTTCCATACTATGTGGCTATGTTTATTACCAAAAACTATTGATCGTAGCAAAGAACAAAGCCTTCCATTTCATTAACTAACGACGCTTATTGGTTGCAAATCATTTTTGTTTATATGAAAAAGATATGAATTACATTTTATGCACAATATATCAAATGATAACTACATAAGGCATCAGCCTTCTCGAGGTATGTATTCAAGGACTTGGATTTTCTAGGGATAGTCCATCGAATATAATATAATTACAAATAATGACAAAAACCTGTTAAGATTGATTTTTGCATTGTTAAAATGGATTTGTTGATAATATAGAGGCTAGTGGATGATAGCCTTCTCATCAATGAATAATTGGTAAACATAAAACATGAATTTCTCTTCACATCCTTAGATCATTTATTCCTGACTAGATTTGTGTTCATCTTTGCCCTTGAGTTTTAGTAAATCATTTAGGACTATTATTTTAATGTGCTATTTATGGAAATATGTAGGGCCAAGATAATCAAGATACGTCTTCAGGTTTAAAATATGTACTTATATTATTATGCTCTAACTCTTATCTTTGTCGCTAAGGTAGATAATGATTTTTATTATTATTAGGTCGCTAAAATATTGTTTAGCCTAGTTTTCACCATATCATTTCTTTATGTAAGTATTCGAGCTTAGCGGTCACTAAGCATTTTCTTTAATATAAACTGTTGTTTGATCTCTATATTTAAAATTAAAAATCAGTTGAGCCTAGTGGCTGCTAATCTACTCCTTCTAATAAGTAGCAGAGCTTAGTGGTCACTAATATTTTTCATTGATGCCCACCAATGTGTAAAAATAGACAAGATGCAAAGGTGTGTGCCTAGTAATCACTATGATGTTATTTGAGCACCTTGAATTTTTTTAATAACCATATTTCTTCCGACTATGCAAATTCCTCCATAGATTTCGAAAATAAAAATTGTCCATATCTCACATATCTGTCATCAAAATATATTATGGAAAATGCCTAGCGACCACTAATATCTATTACTATGATTTTTTATTCTAGCGCTATGTTAAAAATAAGAAATTGTTTACCCTATTTTCTCTGCACAATCATTCCTTTTTGTAAGTATTTGAGCTTAGCGGTCGCTAAGCATTTTCTTTAATATGAACTGTTTGATTGATCTTGTTCAAGTAATGGAGCTTAGTAGTTGCTAAGTATTTTACTAGATATGAACTGATATAAATTATGTGTTAGACACAAAAAACTTATGAGTAATATAGAAGTTGTGATATCTTTCAAGGGTATGTAGTTCCACACTTGGTTGTGTTGGTACCCAAATTAATTCTCCTTTGAAACCGAGTAGCCTCATAAGGTGAGAAGGATGCTAAGAGATAGATAGATTAGAATATGAGTCATTTTGTAGCCTGGGGAAGGATTTAACTGACTCTTTGTCACTCGAGCTTGGAAGAATTGGATAACACCATACTAAGGGTTTGACCTACCCTTACTACTTTAGTTTGTGCCTTCAACCAGGGTGAGAGGACCCATTTTTTTAACTTGTGTTGGTGAAGGATATCAACGGATCAACAATATTTGACTCTCCTTTTGTAATATTCAAAGGAAACCTTGAGAAAACATGGTCAATGAAACATAATATAACTCTCACGAGTTGTCACCCTAGAGAATGAAGATGTCTTCTAGAAAAGGTCCAAGTTATTAAAGACAATGATAAGACCTTATTGCTCCTACATATTTTGGGTTAAAGGATGAAAAACTCAACAAATTTCCTTAGCATTTATGGATACATAGTGTAAGTAGGGGCAGTTCTTGTAAGATTCATCACTTAATGTATAATTTTTGTTGGGAAGTTAAGCAGGATAAAGTTGATTATACCAAATTATTGGGAACTTTTAACAAATGTTGGGACATCTACCAAGAAAAATGACAAAAATGCTTCAAATGGTCAAAATGATCCTTCAACTAGAAGATGTGTATCCATGGAAGCCCAAAGATACACGGTTTCACACATTATTTAAGAATTCAACACAAAAGCTCATGTTAAAGACTCAATTAAACATTAGAAATCCCCGATTCATCACGCCTAAGAATACACTCATAAACTAACAAATAATCTGTTCCATAAAAATGAAAGTAGAGTGAACTTAAATTGTTTATTACATCGTGAAATGAAAATTCTCTTGACGATGTAATTGAAAATTCCACAATACTATCACAATGACAAGATCTTGTGTGACTTAGAGGAATTCCTAACATAATATTGCAACAGGAACATAGATAACTATGTGAAGATATCTCAAAATGAAATCAGACACAACTATGCTCATGATTAACATGATTTACTCAAGGTTCTTCAAATTGATCAAAGCAAGGGAAAGTTATATTTACAATCTCAAATCTTGTCAATGGTTGGACATTTGCAACCATCTTGACATGATAAAATATAAAGACACACAAGAAATAACATGTTTATCAGATAGGTTCTTTAGAAAAATGGCTTCTCTTAACTTTCTCTCCTTTTCTTTTCTTTGAACAACTCTCAGAAAATTAACCCCCCCCTTTTGCATGATTATTCTTTTCATTTTTATATCACTCAATTCACTTGCTATCCTTCAAAGTTTTTTCCCCCCAAAAGCATGAACATTCCTAGGAATATTCCCTTTTACAATACTTGTTCTAGAACATGCCATTTTTTTACTTTAAGTTGTCAGGTGTACAAAATGTGAGTCTTTTCAATTGGTTCCACTTGTGCTCGACTGGGATATCAGGTCATCATTTCTGGAAAATTATTTTAATATTTTTTCCCTCATATTGATTAGATAATCATTTTAAATGACCTCTGAGCACTTTTAGATGAATCGATATGACATATATCCTCATTTACCTTTCAAGAATCCATCTTGGGTGCTACACACTCTATTTCATGTCTCACTAGTTTAATTTCCACACAAGGTTCTGTCAAATCATATTGATTCACAAGATTCTCGATTATTCCTAATCCATTCCAACTCTTAAATACTTCTCGTGTGAAATGAGAAAAATATCCCTCATGTCATGGGAAATATTTCTCTAAATCAAAACCATATGCACCCCTTTCACTATAAAACTTAGTTATACTTCATTACCTTTATGTATTTCCCTTCTTATTCTAAATATAAATAATTTTATCAGAAAAATGATGAAGGTACTTGTAGCATACAGTCTAAATTTTTTTTCCTCAGAGGATTTAAATCAAATCTTCTACTTGAGTGGTCTTGATGAAGCGTTTGTTAGGGCCCTATTTGACATAGAGTGTGTAGGCAATACTAGAGGACCTTTGACATATCAGCAGGTCCAATTAGCACTTCTTACAAGGCTAATCAGGATTAATCCTATGTTTACATCCTTTCAAGTTATGTAATTTTATCTCTTTAGATGGGAATATGAAAACTCATGAATATTTAAAGAGATATTGGGTCAAGAGAAGACCCCAAGTATATGGGAAAACCGATTTTCAATGCCCATTTTTATGCGATGAAGGATTTTTATCAAAGGAGATTCCCAAGGAATCATATGTGCTATATGAAAAATCCTCTATTGACATTGTGCTTATCATTTCTCACAAAGTGGATGAGTTAGAGTGGAGGATCAACTCTCTGGAGAAAAAAACAAGCAGATATTGTGTCCTTATAACTAGGTTCAAGCGCCAACATCATCTTCGGGTAAGAGAAAGGGTGAACCACATCCTCAACTTCCAATAATTATCTCAGGTGGAGAATTAGATCGATCATTATCTGCTTGCCATTCAAGAGAAGCAATCTCCTCTACTCGAGAAAACAAGGGAAGATTTACAATTCGGTCATCTACCCATTTAATGCATCATTCTCCTCAGTCTGAGCATGATTTTTTTGGGACCTCAACCCATTCCTTCTCCAAGAGATAATCCACCCCTCACAAGGAAGTGGGATACTCGGAAAGCTAAATATCTTGCAATCTACCCCATCAACAAAGTGTAGTACTTTCCCTTCCAATCACCCGGATGTCCCCTCTCAAACCGCTCCTAGTAAGTCGACCCTTCACAAGGGGAAAGGGAAAATGACATTATTCATAGGTAGTTTGGATCTTCTAGATTGGGTATCATCACAATAGAAGAAAATCAAGCTCGAACAGATCATGAGTCATCCTAGAATGAATATGGAATCATTGATGGACATATGAATGTCCCCTGACATAGCGAGGGGTCAGTCATATTTATTCTGATAGCAAAATGTTCAAGTGAATTTGTGCTGAGAAAGAATAAGATTTTGAACAAGCTTCCCCTACTGGGAGGAAATTTTGAAGCAGGACTGAAAAATGTCTGAATATTGATTTCCTTTTATTGTCCCTAATTTTGGCATGTATATATCTTTCTTTATCATGGGCAAGGGGCCCCTATAGAACCCAATTTTTTGTTCCTTATTCAAAATGTAAGAAGCACAAAATATCAATAGTTTACATGCTTATCCAAATGTATGTAAAATTTTACCTAAGTCAATATGAAACTATTGCATTCTTCCACTTTACAATTGATATAAGGAAAAAATAAATTTTAGAATAACAATTACATCCAATGTAACAGAAATATCAGTTTAAAGCATCAGTTTAGAGAAAAAGTATGAAAATAAAATACAACTTAAGGAACAACATGCCTAAGCTTGTTCATCATCTTTTATATCTGCATTCTTTTCTTCCTCAGCTTCCATTTCGTATCTTGTTCCTTTGAAACCTTTCCACATATGCATCATACCTTTAGAACAACTCATTTATCTCATCCTCATCTAGTCCAAGTGTGATGCTAGAAGATTAGTTTTTGCCTAGATATTGCATCTATGTAATGGCTCATCTTTGTTTGTACTCCAATGGCATGGCCTTTAATTTTGTAATTTTTTTCTCAACCTTTCTCATTGTTTTAATGATTTCATAGGAGAAATCATCCTTCGAATATTATTTTCAAAAGAGTTAAGTAAAAAATCAATCTTTAGATCCCCGTAACTCTTTTTGAATTTATCAGATACCATATCTTCTAACCACGTCAATGGCATCAAGAGTGTCATCAACCCAATTTATTTTGACTTCAAGCTTTTCCTTGATCCCATTCAAGGTTTCCACTCTGATTTTTGATAACTCTTCTATGGCATGCTGAATTCCTTTGAATTCCACTGGCACAATGTTTTCCTGCTCAACCAATTCATCACTGAGCTGAGTTATGTGGTCTAGTTTGGGAAAAATTCCCTCAAAGTAGAAGATCTTTTGTCACATTGTTCAATTATCTCATCGATCTCATTGAGTCTATTCTTGAGCTCTTCATACTTTGATCTAGCTTCATTAATTTCTTCTTTTCCCTTTTTGATTAATTTTTCAATCCATGTATCCACCACCTAGACCTTCTTGAAATTTTTTTAATCTTTTATATTCCCTCAGGGGTATCTATAGAGGCACTTTCTTGAGTGTGACTATGTTGCCCAATCAACTCTACTGTAAACTAGACTCAAGGATTTAACTTATTCTTTTAACTTCTTTTTTCATCCTATCTTCATCCACCTTTTGCAAAAGGTCATTCACTACCTCAGATACTCCTTATTTTAGTTGGTCTCTTGAGGGCTTTCCCTAAAGGAATGATTTGAAACATTATAATCATTAGCTGTCACATCTTCTCTAGTTTTTCCCTCAAAAGGGATTGCTATTTCCAGAGTTTTGGCTCCTAATGAATCAATGTGAGTTTTGGTGATAATCCTAGCCTTTTTGAGGCTCTTACTGCCTTTGGAAAAGACAAAGTAGTAAGGTCAATGGCTTGAATAGGGAGGACCTCCTTTTCCTCATTCAAAATTAATTCACCAATCCATCCTTTTTCCAGACTTGTTCCAGCCTTTTCTTCTTGTGATTCTTGTTGGGGTTTCTAGGGATAACCACCAATTGTTTGAACACCCCTTGTTCATCCTGAGCTAGTGATTTTTCCTGCTCTTCCTCATTTATTTCAATAACCACTTTTCTACTCTCACCCTGTGCTAAAATTATTTCAATTGTCCTTCTCCTTGGTCTAGAACTTGAGATTGATCATTATTTTCTTGATTTATATCAGTAATTAAGGGAGATTCCTTCCTTATTTCTCTATTGATGCCACATTAAACTCAATTTTCCCCAACATTTTCTTGTACCAATGATTGGCTTGCAAGATCTTCCTTCCCAAAATCTATTGAGTTGACATCCTACTATCCTCATGTTTTATGATGATACATTAGGTAATGTCATGGTGGGTTGTTCTTCGATGTCAACTTCACATTCCCATCTAGATGTTGTATATCAATATCAAAAATTATTTTCTCTCTAGTAGTTGAATCTTGTGCCATTTCTATTTTCTCTTCAAAGATATATTTTTCTACTTGAAAAAGCTCATCAAATTTAGTAACTTTAATAGAATGGGGAAGGAAGTCTCTTTGACTTCAATTAATGTCTCTAGGAAATTGAGAAACTACTTTTTTTGATTCGAAACTACCTTTTGTGTAGGATATGCTCATATTGCTTGGATTTTCTCTTCATTGGTTAATACATGAGTAGTCCCTTCCAATTCCTTATTTGTTTGAAGGCCATCTACTGGTGTCATTATTGGTTCACTCATAGATAAATCAAGTGCATCTAATATAGAAAATTCTTCACCAATATCAACATCAATCACATTATTTGAGTTTTCATTGCAAATTCATTTAATGAGGTCCAAAAGTGAGGCATATTTTCATCCCTAGTAGGTAGGGTCTCAGATGTTTTCATACCCCGACTTAAAAATTGGCTGCCAACTAGATTAGTTGCAACATTTTCTTGGGTTACTTGATCCTAAGTGCTTCTCATTGTTATTTCCTCCAAAGAAAAAGGTGGGAATAGAGGCTCTGATTGTTCCACTTGTGGCAGTGATGCAACATGTTGTGCCTGAAAAACATCATTCCTTTCAAACTTAGGAGGATCAATTACCATATCTCTATGTTTGTGTTTTTTGGGCATGTGGGCACCCACCCTCACCAAAACTAGCTCATATACCACCTTGTGTTTCTTGTGTGCTCTTTCAAAATTCTTCAAGATAAGTGTTGCCTTTCTCTCTTCTTTATGTATCTTAGACTAAGAATGACCTGCTTGTTATAGCTCCACTCATTAATTTGTTAGATTGTGTGGTTTTGGAAAAACACCTAAGTGAACCCCATGAGATGCCAAACCTTTTCCCTTTTCTTGAATTGGCATTGCAAAAGTAATGGGGCATTTTCCATGGATTTGAGGAGCATTTCCTTAGTATTTTGCTTCAAAGTAGATATAGAGGTGTCGGTCCCACTAGTAGCTGAGGTCCATTCATCTATTAGTTTAGAAGTGGGTCTCTTTTTTATGGTAGCTGAGGAGCCTTTCCTCCTAATGGATCAATTTTTTGCACCTTATCTCAAGGGTAGAAGATCATCAGCTAAGTAACCTAATTCTATGAAATTATTTAGAACTCTTGTACTCTGGATTGACATATCAATATTCTTTTGGGATAACTATTGATGTCGAATCGTCAGCACATTAGGACTCTACAACATCGATGGGTTGAGACTCTATATGATTCCATAACATGGAGCTTTTCCCAAGTGTGGGACATTGCGAAAATGGAAAAGCTCTCCGGATGAAGGCGGCTCCTATTCCTCCTCGCGGATGCACATGTAGAAAATGCAGAGGGTTTACTAAAAACCTAATCTAACTTGCAAGGAGATAGGGTAAGAAAATGCATAAAAATAAAACCTAAACTACAAAGGTGATGACTCCTAATGTTTTAGGAATGAAGAACACATTCAGCCAATAGATTGAGACCATTAAAATGCAATGTTAGCTTTTATATCTGAGATCTTGATTCACAAATTGAAGGATCAAGGAATGCAAAAATGAATACAGAGAGAGGGTTGAGAATCATCCATAGACATGCATTAATTTGCTCCAAATATTGATAGTTCTTAATTATTTGCCTTGGAAAATTCCAAAAGCGAGGTTGCATTCAATAGCTTCAAATGGGAGGTTTTAACTCCACAAGTTCACCTGCCAAAGAGAAGAAGGGAGGGGCAAAACAAGAATGTCCAACCTTTAGAAAGAAGCCCCTCCTTACAATTTATAGGAGGAAAAAGAGAGGGAGAAGAGAGGAAATCGAAAACTACCCCAACCACCTCTAGGTTGCATTTAATTCATCTCATTATGATGGTAGGTGAGAACCCCAGCGAACCCAAAAGTGGCGAACTGTATTTTGCATTTTTAAGAATTTTTCCTCACCCAATTAAAGATATCCAGTCGTAGTTAGATAGAGGACCTTGTAAGCATTTCTCAAAAGTCCATTTCCTTGCATGAATCCGATCTCCTCAGGTCAAAAGTTATGGCCGTCCAATATCTATGCCTTTGGGCTGCTCTTCGGCCCAAAATCTTTCAAGTGTTGCATGGAAGATATATTTATGTTCTTGAGGATAGGTGCGCCATAGGTGTCCGTGTGTGTGTCGCCTATCCTCTTCCATGCACCAAGGGCGCATACTTATCTGTTGACATGATTTTCGTAGTGCCATTTTGTTTCTTGATGTGCTTTGGGCACACCATTTTTGCCCTGTCGACATCCATTTCGTTGTGTGCTTGAAAAATTGTGGTACTGTAGCGTTTTTAGAAAGAGTCGATATCCATTTCAACTAATTGTGCATGCCACTAGTGTCTTATCACCTTGGGCGCAAATTTTCATTTTCCTGCCGACATCCATTGTTGAAACTACATCTGCGCCTTGGGTGCACCATTTTCCTTGTCGACATCCATTGTCACTAGTTAGCGCCAGTATTTGGCAATTCCAATTCCTTATTTATTTAAAGGCATCCACTTGTGTCATTATGTGCGCCTTATATAAATTAACATTTGCCATCTAACATCCATTTTCAAAACCACTTACCAGTTTGCGCCTCAACATCAATCACATTAGCGAATTTTCCCTATCGACATCCATTGTGTGCGTTTCATGCACCCAAAGGCTATTTTTCATCCTTAGTAGGCGAGGTCTCGAAATATTTTCATGCGAGTTAAAAATTGGCATGCGCCTTTGGATTAGATGTAACATTTTTTGGGATACTTGATCCATTGTCGTGTGATTGTTATTTTGCAAATAAAAGGTGCACCATTTTCTTATCGACATCCATTGTCGTGCGCCATGATGCAACATGTTTGGCACAGGAACATTTCCTATCGACATCCCTTTTGTTGCCATATTTTGCGCCATTATGCTGCGTTTTTTGTAGTTTTTTTTGGGTTTTGGACACCCACGACATCCATTGTTGATCATACACCTTGTGTTGCCTTATGTGCCTTTCAAACTTCTTCGAATCCATTGTCGTGTGCCACTTTATGTGCCTTAGCAATGAGAATGACCGACATCCATAGCTCGTGGCGCCACTTTATTGCATTGGGTTGGTTTTGCCTGTCGACATCCATTGCCAAACCTTTTCCCTTTGCGAATTGGCATTGGAAAAGTAATGGTCGACATTTTCCAAGCTTTTAGTGAGACCATTTATTGCGCCTTTCCTACATGGTGTACTAGTTAGCCAATTAGTAGGCATAATGTCCATCACCATGAGTTCGCCTGGGCCTGGGAGTAACTTAGGATATTTTCCTCCCGATGGATCCATTGTCGTGTGCCATTCTCATGCGCCTTTGGGAATGTCAAGGATTTAGAAAGCTTCCTTTGATTGCTCCATTCTAAAATTCTTGCTATATCTACATAAAGATATATACAACTAACCAATTTATAGTCCTCCTCATTACATCAGTTATCCATATGTAAGAATCATCAAATTCTATTTCATTCCAATTTAGAGGGGCTATAGGTTGTCCTTCCACCTTCTGATCAAGGTAATATTTACTTATTGTATGTGGATCATCCACAATTCCCTCTAGGATAACTACAATTTTGAAATCTATGACTTGTGCAAGGGTCATTCTAGAGAAATCTCTTAGCCCTTGACTCTTCTTCATCCCTACAATTCATCCAATAATCTTCAAAATGAGGCTCATGCTCAAAATTATTTGTAATGTTAGTGAATACCCATCTAATATCATAATTGGCTCTTGCCTCAAACTTTTCCATATCAAACTTCTTCATTTCATCCTCAATCAATCATGGCTTTCATGATTGAAGGGCATGAATACCTTCCAATTCTAATGGGAACTTAATATTTGTCTTATGTCTTCCGAAAATTAGTTTGTGAATAGGTGTTAATTGCCTACCAATTCACATAAAGCTAATTTATCATCTAAATATCTGGGAAATTTATAGGGTTTACCTTCAAAACCACTAGCCCTTATGTATGTGAATTTCTTGTATTGAATGAAGTAACACCCATACTCAAAATTACTTTTCTGCTTGCTTAGAAATTCTATACTATCCCCACTCTGGTTTGAAAAGAAAATAATTGGGGAAAAAAGCATCATTGACCAACCTCACATTCCCACTCCAATTGACTAGTTGTAGTTGAGGAAAAATATTCATGCATTTGGCACTTCTTAAAATCAGCACGTGGTAAAGGAACTGGAAGAAACATCTATGTCTTGGAACATTGTAAATTAGGTAGGTCATCATGTAGAATTCCATCTCTGAAGTGTCACCCATCTCAATTTTTTTTTACTAAAGTAACCATGTGACTATGGAGTGCTTTTGCAATAAAAGTAGCCCAACAAATGTTCCCTTTTCTTTCCAAAATGATCCACATGTAGGTACACATCCATTCCTTGAATTCATTTGTAGTTTCCAACCCCACCATTTGACTTAATAACATAATAATATCTTCACCTCTTCAACAAATTGTGCCCTAACTAGCCTTTTAGGGATTCTAGTTGTTTTTTTTTTCTCCGTGAGGAGCCATTTTGTATTTATGATCTTAGCATAGTATTTTTTCTTCTTTTCATAATCCCGTAAAGCTAATTTGATACCAATGGTGATTGGATTTGTGATTAGGAAATTTAAGCATTATTCTAATAGCCATAGTGTGTCAATGTCAACACTGCATCACCACTTCCATCTAATACTTCCCTTTTTCTCGGGTCATAATTCATAGCACAATGCCATACCAATTCTAGGCACTGAACTGATGGTGGGATAACACCAGCTAAAGTGATGTGGCTATCCTTAATTGCTTTTAAAGACTCACTTTGATTGGGATCATTTAATCACTGAAGAAATTCCTCTAAGTCAACATTCATCAGTATATGTCTGTAATTTATGTCTAAATCACTTGTAATCCCAGATGAAACTGAGAAAAGATGGCATGGTATTCATCCTTAAAAACCCTAACTTTACCTCAAAATTTCTTGCCAATAATATGAAAAGTACAAGAGTTTTTCAGTTCTTACCAATTTTGCGTGAATCCTTGAACCATTCAACTTTAATCCAAATGACTATCTTTTGATCTTTGATTCTCAAACAAGCTCCATGATCAAATTTCACACTATTGCACAATTAAAATATCAACAATGGCACTCAAATCTCGAAAAATTTGATAATAAAGGATGAAACACTTGAAATATTTTAAAAATATATCCTTGATTTGTGTAAAATGCATTGATGGTGGCAAAAATAAATGTAATGCATCATGGCCATTCATTCCACTTTTCAATTTTAAAAGTGATCCATCCATGTGGAAAAGTATTTTGTTAATGCGGGCTCAGGGAGACTTTTTGTATTTTTTCCATGTTTTAAAACTCATACACTTTTGGCCATTTGACCCGCCCATCCACTTTTGACTTTCAACATGGGCTTGACACATGGTCACATTTAAGTGATAGTGGAACTATGGGCCCTTTCTATAATTTTATTCCCTTTCAATTTAAAACCAAAAGTGTCAAAGTGCTCAATGACCCACTTCCCCACTCCTTGCATAAAAAAGAGCCATGTGTCCTTTGCGGGTCTTAGGAACCTTTTTACACTTTTATACTTTTTCTCCTTAGTGCAAAAATACAATCATGCACCGCTTCCCGCATCCACTTAGTTTGTGACAAGTGTACACCTTTGGAGGTGAATTGAAAATTTTTTTGCATCACTTTATGATTGTGAATATTTAAAGAATATTCATTGGGTCATGGGACCTGACTTTACATTTTGTGAATGTAATAGAAAGTTATAAGTTTGCAAGTTACACCCACCATACCGCATTCAATTGGGAACCACCATGTACCAATGGGTGATGGAAAAAAATGAAAATAGAGACATGACCAAGGAACATTTATATAGGTGATCCTTCAGATTTCAGACCTAAATCACAATTGGTTTCCCATGAGAATTTTCAAAAATAGTACATATCCAAACATGATCCTCGACCAAAAAGAGGAAAGAAAATCCACATACAAGAGAACCAAAAGATCAACTCACACCCCATGGGAAAACAAAAATACAACAAAAATTGAAGGAAAAGCTTAAACAAATAGGGGCGAGATTAATTTGAGCACCAACACTAGCTCGACTGGGGATGGGCACTCCTTGCGAGTGCCTCAAGAACAAACCATAGTACAAAAATAAGCAGACCACGTGCCAAAATCCATTGGGCCATGGAGTCAAGAAGCAACACATGTTAGGTTAAGTGATAACAACCCACTCTCTAGGAAAAACAAATCGAGAAACCCAAAAAAACGGTCCCAAAGACCAGGACAAACAGAGAAAAATAAAAAAAACAAAAAAAAAAAATAGAAAAACTATACACTGTATAATAGTGTGTACCTGATTTGAGAAATCAGTCAAGAAAAGTGTTTCAAGTGCCTTCCATTAACAAGAAACTCAAGTAATTCTCCATCTAGATCCTTTAGAAATAATGTATGCTCACCAATTTTGATGTCAATGGAATAAGGACCCATCCATAATGCATCAAATTTTCCATGTTTTCCCTTTTCCTCATGTCTGTTATCCCATAATAACACAAGATCTCCCACACTGAAAACTCTAGGAGTTACCTTTTTATCAAATAATTTTTTCATCTTTTCCTTGAATTTCAAATGTCTCTAGTGGGACTCTCTTCTTTCTTCATCCAATTCAACAATTTGATTTATTCTTACATCATAAGGGTTGAACTTCTTGATCCTCAAGTTATTGAATAAATTAGTAAGAAGATAATTGCATGTGTAGGGGAAGGAGGGCTTGAGTTCCATATACCAATTCAAATGGGATTTTTCCAAAGTAGCTCTCTTAGTAGTGATTCTATCACCCAAACAAAAAACTTCAATTGTTCACCCCATCTTTGTTTATTTATCTCCAATGTCCTCCTGATTATCTTCAACAAAAATTTTTATTTCTTGACTCGGCTTGTCCATTACCTTGAGGATTGTAATTAGATGCATATGTTAGATTTATCCCATACTCTTGACACATGGCCACCAAGGGTTTAGCTCAAAACTCATAGCATTGTCAGCAATTATTTTGGCAGGCACTCCAAACCTACAAATTATGTGATTTAAGATAAAATCCATAACAATCTGGTGGGTTGCTTTCTTAGTAGGGATTTCCTCAACCCATTTGGTGAAGTAATCAAGTAGCCACCAATATCCATCTGTGGCCTGCACTTGAAGGATCTGAAATTTCCCCAAAAATTCCATACCCCACTACTTAAAAGGGGCTTCAATTGATACTTGGTTGTAAAGGGAGAGCTCCTAAAGCTTTCAATCTTCTGAAAATCATTGACAACTTTCACATTTTCTTACTAAAAAGTTGTATCTTTAAAAAGTGTGGGCCACCAATAACTAACCCTTAAGATCTTGTGGGTAGTTACTCTTCTAAAAAATTCCCCCACAAACTCCTCCATGAAAATATGCAATTAATTTAGGAGCTTCATCCTCAATAATACATCTTAGGAGGACTCCTTCAGGATTCTTCCATGCCAATCCATAATCAAGTGATGATGTATTTTGGGAAGCTAACCTGAGTGCCCTCTTTTGGTTTTTTCTTAGATTCCCAGACATTTACAAATGTTTGAGATAAAATATGATGTCCTTGTACCATGGAATTTACCAATCTTTCATGAACATTCATATCTCCTTCCTCAACCTCATTTATCTCTATTACTTGCAAATTACTTTTTGTCATCAGCTTTTCAAGCCCAGACCTCTAACCAACTTTGTAGTTTGGATATCCATGTCATATTCTTGCATTTTTTCACCCATTGACATATTTTACTTGAGATTTCCATTTTTGACAAGATGTCCTTGACCATAGTATGGGGAACATAAGTTGTGATCTTGGAACTCAAGATATATGGTCTGAAATTTTTTTGTAGCTCTAACCAAAGAAAAAGCTTTTTTTCCATGATAGTATTTCAACTCTGCCCCCTGTAATGCTTTACTAAAGAAATCAATTGGCCTTTCACTTCCTTCCTCATCCTTTTACAATAATACAGATGCAATGGTGTTCTCAAAAGCAAAGGAAAACATTTGAAAATCCTTTTTGTAATCAGGAGCTGCCAAAATAGGAGCATTCTTCAGTGCTTCCTTAATTCTAGTAAAATCTTGGACAACTTCCTCCTCCCATTTGATAATCTGATCCTTTTTTAGCATACTTGTGATAGGGATAGTCATTTCAAAAAAGTTAGAAATGAATCTCCTGATAAAATTTATCTGTCCAAAGAAGGATTGTATTCCTTTCTTAGTTTTGGGCATAGGAACTTTGCCAATAGCCTCCACTCTTTTAGGGTCAATCATGACCCCCTCCTTTGATACAATATGTCCCAAAAACTTTTCTTTTTGAACCCCAAAGTGACATTTTTTAGGGTTTAATGAAATACCATATTCTCTGCATCTTAACAACATCTTCTCCAAGTGTTGTAGGTGATCATTTCTCTTTCTTGAAAATATTGTTACATCATCTGATATATACAACAATGAAATCATTTATGTATCCTGAGAATGCTACATCCATAGCTCTTTGAAACGTAGCTCCAACATTCATCAGGCCAAATGGCATTCTCACATACACATAAGTACCCCATGGAGTGGTGAAAGTGGTTTTGATTCTTTCTGATTGTTTCACTACTACTTGGTTATATCCTGAGAATCCATCTAGAGTAGACAATAACTCAGAGCAGTAACTAACTGCAACATGTTATCCATATTGGGAAGGGGATAATTATCTTTGATTGATGCCTTATTCAAATTCCTAAAATCCACACACAACCTTATATCTCCATTCTTTTTTTGAACTGGTACTAGATTTTCCACCCATGAAGAATACCTTGTGGGTTGTATGATGCCTCCATCCCTTAAATTTTTTAATTCTTCTTGCATTTTGAGGGAAAGAAGTGGATTAATTGGTCTTTTTTTTCCTAAATGGTTTGGCATTAGCCTCTAATGGTATCTCATGTTGGAAAAGGTCTTCCCTATATGCCTTCAATTCTGAATATGACCATGCCAAGCAATCCTGGTACTTTTTCAACAACTTGGACATATGATTGCTTTTCTTCTTTACTCAGGTTACTACCTAGCCATATTTTTCTAGGTTTATCATCTGTCCCTAAGTTGTGTTCCTCAACATCTCTTGAAGTAGACATATGTCTATTAACAATGCGATCAACATTATCAAAGTTTGACTCTAATGCAACCAAACCTCTTGGAATAGTATTGGTTTTTAATTGAATAATATCCTTACCAAATAAGGTCTCTTTACCCTCATTAACACAAACCATTGGCTCCCAATCCACATTTTGATTTGTGAATTCTCCTTCATTTTGTAAAAACCTCTGAATTTGGGCATCATCTTCAAAAACTTGCCAATGTTTGACATTATCAGGGACAGATGGTCTTGTCAATATTTCAATGTCATACTCACAATAAGGAGACATTGTATAATTTTCAAACCTAGATCCCAATACTTCCAATCTATCTCTACTATAATATTATGTTTTCTATCATGGTGTATTATGTTGAAAGAGTCAAACATTTCAATAAAATCCCAAACTGCATGCTTATATTGTTTCATTCTTTGGTTTTTGGTTGCATACAATTTCCTAACTTGTTTGACTACCAATTTATGAATCCCCCTTAACAATAATGTCCCTAATACCATACTCTCAAGCAATCCTTAAACCCAAAAGCAATGCTTCATATTCTACAATATTATTTGTGCATTCAAAATTGAGTTTAAAAGAAAAATTGAATTCTTCCTTATTTGGAGATATCAAGACAACACCAGCACCATTCCCAAATTTAGAGCAAGGCTCCATCAAACATCAAAATCCAAGGGGAACCAACTACTCATATTTGCATTTTCAATTTCATGCTCCTTAAAATCTGCATAACCAACAAAATTATCAACATCTACATCTGCATATAATACTTCATAAGAAGCATTGTTAGGATCTTCAATCAGATGTAACATCTTCTTTTCACCATATAATTTTACAAGGTTTCCTTCTACTGTAGTATGGTTGCATATGACATATCCATCTGTACACTTCCCCCACACTAGCAACCCATTTTCTTGACAATAGCATTCCCCATTTGGTCGAGAAATCCACAATGACCACATTCATGGTTAAGCACTTACCCGGGTAAGCTTCCAACTACACTATTAATCCTTTAACATATCCAATCACCGACACTTCTCTTGAATCCATAGTAGTGCACTTTCCAAAAGTTGTTGTTACTTTGATATTTAATTCATTCATTACCTCAAGAGGCATCACATTACATGAGGCTCCTGAATCAAACATACAATTGTGCACCAACCTATCCTTGATGATTAAAGTAGTATAAAAAGGATCTACATCAAGTTGAGACTCAACAAGTGAAGTACCCAAATATACCTCAGGTGATTCTCTAAATTCTTCCAAGGCTTGTGGTACTTCCAGCTCTATGATGATAGGGGAACATCCACACCATTCACATTTTTTCCTTGGGTTATCATTTCCTCTTTAAATCCCAAATATTCAAATGCCCTTTTTCTATGCTCAGGGATCCTGAGCAATTCAACAATAGGCACAATAACTTTGATCTGACTCAAAATCTGGGCTATATCACAGGGAACATATTTGGGAAAGACTGTGTTGGGAGGGAGATTTATGGCTCCTTCTAGTGGTATGAGAGTCTTTACAGTTTGGGCATGAGTGGGGGTACAAGCCTTATTTGGAGTAACAGGGCCTTTGTTAAGTGTATCCTTTTAAGGGGTTCCTTTGGGATATTAGTGAGAAGTGGAGTTTTTGGTTTAGCTTGAGGACCTCCCCCTTTGACAACTCTACTTCTGGTATTATATTCCTTTTCCTGAGAAACTACTGCATTCATCAAAAGTTTCCTATCTTCCTCAGAAGGTATTCCCCCATCATATTTCTTAATCATTAAAGCCCTCAAATATTCAAAATCATGATTAGGTAAATCAAATGCTTGTACCATATCAATTTCAACATCATCATTGAGGGAGAGGTAATACCAGTGAATGCAATCCCAAAACCTTGAACAAGTTCTCAAGCACTTATTAACTCAGTTGAAGTGGCTCTTTGTTGTGAATTTTAAGGCATTCCATCATACATACATCACCATAAGCTTCATCATCATTTTTTCTTCAACTTCCTTACTTAAATCACATGGGGAATGTGGAAAAAAACACTTATCACACCAATCAATAACATGGGCCTCTTCTACTATAGAAACCCTAGCAGTCAAAGGATCAGGGACCAATCTATTCTCTCTAGATTGTGGTTGTTTATTACCTGATCCCATGGGCCCCTTTCCTCTGTCATCTAATTTGTGATCACCCTAGGATGATTTCCAAATCTATCTTGGCCTTGTGGTTTAAGCTGACCCTTGAGAACTTGTCTATTCCTTTTTTTGCTCTCTGGCCAACTTGTAAGATATTTCTTTAACTTCCCCCTGACCAAAGTCTTCACAACTTCCTCCAGATCGACTACTTTTTTGACTTGAGGTTTGTAGGATTAATCAATTTGACACCCTCCCTCTTAGGGGTTTTCCAACTACCTTGATATTATTTTTCAATTTGCAAGGCCATGGTGAAATCCTTCCTTAACGTTCAGGGTTCTTATCTCTCAAATAATAAGCATATTTCTTGTCAAAAGCATCAGAATATTTAATTAAGGAAAGACTCATCACTTGGCCTCAAAATTATGGGTAATCTATTTCAAAGTCTTATTGAATCTGGTATTGAAATCTTGGACAGACTCATTGGGATTATTTTTTATATTCTCAAACTCAGATAAGAGAAACCTTGGGTCAGTCTTATCCCCATATTGTAATCTGAAAGCATTCTTCATCTCATTCCATGAATCTATTGAGTTATCTGGTAGATGATTTATACCAATCATGTGCATCTTCTTGAGAGTATGAATGAATAATTTTATATACACATCCTCATATTCAATTTCAAAATATTCCATCATATTAATGAAGAGTCTCAAATGTTGATCACTAGTGATGGCATTATTTCCTAAAATTTAGGAAACCTATTTCTCACATCTTGAGGTACAACATTAGGATACCCAACCATGCCTCTAAAATTTATTGGTCCAAATGTATTGAAAACAAAAGGAGGTCTAGGTGGAGGATGAGCCATGTTATTTTGGGAAGGTGATCCTATAGGAGGATTAAAATGGTGTGGGACAAGGGATATTTGGGACACAGGTGTATGATCTTCAAAGTAAATATCCTCTAGTGACTTGGTTTCACAAACTACCCTATCAGTTTTAAGTGATAAAGGAAAGAAATGAGGAACACTTATCCCAGATACAAATGATGGCCCCTCACCAGTTGGAGTAGTTAAATTTATATGAGGACTACTTGACTCTGAACTATTTGAAGATGTTGGACAATCCTCAACTATAGGTTGGTCACTTTCCACAATTGGTATTTCTCTCTCACTTGACTCTTGATCCCCAATGCTTTCCAGACTTGTCTTCCCTTTGGATTTGTTTTCCCAAGTTCTGGAAACAATATTCTAGTAGGATATTTATTAAAGAAAGACCTTCTTCCTTCCATCTTTGCAAATATTAATGACAAAACTTACTTGACAAAGATTAAGACACTGGTATTTACCAAAAATTTCAAACCAATACATGGAGTCACCACCAAGGATTTTCACCTTAGATATGTGCTAAAGCATTGTAAGTAATTTTTCAAATGTCTATCAATACTCAATTTACAAAATCTCAATGGATCTGATCATCCTTTGTCAATATTTATCACTATCAATACAATCTAGTGCAACATTTACTAAAACTAGAAAATATTGCACACAACAAACTTCTGATCTCACACAATCTTTACAAATATTAACAAAGGATAACATTTAAACAACATATTTGCACTCAAATCATATAAGAATCATTACCAGAGGTCAATATGCATATGTATTTACACAAATAATTCCTAAAAATGGTGCCAGATCGGTGTTGGTACCCAAATTGATTCTCCTTTGAAATCGAGCAGCATCACAAGTTGAGAAGGATGCTTAGAGACAGATAGATCAGAATATGAGTCATTTTGTATCGGGGAAGGATTTAACTGACTCTTTTTCACTCAAGCTTGGAAGAATTGGATAACACCATACTAAGGGTTTGACCTACCCTTACTACTTTAGGTTGTGCCTTCAACTAGGGTGAGAGGACCCATTTTGTAACCTGTGTTGGTGAAGGATATCAATGGATCAACAATATTTGACTCTCCTTTGCAATATTCAAAGGAAACCTTGAGAAAACATGGTCAATGCAACATAATCTAACTCTCATGAGTTTGTCACCCTAGAGAATGAAGATGTCTTCTAGAAAAGGTCTAGTTACTAAAGACAATGATAAAACCTGATTGCTCCTGCATATTTGGGTTAAAGGATGGAAAAATCAATGAATTTCCTCAACATTTATGGATACAAAAAAAAAAGGGGTTCTTGTAAGATTCATCACTTAATGTATAATTTTTTGTTGGGAAGTTAAGTAGGATAAAGTTGATTATACCAAATTCTTGGGAAATTTTAACAAATGTTGGGACATCTACCAAGAAAAATGACAAAAAATGCTTCAAATGGTCAAAATGATCCTTCAACTAGAAGATGTGTATCCATGGAAGCCCAAAGATACATGGTTTCACACATTCTTTAAGAATTCAACACAAAATCTCATGTTAAAGACTCAATTAAACATTAGAAATCCTGATTCATCATGCCTAAGATACACTCATAGACTAACAAACAATTTGTATCATCATAATGAAAGTAGAGTGAATTTAAATTGTTTATTGCATCATGAAATGAAAACTCTCTTCACGATGTAATTGAAAATGCCACAATACTATCACAAGGACAAGATCTTGTGTGACTCAGAGGAACTCCTAACATAAGATTGCAATAGGAACATGGATAACTACTTGAAGATATCTCAAAATGAAAGAAGACACAACTATGCTCATGATTAACACGATTTACTCAAGGTTCTTCAAATTGATCAGCAAGGGAAAGTTATATTTATAGTCTCAAATTTGTCAATGGTTGGACATTTGCAACCATCTTGACATGATCAAATCTAAAGACACACAAGAAATAATAGGTTTCTCAGATAGGTTCTTTGGAAAAATGGCTTCTCTCAACTTTCTCTCTTTTTCTTTTCTTTGAACAACTCTTAGAAAATTAACCCCCTTTCACGATTATTATTTGCATTTTTATATCACTCAATTCACTTGTTATCCTTTGAATTTTTTTCCCCCCCAAAAGCATGAAACATTCCTAGGAATATTCCTTTTACAATACTTGTTCTAGAACATGCCATTTAAAATTTTTACTTTAAGCTGTCAGTGTACAAAATGTGAGTCTTTTCAATTGGTTCCACTTGTGCTCGACTGGGATATCAGGTCATCATTTCTAGAAAATTATTTTAATCATTTTTCCCTCATATTGATTAGATAATCATTTCAAATGACCTCTGAGAACTTCTAGATGACTCTGATATGACATATATCCTCATCTACCTTTCAAGAATCCATCTTGGGTGCTACACACTCTATTTCATGTCTCATTGGTTTAATTTCCACACAAGGTTCCTATCAAATCATATTGATTCACCAGCTTCTACTTATTCCTAATCCCTTCCAACTCTTAAATCCTTTCTCATGTGAACTGAGAAAAATATCCCTCATCTCATGGGAAATATTTCTCTAAATCAAAACCATATGCACCCCTTTCACTATAAAACTTGGTTCTACTTCATTACCTTTATGTATTTCCCTTCTTATTCTGAATATAAAGAATTTTATCAGAAAAATGGTGAAGGTACTTGTAGCACATATTCGAAAGAAATTTCCTCAGAAGATTTAAATCAAATCTTTGACTTGAGTGGTCCTGATGAAGCCTTTGTTAGGGCCATGTTTGACATAGAGTGTGTAGGTGATACCAGAGGACCTTTGACATATCAGCAGGTCTGATTAGCACTTCTTACAAGGCTGATTAGGATTAATCATGTGTTTGACATACTTTCAAGTTATGTACTTTCATCTCTTTAGATGGGAACATCTAAAAAACTCCTGAAGATTTAAAGAGATATTGGGTTGAGAGAAGACCCCAAGTATCTGGGAAAACTGATTTTCAATGTCCATTTTTATGTGATGAAGGATTTGTATCAAAGGAGATTCCCAAGGAATCATATGTGCTATATGAAAAATCCTCTATTGACATTGTGCAGTGCTTATCATTTCACAAAGTGGATGAGTTAGAGTGGAGGATCAACTCTCTGAGAAAAAAACAAGTAGAGACTGTGTCCTCGCAACCAGTTTGCCAATCAACATCATCTTTGAGTAAGAGAAAGGGTGAACCACATCCTCAACTTCTAATCATTATCTCGGATGGAGAAGAAGATCAATCATTATCTGCTCATTTTAAGAGAAAAAATCTCTCTGCTCGGGAAAACAAGGGAAGATTTACAATTTGGTCATCCACCCATTTAATGCATCTCCTTAGTTTGAGCATGATTTTTGGGACCTCAACCCATTCCTTCTCCGAGAGACAATCCACCCCTCACAAGGAAGTGGGAGATTGGGTCAAGCTCAAGACCTCACAATCTTTCCTATTCCCCGTCATCAACAAAGTGCAGTACTTGCCCTTCCAATCACCCCTGGATTCCCCTCTCAAACCACTCCTAGTAAGTCACCCTTCACAAGGGGAAAGGGAAAATGACATTCTTCATAGGTGGTTTGGATCTTTTGGATTGGGTATCGTCACAGTAAAAGAAAATTGATCTCGAACAGATCATGAGTCATCCTAGAATGACTTTGGAATCATTGATGGACATGGGAATGTCCTAGGGACTTAGTAGGGTCAGTCATATTTGTTCAGACAACACAAGGTTTAAGTGAATTTGTGCGTTGAGAAAGAATAAGATTTTGAACAAGCTTCCCCTACTTTGAAAGGAAATTTTGAAAAGTAGACTTGAAAAATGTTTGAATATTGCTTTCCTTTTATTGTCCCTACTTTTTACATGTATATATATTTCTTTATCATGGGTAGGGGCCCCTATAGAACCCCATTTTGTTCCTTATTCAAAATGTAAGAAGCACAAAAATATCAATAATTTACATGCTTATCCAAATGTATGTAAAATTTTACCTAAGTCAATATGAAACTACTGCATTCTTCCACTTTACAATTGATATAAGGAAACAATAAAGTTTAGAATAACAATTACATCCAATGTAACAGAAATATCAGTTTAAAAGCATTAGTTTAGAGAAGAAGTATGAAAATAAAATACATAAGTAAGAACATGCCTAATCTCATTCATCATATTTTATATTTGCATTATTTTCTTCCTCAACTTCCATTTCTGCATCTTGTTCCTTTATGAGACTTGCCACGTATGCATAACACCTATGGAACAAATCATTTATCTTATCCTCATCTCGGTAGTGTGATCTTTGGAAGATTTTTTTTTGGCTAGCTATTACATCTATGAAATGGCTCATCCCTCGTTTGTACTCCAATGGCTTGACCTTTAATTCTGCAATTCTATTCTCAACCTTTCTCAATGTTTTAATGATTTCATAGGAGAAATCATCCTTCTGAATATTATTTTCAAAAGAGTTAAGTAAAAAATCAATCTTCAGATCCTCGTAACTCTTTTGATCATTCTTTTCTTGATTTATATTAGTAATTAAGGGATATTCCTTCCTTATTTATCCTATTGATGCCACATTAGACTCAATTTCTCCCCCGACATTTTCTTGTACCAATGATTGGCTTGCAGGATCTTCCTTCCCCAAAATCTACTGAGTTGACATCCTATTATCCTCATGTTTTAATGATACATCAAGTAATGTCATGGTGGGTTTTCTTTTGATGTCAACTTCACATTCCCATCTAGATGTTTTATATCTATATCAGAAATGATTTTATCTCCATCTTGTGCCATTTCTATTTTCTCTTCAAAGATATATTTTTATTTGACAAATCTCATCAACTTTAGTAACTTTAACAGAATGGGAAACAATCTCTTCCACTTATATCTCTGCATTAATTTCCTCTCCACATTGAGAAACTCTAGTTTTTCTGATTCTGAAACCACCTGTTGTGTAGGAGAAGCTTTTGTTTCTTGGATTTTCTCTTCACTGGTTAGTACATGAGTAGTCCTTCCAATTCCTTATTTGTTTGAAGGCCATCTACTGGTGTCATTATTGGTTCACTCATAGATAAATCAAGTGCATCTAATATAGAAAATTATTCACTAGTATCAACATCAATCACATCAGTTTGAGTCTTTGTAAATTCATGCAATGTTTCAACCGAGGGCATATTTTCATCCTTAGTAGAAAGGTCTCAGATGTTTTCATACCTGGACTTAAAAATTGGCTACCTACTAGATTAGCTACAACATTTTCTTGGGTTACTTGATCTGAGTGCTTCTCATTGTTATTTCCTCCAAAGACAAAGGTGGGAACAGAGGATCTGATTGTTCCACTTGTGGCAGTGATGCAACATGTTGTTCTGAAAAACATCATTCCTTTCAAACTCAGGAGGATCAATTACCATATCTCTATGTTTGTGTTTTTTGGGTGTGTGGGCACCCACCCTCACCAAAACTAGCTTATATACCACCTTTGTTTCTTGTGTGCTCTTTCAAACTTCTTCAAGTCAGGTGCTTCCTTTTTCTCTTCTTTATGTAGCTTAGATTGAGAATGACCACTTGTTATAGCTCCACTCATTAATTTTTTGCATCAAGACTTTGTTTGGAAAACACGAGAAAACCCCATGAGATGCCAAACCTTTCCCCTTTGCTTGAATTGGCATTGCAAAAGTAATGGGGGAATTTTCCATGGATTTGAGGAGCATTTCCTTATTCTTTTGCTTCAAAGAAGATATAGAGGTGCCAATCCCACTAGTAGTTGAGGTACATTCATCTATTAGTTTAGAAGTGGGTCTCTTTGATGGTGAGGATCCTTTCCTCCTAATGGATCAATTCTTTCTGCACCTTCTCTCAAGGGGAAGATCATCAACTAAGCAACCCAAGTCTCTAAAATTATTTAGAAATCTTGTACTCTAGATTGACAGATCAATATTCTTTTGGGATAACCAATTTATAGTCCTCCTTATTACATCAGTTATCCATATGTAAGAATCATCAGATTCTATTTCATTCCAATTTAGAGGGGCTATAGGTTGTCCCACTTATCAAGGTAAAATGTACTTAGTGTATGTGGATCATCCACAATTCCCTCCGGGATAACTGCAATTTTGAAATATATGACTTGTGCAAGGGTCATTCTAGATAAATATCTTCTGACCTCTTCTTCATCCCTACAATTCATCCAATAATCTTCAAAATGAGGCTCATGCTCAAAATTATTTGCAATGTTAGTGAATACCCATCTAATATCATAATTGGCTCTTGCCTCAAACTTTTCCATATCAAACTTCTTCATTTCATCCTCAATCAGTCTATCTTTCATGATTGAAGGGCATGAATACCTTCCAATTCTAATGGGGAACTTAATATTTGTCTTATGTCTTTCAGAATCGGTTTGTGAACAGTGTTAGTTGTTAGGAAATATAATTAGTTAGTGCTCCACATTTATGTTTATAAGTTTGGGTGATTATTATATTGGGTGAGTTGTTGAAACAACTCATGTATTGTATTAGTTAAGTTGTTTGTGGAGGGAGCTATTATAGGGAGAGTTGTTAGAGCAACCTCCTTGAGTATAGGAGCAACTTCTTCTATATAATTGTAATGTGCCGTATTGAATGAGATGACCTGGAATACATTGAAATTATATTATTATTTTGCTGTGATGAAATTCATTCTGCTCTTTCATGTGGTACCAGAGCAGGCTACGGCTCTATGATGAGCGACTGTGATAATGACTAGGATCTGTGCATATGCCGTTTAGTGGAGATTGTCTATGGCTTGAATTGTCATGTCTACCTTTGAATTCAAACAAGCTTAAATTGATTTTTAGGCCATTTGATAGAGTGTTGTCATCATTCACATATGGTCATGCTTGTTCAGTTTAATTCATTTCCTTCTAATCGGAAACACTGTCAAAAGGTCTCATTGATCTAACAAAGGATTTCATATTGGTGTGTGGATCGGCTATTTGGAAATGAAAGATCTGTGTATATCAACGAGTTGTAATATTTTTGTGGATGCAGTCCCCAAACGTTGTTAGGACGTGGAAATATAATGGAGAACATGAAAGCTCCCACCAATTGTGTTGCTGTGACTTCATTTGATTTAATTGGAGTTAATTAATAAGTTGATCCATGCGTACTTGGAAACCAGTGCGTATTTATAGATTATTATCTCCCATCATCGCATATCTCCTCTTGCAAAGAAATCCTGATCAATCTCGTTGTGGTGACTCCCGAATTTCCTTTGGTCGGCCAATGAATATTATGCAGTGGATCGTCTTTGAAACTTGATTTGATGTGAAGTTTTCTCCATGTGCTCTTCATCCAAATTTGGGTTGGCCACTTCAAAGGATTCACCTGTCCAGCGTTGAATTTGGTGTTGCATGAATGATCTGATTGATATTGGCTATGCCTATTCGAGTCTTGCCTTTTTTCAAAGAATTCTCTACGATATTGAAGTTGCTCAGCCGTGCCATTCCTCAGGAGTTTTGGTCGGACATCCTTCTGAGATATGTCGTTCAACCCTTCCAATATGCATGGGATTCTAATAAAAAGGTGCGGTTTCTTTTGAATTACAAAAGCCACGGATCTTAGAATAAGATTATTTATAATTTGTAATCATGTGTCTTTTAGTTTAATTTGTGTATCAAAATATTTAAATATAGAAAGTAATTAAATATTACTTTTTGAGTTTAAGTCTTTAGTAAATATCCATGTAGAATTTAAAAAGTAATTTGTTTTTATTACTTTTTAAATATAGTGTAAATTGGGAGCAATATCGGTTAAAGCCGACTCCCCTAAGAGTGCATTTTCGGTTGAAACCGACACTCTAAGATATAATGGACATTCCACTAGAAAAATTCAATGGTCTCAATTTTCACACATGGAAAGTCAAGATCCAGATGTAGTTGATGAACAAAAATATTTGGAGAATAGTAGATGGAAAAGAACCAGCACCTTCAGATCCAACCAGATTGGCAGAATGGGAAACACGGGATGATAAAGCCAAAGCCATTATTGGCCTTGCCCTTTCGGACTCTGAATTACATTATGTTGATCTAGATAAAAACTCGAAGGACATCTGGGATAATTTGAGAAAATTATTTGGTTCAAAAGTAGTCAATGCAAAGTTTTCTCTAAAACTTCAGTTGTTCAAGCTCAAAATGAGTGATGGAGATACAATGTCTAGTCACATCAACAATTTACGATCTCTTCTGAGACAACTTGCAGAAGTAAAAGCTCCAGTAGACGACGAGGATGCAAAAGCTATTCTGTTGAATAGTTTACCACCCAAATACAGTAATGTTGTTTTCACTCTTGGTCAGATACCTTCTAACTCATTGGAAGATATGATATCAGCTCTCCTAGCTGAGGAAAAATGGACCAAAGAAGATGTAGAAGAAGAAACAACAATGTATGTAAAAAGGAAGTACAAATTTTTTTCTAAATATAAAGAGGAAAGAGAATGTTTCTACTGTAAGAAAAAGGGGCATACAACTTCATTTTGTAGAGCTCGAGCTCAAGATATACTTAGTGGAAAACTCAAAGGAATTGAGGCCAACTTTATTACTGAAGAAAGATCAGAGAATGAGGAAGAACAAGTAAATGAAGACAGTGGTTCTGAAGACTTCTTGTTCTGAGCATGAAACTAGGAGGCAGGAGGCAAACGGAGGTTGGAGGTCATTCAGCGACCTCTCATCAGTCACCAACGACGGGGCCGCACAGATGATTTGGTGGCATTTGTTTTCAGTTGTGTGTTTGCTTCAGTTTGCAGTGATCTTGTTTTCAATAAGTGGAAATTTCACATTGAGGGGGGGAACATCATTCCAATGTTCCATTTCCAGTATGTCATCTTTTTCTATGTATGTATGAGCAACAGATGTCAGCAGAATTTCCTATGTTATTCCCTACAGTGAAATGTGATGAGGGCTGATGATAGTACTTTGCATATCATGATGTGGTTGTAGGTAAACCACTTGAAAACCTTCATTTGTGGTTTGTGGTAAACCAATAGCAAAACCACCATTCTTGGTTGTTGGTAATCCATTTGCAAAACCATCACTTTGTGGTTTGTGGTAAACCAATTGCAAAACCACCATTCTCGGTTTGTGGTCAACCGTTTGCAAAACCATCCCTGAGGTTTGTGATCATCCTGTGAAAATCACCAGATCATGAGCAGGTGCAAGTATAAGGTAGGTTTTCCCCATGTTCGCACTAAGGGGGGGAATGTTAGGAAATATAATTAGTTAGTGCTCCACATTTATGTTTATAAGTTTGGGTGATTATTATATTGGGTGAGTTGTTGAAACAACTCACGTATTGTATTAGTTAAGTTGTTTGTGGAGGGAGCTATTATAGGGAGAGTTGTTAGAGTAACCTCCTTGAGTATAGGAGCAACTTCTTCTATATAATTGTAATGTGCCGTATTGAATGAGATGACCTGGAATACATTGAAATTATATTATTATTTTGTTGTGATGAAATTCGTTCGCTCTTTCATTAGTTGCCTTACCAATTCACATAAAGCTAATTTATCATCTAAATATCTGGGAAATTTACAGGGTTTACCTTCAAAACCACTAGCCCTTATGTATGTGAATTTATTGTATTGAATGAAGTAACACCCATACTCCAAAATTAATTGCTTGGCCTTAGAAATTATATACTTCCCCACTCTGGTTTGAAAAGACAAATAATTGGGGCAAAGAAAGCATCATTGACCAACCTCACATTCCCACTCCAATTGACTAGCTGCAGTTGAGGAAAAATCTCATGCATTTGGCATTGCTTAAAATCAACATGTGGTAATAGACTTGAGAAATGTCTATGCCCTGCAACATTGTAAATTAGGTAGGTCATCATGTAGAATTCCAGCTCTGAAGTGTCACCCATCTCAATTTTGTTGCTAAATTAACCATGTGACTATGAAGTGCTTCTGCAATGAAAGTAGCCCAACAAATGTTCCCTTTTCTTTTAAAATGATCCAAATTTAGGTACACATCCATTCCTTGAATTCATTTGTAGTTTCTAACCCCACCATTCGACTTAATAACACAATAATATCTTTAGCCTCTTCAACAAATTGTGCCCTAACTAGACTTTTAGGGATTCTAGTTGTTTCTTGATCTAGAGGATCCTCATAGAGAAAAAATGATCTAAGATCTTCTCAGAATTAGTTGCAGTCAGTTCCATGGCATGGAGAAAAATTAGACGTTTCCATCGATATCTCGTTTGTAGGAAACGAAGTTCGTATGCAAAAGTTATGGCTCGCTGAAATTTTTGGGTAACTGGAAAATTTTGGGGATTATGCACAGAGTTGAACATGTGCACACTCATCAAGTGGACCAATGGAAAAGTGACATGTGGCAATATGGAAAATAAATAAATAATAATATTAAAAATTTAGCCACACCCATTTAATACTCCACATTGGCCACATTATTTAATTTCCAACTATTATCCTTATTTTTCAACGCACATTTTCCAAACTGCCATATATTAAAATATCCAAGCACAAATACCTGCCATGTCACACCTCTTATCTCTCCAATCACCCACATTGAGCACCCCATCCTTGGGGATAAGATAGCTCTTAAGCCAATAACTACATACACCACCCACCTATATAAATGCCTTCCTATTTTCACGCCCAACAAATGTGGGATCTTATCCCTATGTAAAATGCACCCCACATGGAGTGGGATTTGAACCTGGGCCACTTGGGTAAAAAGATAGGTGCCCAACCATTGCACCCGGAGCTATGAAATGTTATAAAAGGAGCTATGTTTTACTAGTATAGACACGAGAAAGTGACTGTGTTATTGTTTTGCTCATAACTTGAGCTAGAGATGGAATTTTGAGATGAAGTAAAAAGTGACTCCTATTATTTTTGGTAGAGGAACGTGATGAGAAGATCAGATTATTGTAGAAATATTTTTAAAGATTTATTTTCAAGATTTTAATAGATTGGTCCCATTCAACTGGACCCGAAGACGTAGGCCACAAGTGCCGAACTCCGTTATCAATTCTTGTGTCAAATTGCTGGTGATTCATCTCTTTATTTTCTATTTTTACATAGTACTTTTAGTTTTAATTATTTTATTAAAAATACAAAAGGATATAATAGTCAATTTTTATATTAAAAATCAATACAAAGCAAAGTTAAGTGTGTGCACAATTCTTTAGTTAAAATTGATTTTTAGATCATTGCCTTTTTCTCCGTGTGTAGCCATTTTGTATTTATGATCTTAGCATAGTATATTTTTTTCTTTTCATAATCCCATAAATATAATTTGATACAAATGGTGATTGTATTAGCAATTACAGGAAATTTAAGCATTATTCTAATAGCCGTAGGTGTGATGTCATCACCGCAACACCACTTCCATTTTATTTGAGTCATAATTCATAATACAATGCCATACCTATTATGGGAACTGAACCGATGGTGGGATAACACCAGCTAAAGTGATGTGGCTATCTTTAATTTCTTTTAAATACTCGCTTCAATTGGGGTATTTTAATCGTTGAAGAAATTCCTCTAAGTCAAAGCATTCATCAAGTCTATGTCTGTAATTCTATCTAAATCACTTGTAATCCTAGATGAAACTGAGAACAAAGATGGCATGGTATTCATCCTTAAAAACCCTAACTTTACCTCAAAATTTCTTTCCAATAATATGAAAAGTACATGAGTTTTCAGTTCTTACCAATTTTGCATGAATCCTTGAACCATTCAACTTTAATTTGATTGTATTTTGATCTCCGATTCTCAAAACAAGATCCACGATCAAATTTCACGCTATTGCACAATGTAAATATCAACAATGGCACTCAGATCTTGACAAATTTGATAATAAAGGATCGAAACACTTGAAATATTTTAAAAATATGTCCTTGATTTGTGCAAAATGCATTGATGGTAGAAGAAATAAATGCAATGCATCATGGCCATTCATTCCACTTTTTCAATTTTAAAAATGAGCCGTCCACGTGGAAAAGTATTTTGTTAATGCAGGCTCAAGGAGGCTTTTTTATTTTTTCCATGCTTTAAAACTCATACACTTTTGGCAATTTGACCCGCCCATCCACTTTTGACTTTCAACACGGGCTTGACACATGGTCACATTTAAGTGATAGCAGAACTACGGGCCCTTTTTGTAATTTTATTCCATTTCCAATTTAAAACCAAAAGTGTCAAATTGCTCCGACGATCCGCTTCCCTGCTCCTTACATAAAAAAGAGCCACGTGTACTTTGTGGGTCTCGGGAACCTTTTTTACACTTTTATAATTTTTCTCCTTAGTGCGTAAAAATACAATCATGCATCGCTTCCCGCATCCAATTAGTTTGCGACAAGTGTACACCTTCGGAGGTGAATTGAAAATTTGTTTGTGCTACTTTATGATTGTGAATATTCGAAGAATATTTGTTGGGTCATGGGACCAACTTTGCATTTTGTGAATGCAATAGAAAGTTATAAGTTTGAAAGTTACACCCGCCATAATGCATTCAATTAGGAACCACCACGTACCAACAAAGTGAAGGGACAACAAATAAAAAATAGAGACATGAACAAGGAACAATTTATACAGCAATCCTTTAGATTTCAAACATAAATCACAATTAGTTTCCGTGAGAAATTTCAAAAATAGTACATATCCAAACATGATCCTCGACCAAAAAGAGGAAAGACAAATCCACGTACAAGAGAACCAAAAGATCAACTCGCACCCCCATGGGAAAACAAAAACACAATGACATAAGGAAAATCTTAAACAAATAGGGGTGAGATTAATTAGAGAACCAACAAAGTTGTGGAAGGGATTATATAGCCAATAATATATGATTATAGTTAATGAAAAATATTATCAATCCAAAATTTTAGAGTTATTTATTTACATTGTTGGAAAGGAAACTGTGGAATTGTAGAGGCTAGCGGCCACTAGGCTTCTGCTCAACAAATAGATGGACAACATATAACATGCCAATTTTTTCATTACCACATACTGAAAAGAATAGTCTAGTCCCTTATAAAATCTAAGTATTTATTATTTTGAATTATGTGTTGCAAAAATATCATTCTAATGGAGCTTAGTGGTAGCTATTTTATTTCCTATCTTTAAGGTACTCTCAAATTCTTGTGAAGTGAAAAATTATGTTTTAGTTTTTCTAGAGTAAAGCGTAAATAACTCCAAAATATTGATGATCACAAGATATATTAGAAATTTCATGCCACGTGTCAACATTTTAGTGGATGACATTCACAAATTAATATGACGGGTCTTTATAATTAAACATTTCTAGGTGGATGACATTCACAAATTAATATGGCAGGTCTTTATAGGTTAAAAGTATTTGTTAATTCTAGGGATAATTAAACATTTCTTAAAAATGTGTCAATTATATAGTTTCTAACTAACTGGTTCAAGCTTGCCATGTGTCACATTTTATCGCAATATTTTTTTAAAAAATTGGCGTGCACTATATTTAAAAATTTTAAATTTGAATTTGATAAAAATTAATAATAAATATTAGAAATTAGAAATTTGAATTCTAATATTGATGATCACAAGAGATATTAGAAATTTCATGCCACGTGCCAACATTTTAATGGATTATAGTTACAACTTAATATGGCAATTTTTTATAGGTAAAAACTATTTGTTAATTCTATCGCTAATTAAAAATTTCTTAATAAATGTGTCAATTATATAGTTGTGTAATTAATTGATTCAAACTTGCAAGATGTCACATTTTATTGGATTTTTTTAAATTAACGTGAATGATATTTAAAAATATCGAATTCACATTCGATAAAAATTAATAATAAATGTGCCAATGACTGTGTATGAGCCAATGACCGTGAATGGGAAAGTACCATTAGTTGTTTCACTTAAAGTGACCACATGTCATTTTCAAAATTATAAATTAAATATAAACCAACCAATAAAGCAAGTCACATCAAGTTACATAAAAAGGTAACCAATGAAATGGTGACACATAGGCATTCCATAAATGGTGACTTTATTCCCAAGTAATAGGTCACCTTAAATTTCTTTGTATTAAAAAATACTTAATTTAAATGCCGTAAAAATATGATTTCATCACAATTATAATGCTCAAAAGAAAATATGTATAATGAAAAAATCATAATCTATCAAAGTGTTTTAAATTTTTTTAAAATTATAATAATTACGTGGCTAAAAACTTCTATTTTGTAAATGTTTTTTTATTATGCTTAAATTAATATTTGTCATTTTCCCATGAGTTCCAAAGAAACAATTATTGTTGTCCCACTTGTTTCTAAAGTAAAATTAATAAATTTGATTTCCCGTATCCCACGTTATCCCTGAATTAAATGAAAATATTAATGAGGGGTACATTCAAAGTTTGATATGTGAAATCCCCCACATTAAATGCAAATATTTGAAATTTCAAAATCCCGCACTTTTCTTTATGAATGGGAAATTTAAATTTTGAAATTTTCCTAATCCCCCTTTTTTCAGTTTTTAGAATTTCTTTCATTGAATGTATTGGGAAAAATTAAATACACCGAGAGAAATATATATTAGGTTTCTTTTTTATTTTGAAATCATAGAAAAGAAGCTCTTGAAATCATAATACAACACACACATGCACTAAATTACTAGTTTGAGTGCTCGATTCTAGACCATTTTTAGAAAGGAAAGTTGAGGCGGTGATTATAATATATCATTGGGGTGCACAAAAAAGAAAAAAATAGTGATTGTGGATAGATCACGGGTATGAGTGTAGATTAGAGGCCCATAGAGGATGGAATCAAAAGAGACAAGAAAAACAAGTTGTGGATAAAATCTCACGAGATAGTTTGTTTAAGAGAGAATACAAAGCTTTAATAGTCATTATCAAGCACACATGTAAAAATTTTAGATACTACTAAAACATGTATTTATCAAAAGCATCTATGTTATTGTATGTATCGTAGTTGATGGCGGGAACTTTCAGTGGGTCTGTATTTTCCTAGTTCTTGTGTTTTGCACCACAATCCATCCTTGCCTTTCCCTTTGATGCTTTTACAGTTTGTTTTCATCTCCTTATCAAAACACATTTCTCTATTTGAAACCACATTTTTTTTCCTTCCCGACCGAAGAAATTGTAATCCTTTTACAATATTTTTTTTTTGAAAACCCATTTTTATGTTCAACCGTAGCACACGTATTTGTGTTTGTTAAATAGGTTCCCTTTTTATCCCTTCTATGTGTCTCTCTAGTTAATGTTTTTGTGGATTTTTCATTCTCCTTCCTACATTTATTCTTTTTGGTAAGTGGTGGCATCTATCCCTAGTTGCAAAACATGAGTCACATATTCATTTTTTAAAAAATCAATGGTTTGATTTTTATAGTTTAGGTAATCATTTTGACCTCCTTTAATGTTTTTTTAATATGAAAGAAATATTCATGACTAATTATTTCAATGTTCAATGCTTACATTATTTACCATGTAGATATATGTAGTTAATTATATTCATTTTCCCACGTAGAAATAGTTAAATGTAATGTCTTTAGCAAGTTTTTTTATGTTTAATAAAAGGTAAGAACATTATATGTACTCGTAAATATTGTTAAATATAAATTTTAATCATTCTATTTACAAACATATATTTCATTTTATGGATCTTATGCTATGCCATATATATTTTTATTATGCTACATATCATTGGTTGAGTTTAGAATTTTTTGAAATATAGTAATACAAGATTGTACTCATATATTTATGTACCTTTTTGCAAAAGTCAATCAAGAAAAATGTTGTGTAGCCTAGCTATGCCATTGAGCTCAATATGTTATTCGAAGTCTATCACATGATATTCAAAGCCTAGAGGTCATTAAGGTCATAGATTATTCCAATGTGTTGGTGTAACATAACAAAGACTTGAGATTAGTGGCCACTAGGATAATTGTTGTCTTGCATTCAAGGTAATGTGTAATGACTCTACTGAAAACTGAAAAATGAAATTTGAACTAAGCTCCAACACCAAATTTTAAGCCTAGTATCGTTGAGTTCAACATGCTATTCAAAATGTATTACATGATATTCCTATCCTAACATGATATTCAAAGCCTAGTGACCTGCTAAGTCGAAGATAATTACATAGTGCATGTGGAAAATCACAAAGACTTGAGGTTAGCACCAAGTAGGATATTTTTTTTGTCTTTTTATAGGACAAGTAGTAATGACTTGGAAAAACTAACTATGCTCTATTTTTTATTTAAATTTAACAAGACTATCTTCAAAGACTAGAAAAGCTAGGGTGGATGCTTATAACCTTTCTTTAATGTTCCAAGACAAGAGAAGAAACATAATTAAAAACCAAATTTTAAGCCTAGTGCTACCAGCTAAGTAAAACATGTCTATTCAAAGTTTATTACATGATATTCCTAGCCTAACATGATATTCAAAGCCTAATGAATCCACTAATGTCAAAGATAATTACATAGCTCTGGTGGAAAATCACAAAGACTTGAGGTTAGTGGCCGCTAGGATATTTTTGTCTTACAAACATGACAAGTAGAAAACAAAATTTATGCCTAGTGGTCCATTGAGTTCAACATGCTATTCAAAATATATTACATGATATTCCTACCCTAACATGATATTGAAAGCTAACAACTACTAAGGTCAAAGATAATTACATACCGCGGTGGAAAATCACAAAGACTTGAGGTTAGCGACCACGGTAGGATAATTGTTGTTTCTTACATAGGACAAGTAGTAATGACTCGATGAAAAAATAACTATGCTCCATTATTTTATTTAAATTTTACAAGACTATCTTCAAACACTAGTGACTGTTAGGGTGGATTCTTACTACCTTTCTTTAATGTTCCAAGACAAGAGAAGAAACGTAATTAAAAATAAAATTTTAAGCCTAGCGGCCACTTTGAGTAAAACATGATATTCAAAGTTTATTACATGATATTCCTAGCTTAACATGATATTATAAGCCTAGACACATACTGGTCAATTAAGGTCAAAGATAATTACATAGCGTTGGTGGAAAATCACAAAGACTTGAGGTTAGCGGCCAGCTAGGATATTTTTGTCTTACAAACATGACAAGTAGAAAATGAAAATTTTAAGCCTAGCGGCCATTGAGTTCAACATGATATTCAAAATCTATTACATGATATTCCTATCCTAACACATTATTCGAAGCCTAGTGGCCACTAAGGTCAAAGATAATTACATAGTGATAGTGGAAAATCATAAAAACTTGAGGTTAGTGCCCGCATTTAGGATATTTACTATTTTGTAAATAGGACAAGTAGCTAAAAAAATTTTAAGCATTATTTTTTATTTGATTTCAACAGACTATTCAAAATATATTATGTGATATTCTATTCTAACAAGAGAACAATATTAAAAGCAAAATTTTAAGCCTAACCTCTTCAATATGATATTCAAGTTTATATAATTTCATATCCGGGTGAAAAATCACAAATACTTGAAGATAATTTAGTGGAAAATCACAAAGACTTGAGGTTATTTACCATTAGGATATTACATATAGAGACAAGTAATAAACAAAAATTTAAAGCCTAATATAATTTGAATTCTAATGAGTTCAACATGCTATTCAAAATATATTACATGATATTCCTAGCCTAACATGATATTCATAGCTCTAGTATTCAACATGCTATTCGAAATATATTACATGATATTCCTAGCCTAACATGATATTACTACCTTTCTTTAATGTTTGAAGACAAGAGAAGACATGTAATTAAAAATGAAATTTTAAGCTTAGCAACCACTAAGTTAAACATGTTATTCAAAATCTATTATATTATTTTTCTATCCTTACATGATATTCGAAGCCTAGCGTCCACTAAGGTTGAAGATAATTTCATAGCATGGGTTGAAAATCACAAAGACTTGAGGTTAACAACCGCTAGGATATTTGTTGTCTTTTCAAATAGTAAGATAAGTAGAAAAAAAATTTTTAAGCTAAGGTCAGGTTGAGTTCAACATGCTATCTAGAATATATTACATGATATTCCTAGCCTAACATGATATTCATATCTCTGGTATTTTACTATAGTTTAACATGTTATTCAAAATATATTACATGATATTCCTATCCTAACATGATATTACTACCTTTATAATGTTTGAAGACAAGAGAAGATACGTAATTAAAAACAAAATTTTAAGCCTAGAAGTTGTTGAGTTCAACAACATATTCAAAATATATTACATGATATTTCTATCCTTAGACAATATTGAAAGCCTGTGAAAAATCAAAAAAGCAGCCACTAAGGTCAAAGATAATTACATATAGCTGTGAAAATCACAAAAGACTTGAAGTTATTAGCTCTAGGTTAGCAGGATATTTGTTTCTCTAGCAAACAAGATAATTAGCAAACAAAATTTCAAGCCTAGTGACATTGAGTTCAACATACTATTTGAAATCTATTACATGATATACCTAGCCTAATAGGATATTCAAATCCTAATTGCCACTAAGTCGAAGATAATTGTATAGTGTGGGTGGAAAATCACAAAGACTTGAGGTTAGTGGCTAGGTAGGATATTTGTTGTCTTGCTTACATGATAAGTAGTAATGACTCTGACTGAAAAACTAACTATGATCCATTTTTTTATTTAAATTTTACAAGACTATCTTCAAAGACTAGTGACAACTAGGGTGGATGCTTACAACCTTTCTTTAATGTTCCAAAATAAGAGAAGACATGTAATTAGAAATGAAATTTTAAGCCTAACAAGTTGCTAAGGTCTAAGTTCAATAAGGTCGTGGATTATTCCACTTGTGTTGGTGTAACATAACAAAGAATTGTGATTAGAGGCCTAGGATAATTTTTGTCTTGCATTCAAGATAATGTGCAATGAATCTACTGAAAACTAAAAATAAAACTAAACTAAGCTCCAACACCAAATTTTAAGCCTAATGGCCTGTTAAGAACAACATACTATTCAAAGTTTATTACATGATATTCCTAGCCAAACATGATATTCAAGCCCATGGTGGCCACTAATGTCAAAGATATTTACATATATCTGATGGAAAATCAAAAAGACTTGAGGTTAGTGGCTAGGATATTTGTTGTCTTACAAAACAAGGACAAGTAAAACAAAATTTTAAGCCTAGTGGCCACTGATTTCAACATGCTATTTGGAATCTATTACATGATATTCCTATCCTAACACATTATTTGAAAGCCTAGTGGCCAATACGGTTGAAGATAATTACATTTAATGACTCGATTAAAAACTGACTATGCTCCATTATTATATTTAAATTTTACAAGACTATCTTGAGGTTAGTGGCCACTAGGATATTTTTTGTCTTGCTTACAGGACAAGTAGTAATGACTCGATTGAAAAACTAACTATGCTCCATTACTATATTTAAATTTTACAAGACTATCTTCAAAGACTAGTGACCACTAGGGTGGATGCTTACTACCTTTCTTTAATGTTCCAAGACAAGGAAGACAACAAATATTCCAAGACAAGTAAAATATTTATACTATATCCTACGGTTTATAAAACTAATGACTCGATTTGAATTATGTGATATTCATGATATATCTTATGAGAACTATAAAAAAATTCAATATGACCATTATATATATATACATATATATATATATGAGAACTATAAAAGTAAGATTTTTTATTATTAAATATTCAATTATCGACCATTATCACCCATGTTGGATTCCAAGTTTCCACAATGATGTAGTGTAACTCAAATTTTTTTTTAATAGTGATGGGAAGATAGCCATCAATCCACTATTAGCTCCTCTATCCTAAAGCTATACTTGAATGTTTTTTACATTGATGGAAATATATCCTAGAATATATAGATGCTAGTGGCCGCTAGTCTTCACTTCTAGCAACAAATTGAAAACTTGAAACAAAGAAAATTTAATAGCGATTAATTGTTTAAATTTCTTATTGCAACACATAATAAAAACCTTTTTATTACTGATTTCTTGTTTTTATTACTAAAGGAGGGTTGAATTTTTCCTATCGACGCTAAGCTATAAATAATGACATCAAGATATCATTAATAAAAAATAATAAATCATTAATAAAAGGAAAACTTCAAACCCTCCTTTAGTAATAAAAGGAAAAATTTCATATCATTAATAAAAAACAAGAAATCATTAATAATATCTTGAATTTTACTCTATGAAAATAATGACATCAAGATATAGCATCTCCTTGCTATTGCACTATGGAAAAACAATATTTATCCTTCCAAATAGTTATGAACTATTAACTTGTTTAATTCCTTTTTTAGTAATATGTCTTTAATTGGTCACATCCATTCATGTAAAATTCCTTTGATTGAAGGAGCAGAGGATATGAAAAAGAGAGATGATGAATGGTTTGTAGAAATGCATTCCCAGAAAATTACCATGGTGATCTATGGTTATTTTTTTGTTGATGAAGACGTTGTCAGTGAAGTTGGTATGGTACTAACTTTAGAAGTTATTGATCAACAAACATTGTGTATTTAGGTTGAATGCATTGACGTTGAAATGAATAAGTGCCTTATTCTTGACATGGAGTTGGAAGTTTCATTGTTCAAGAAACTAGAAATGAAGGCTTCTAGAGAAAGTAGGACATGTTCTTGTTCTAAATATGGTTGGAATTTGGGAAGTTCATACACTCAGACAAAACAGGCTATGAAAATGCACTTGAAATTCATAATAACATGAATTTGGTATTCAAAAAATTATATAGAATCGATAATACTTCTCTTTATTATTTGTCATTATTTGAATAGAAGAAATTTTCTTTCTCCACCGAAACATGCAAAGATATTTACAACACTAAGGCAGATCTTATTTTTCTAAATTAGAGATAGATCCCTCTAAGTCAAAGTTGCAAGGGATTAAAAAGAATAAAAATTGGATTTATTGTTGAAGAAAGTGACCAATATATTTGAGAATGCAGAATCTTCAACCATTGAACAATTAAAATTTTTTTGTTCAATGGTGATGTTTTTCTAGTTGAAGTTTCTAGGTGCCATGTGGCACCTCCACAATATCAATACCATGTGAAGTGCATGATGAGAATGTTGACCTTCTTGTACATTCAATGTTGATTAATGTTATTCCTTCTCTTAGGATGTAATTCTTCTTCCCTTTTTATATTCTACAAAGGAACTTGTGCAACTAGAGGATCCAGATGACCTGAAAAGAGATGATGTACAATTCTACATTCTTGATGACTAACATACCATTTGTGCCCTAAAAAATTGTTTTTAGTTGAAAGAAAATACAAGTCATTACATAATAAGATATAGGTTAGAAAGGCTCACATTTTGTCTTCAAACATGCCGGAGAAGTCATTATTAATATTTGCAAGCAACATAATGAGGTAAACAAAAATTGGATTGAATCTAATTTTATTGATGTACTCTACAAGGCTCGAATGATTTGGAGATCCTAGGATGTCCTTAGAGGCCTGGAGTGGGAAACACAAAAGATGATGAGTTGAAGGTAATGAAACTTAATTTTATGGCATTTGTACTTAAAATTTAATTTTTGTAATATGCAAGAGAGTAAATATAATTTTTCCTCTTTCAATGTAGAGTTTTGAGAAGAAATGTCTTGCTATTTTCAAAGTGGCTAAGATAGAGAGCCTTTCTGAAAAAATGACATTTCTATTTTTTCCCTGAGGACATATGGAAAAAATTGACAACAACCATTGAGTTATTTAAATCAGGTGGGTTGGCTTGTTCTCCTTTTAAGGATAACCAACCTAACTTTCAAGAAAATTCATTGGCAAGGTTCATCGGTGAATTCCTTCAGCCTGCAAGAGGAATGACCGATGAGGAGATATCAATTCTACTAGATAAAGTGCAAGCAGGGAAAGTATGGCTAATTGTCTCTATTGAAGTAGGTGTCATAGTAAAGAACTTTTGATTCTTACTTGCCAAAGAGTAAAAGATGACAAAAGAATGAGAGGAAAATTTCTAAAATATATGAAAAGTAAATATCCAGGTAATATTGTATTGGAAAAATGCACTAAAAATAATATTGTTGAAAAATTTGGTCTGCATGAATCTCATTACCACCAATTGTGTGTACTCTTGGGAGAAGAGAAGAAAGGAAAAAGAAAAGATGATTCTGGAGGAAGTGAAAAATCAGAAAAAATAAAAATTGATGTTGAAGTGTCAGAGGTTCTCCTAGCGGCAACTCAAACAATTATAGATAACTACGTGATTTCAATGGAAGAAAAAATCCAGCAAGGATGGAAGACACGGATGAGTTTACCTGTCAATGTGCATATCCTTCCACTTGTAGTCAAAAATATCATCTATTCCATCAACTAATCCATTCAATGCAAAATGTGTGATCGTAGATTTCTGCAATTTGTCTAGTGTACTAACTTCCGATGCAATAATGGACCTACTTACAATTGTTAGATCTAGTCGATAAATTATGTTATTATTGTGCTCTTACTTGTTGCTTCTTCAAAAATATTAAGAGAGATGATAAAAAATACATGTAAAAATTTAAAGATAGGGGGAATCAGTTGTGGAAGGTTGTTACAAAATTTTATGACAACAATGGAAAATTTAAGAGCTTGTGTCTTATATACACAATAACTGATGTGCACAATTGTGATGTTGATGATGGGGATGGAGAAAACATCACCATGGATTGGATGGACCAAATTCCACAACAATTTGTGACTGCAAGTGAAATCGGCCTATGAGGAAAGACACATCCTTTTATTTATGAGATATCTTATGATTTTTGGTCTCATATGTTCACTCGACTTAGTTCTAAAATTCTCCGATTATAGTGTTGTATGGTAGTAGTGTTGCATTGCAAGATTTGGTTGACTTAGGTCTACCTGCGGTATTTATTGTTGAATCATATGATCAAGAAATTTTTTCAAAATATTGTTATTGTCATTTGAAAAAAGGTACATTGATTAAGATCACTTTAAACAATTCTATTAGTTTAATGCATTTGAATTGATACATACAATATTTATGTAGACAACCAAACAATAGAGGAAGACATCGTCTCTTCCTCTCCACATACAAAAAAGAAGACGATGTCATTCTTAACATGTTGCAACCAATTCAAATTTTTGCCCCAGATGTCATTGACCATCCATCCAATGAATCTATAAAAGGTGAGTGGGAAATACTCATTTTATAAATTTATCACTACAAGATGTTTTTGATTGTCATTGTTTACATATTTTTAATAAAACTTCAATTTTTTTCATATTTTATGCCAAATGGGGAGGCTATTGGCACGTCACGCATGAACTCACGACATAAAATGGTATGATAGTCATGTAGCATTATAAACAAAACCATTTATAAGCCACTCATAATTGTAGGAACCTATAGTGAAGTAGTTTATTTGTTATATGTATTACCCTAGTGGTCGCTAACATACATCTTTTAATTAGATTTATTTTGAATTGAGTAAATTTTTGTTTTATTGGTTAATATTAAATTGTGAGACAATTGATTTTTTTACTTATGTAAAATTGGCTATTTGAGGCTGCTAAGCTAATCAAAGAATGTCATACCAACCATAGTCAAGGAAATAATGGGTTAACCTAATGGTCGCTAATATACATCAATATCTATGTAATATTTTCCATCAAAGGTTTCTTCATTGAATAGAAGTAAGTTATATCACAAATTTAATTACGTCAACATGGTATTTATTTTCAATTGATTAATGTTTTTAAAATTGGTTAAAAATAAATTGCCTAGAATTGAAAAAAACAAATACCTTTGTGTAGTTGGCCATTAGCAGTTGGTCACTAAGCCCATCAAAGAATGTCAATGCAAACATAGTCCAACTACATCTATGCAATATACATATACATATACAACTACATATATGCAATATTGTATTTAAAAAAAATTGTATCACGCATTTTTTTACTTTGACTTAAAATTTATTTTGAATTGTTTACTATTTTTTAAATAGAACATCAAAGAAAAGGGGGAGTGCATCGGAATTCAAGCCGGAATCTCTACTAGTAAGTTTTAACATACTTGAAATTTTGATTATTTGAATTGATACATATCAAATTGCGGGAAATTGAGAATAAATTACTTCTGTAAAGTTGGCGAAAAGGATTATTTAATTAATTTAGATTTGGAGGGTTTTCTCTATGAGAGAAACCAATCCCATAAGGATTTGGAAATCAAGTTTGTTAAGGAGGCTATCAACTTGTGAGGTGGGCTCAAGGAATTTTTAAATATACTAGTAGAAAAATGTGAAGTGGGATTTTGGTCTAGCTATCTCTCTTTTGCCAAAGTTGAAAAGCTGATTAAGGCTTTTAAAAAAATTAGTGGTTGAATTCAAACCATTTTTTTTTGGGTAAAGACCATTGTTGTTTAGGAGATAAAATTACGGTAAAAGATCTATAAAAGAGTTTGAGTAGAGAGGATATATTTTTTGGCCCTACACACACATTGTGTATTACAATAGGCCCAAAGTGAAGCCCTTCAAAATTTTTATGGTGGGGAGGAAATCCAATGGAGAAATCTTTTTCAAATATAGGTGGTTGATGAAAAATTTGTACACAAACATATCACAGATATTATGTCTCGAGGGTTTGAGTGTTCTTTGAGGGAATACAAAATTACAAAGTAAAAAAAAATTATATAACTATTAATTATTTTAAATTTTTTTACAATGATATTCATTTGTACAATCATATGGTCACTCTTTATTTTATATGTTGAGATTACAAATTTAAAAGTTGGCAGTATTTATATCTTCATTGTGTACCATAGAGCCATGAAGGCATAATAAAAAAACTTGATGAAAAACCCGCACAAAACAGAGCCAAACTACAAAGAGTTTGAAAATCTAAATAGTATATTTTTGCCAAAACACCACGAAGAAAAGGCAACGAAAAAGGAAGAAAATGTCAGCCAATATCCCACTAATAGTTTTCCATGGATTTCTTTATGAGCCACAGTACTTAGCCCACCATCTCTCCTACAAGCCACTTTAATGATGACCCGCTTAGGGACGTTTTTCTTCCTTTTTCTCGGTCTGGGTCTCCACATTAGCCTCATGTTGATCCTTGACCTAGGTGAATCGCAACCATGCCCGAAATCTCACCGATTTTAAGGTTTCACTTTGTTAGAAGAACTCATCATAATATTCATGTTGGGTTTGCACTCCTTCGTGGCAACTACTTGATCCTGCAGAAGTAAGGAAATAAGCTATTATTGCATAACATAATCCACTTGAATACCCCTAATAGTCATGTTTTGAGTTTCAATCTGTGATGGTAGTCTTTGATTCTTGGATGAGGTTTTTGTTGATGGTGAGGATGGTATCAATTATAGACTCACCTCTCATTAGTCTGGCCTCCCAGTTAGCAAAATCCCGATCCCTTTTGGTGGATTTTCTCCCAAATTTTGAATCCCCTTCTTCAATTTTTACACAAGGCATCCATGATACCCTCAAAATGGTCAATTTATTTCCTTTTCCTTATGCATTTGAGGTGAGATGCAGGGGTCTCCTGGTCCGAGTCAAGGTCATTGGCATGACTAGGTTGAGCATAGATGACATTTTTCTTTTTGAACAACCATGAGAAACAACCTTGGTGAAGAGGGATGTCCACCTTCTTATTTTTAAAATCCTCAATAGTAGAGAGCAATGACCTATAGAGGAAAAAGGCTAAACTCATAGTCTGATCATGGAAAAAAATTCAAGATAGAAAGATGGTGAGAAAATATCTTTCAGAATTTTCCCTCTAAGGTCAAGATATTTCATGACCACTAGATAGACATCGACCCATCTATAGGTAGGACAGTGTGAGTGATACCATCATCATAGGCAATAATGTTCTCCCGGCTTAAAAAAAAGTAGCGATTTCATGTTTTTTCTAGGTTTTGTCTTTAAAAATTTTTGAGCCCATTAGTTTTCAAACCCGTAATCCTAGCAATAGCTTCCTTTGAAACCCCAATTTGGACCCCTCTAAAAATGAAACCCCCATCAATCCAAGCATTCGCAAAATTCCACATAAAGGGCAGGATTGTTACCTTTTAGCCGAAGAATGTACTTGGTAAAACCACCTTTGTGCAGCAACTTCCACAGAGCATTATCATTTTAAGATGGCAAAAAGTAGATGTTGGTGTGCACTCTATCTCCCCATGAATCCTTTAATATTTCCTTCTCGAGCCCCCAAACACCTAAGCTCATCGGAAGAACTTGAAAAAAATCCAAATGAAATGAATATGGCCATTTTTGAAAAAAAAATTTCCTTTCGAAAACCCAAGCGTGGGAGCTATGGGATTCATCATTACTCAACCTCCTATTTTATGTCTTCATTAATGAGATTATTAACATGACCCCAGGTATACGTGTCCCTGGCCACATCACAAAATCCACCATGTCAGTACCTTTATTGGCCAATGCACATCCACAGGCTTGTTTCCAACACGGTAAGTATGTTGAATATCCACTTGATCAAATGATGCGAGAATGCCACGAGCCTCCATGATTAATTTATTAAGCTTCCAACCACATTTTTATGATCCTTGAGAGCGTTAATCACACACATTGAATCACCTTCAATAATAATAGTTTTTAGACCTAAGTCTCTACACATCCTAACACCCTAGAGCATAGCCCTAGCCTCAGCAACATTATTAGTATGATTCCCAATGGGACCCACGTAGGATCCAATGCATCTGCCATTATGATCCCACACCAGACCTCCTCCTCCAACCATGTTGTCCTTTAAATCTTCCAATATGTCAAAATTAAGCTTGAAGCTACCATTTGGCGGTTTTGACCATTTGACATTTTGATTCAAACTCTTCTGCACATGACTGGTAGGAACAATATCCATGCTCCTAAGGATTCCCTTTTCCCACTCAGAAAGTCTCTTACCTATTTGGGTTTTAGGATCAAGTATTATCCTTTAAATCTGTTTCACTTTTTCAACCACCCTACCTAGCCTAGCCATCTTGTATTCTGAAGATCTGTTATTGCATTCAATCCATATTCCCCACAAAACATGAGGTAGAGCCAGTTTCCACATTTCTTTGACTATAGCATTCTGGAATTTGAAACTCCATTGTTCAGGTAGGAGGGCCACTTCCCCAAGAAGGACCATATGCACCTTAAAGATATGAAGAACCTCAACAAAGACTTGAAAAGAGAAGGGGCATTCTAGAAATAAATGCTTAATGGATTCTTTTGTCTTTGCATAACCCACATCTATTGATAATGATCATTCCTCTTCTTCTAAGTCTATCCATAGTTAGGATCTTACCTTTGATGACTTCCTAGAAGAAGATATTGATCTTGGGAATAAGATTCTTATTCCAGACCTTCCTCAGATGTAATTAGGTTCCAAGTTGTCAAAGTTTATCAAGTAGCCCGACTTGACCTCGTATTCCCTTGTGTCATTGTTTCTCTAGATTAGCTCATCCCGAGCTCTATCAAGAGGGATGTGGTAATCCTTGAGTTTCTATTTAAGTCATGAAAGGGTTGGATATCCCCATTAAAGTGGGGGGGGGAGGATGGGGGTCCATCTCCACTCTTCATCCCAGTAATCACAAACAAGAGCTCCTTGTTCTTGAATAAAAAATGCCGAGCTCACTCCACGGTCCAATCATATTAAGGGCTTCATCCTCAATCCAGGGTCCTCCAAAATTTAATTTTAGACCCATCTCCAAGGTTCCATTTGCATCCTTTAATTAGAACTTTCTAGTTTGACACAGGTTATTCCAGAATATTGATCCTCTAGGAAACTCCATATCAGTAAAGAGATCCAACATTCCGCCAAAGGGCAGCAAATATTTCACTTTCAAAATTTTCACCCAGATACCTTCCTCTTTGTGGAGTCTCCATCCCACCTTAGCTATGAGGGCATGGTTCATGAACTGAATATTCTTTAATCCTAAACCACCCTGTCCTTAGGTTGAGTAACTTTTTCCCAAGCAACCAAAGGTATTCTATTTTTATCCTTGAACCAAGTCCAAAGAAACCATTTCTGAATTCCTTCAATGGATTTCTTGACTCTTCTTGGTAGAATAAAGAAGGACATGATATAGACCATGATGCCTTGTAAGAAGCTCTGAAGGAGTTGAGTCTTCCTGGCTTGAGAAATCAAGGACCTTTCCAAGATGCCAGTTTCTTATGAAATCTCTCTATTAATTTGTTCCATCCTCCTTCATCAAGATTTTTCCCATAGAGAGGCATTCCAGATAATTATCTGGAAGGTTTTTGATGTTACATTCTAGAATGTTGGCCAATCTATTTTTTTGTTCCTCCCCAACATTAATGAAGAAACAAGAACTTTTTCTAAAGTTTATTTTTTCTGCCATGTAGCTCTTTCATACTGCTTGGTGATACCTTTAATGGTCCTAGCTTCTTGAACAATAACTTGACCCAAAAGGACCATATCATCTATAAATTTCTATAGACATTGGTTTTCAAATCCATTGGCAACTTTGATCCCTTCCATTCTTCCTCACTCTAAGATCTTTATAACACAATCTGCTCAAAGTTTCAACAACTATAATATACATGAAGGGTGATAGAGGATCCCCTTGTCTCAATCCCCTTTTCAGATTTGAAGAAGCCATTAGGTTTCCCATTAATAATGACAGAGAAGTCTTGGATATTTAGTATAATCTTGGATCATTTTAATAAAGTGAGGATGATATCCCAACCTCAAAAGAAGGGAATACAAGAAATCCCAAGATATTTTGTCATATGCTTTTTGCATGTCCAACTTTAGAATCATATCCTCCCTTCCTGAGAGCTCCACAGAGTGAATAGTTTCATGAATAGTGATAATGTTGTCAAGATTTGTCTTCCAGGGACAAAGGCTCCTTGGTTTGGGGATATGAAGTTGCTAAGAGTCTCCCTTAATCTGAAAGCCAACAACTTAGAAATGAGCTTGTATAATGTATTGCATAGGCTAATGGGTCTAAAGTCCCCAGATCCTTAGCCCTAGTATTTTTAGGGATGAGAGAAATAAAAGTGTGGTTAATTTGTTTGAGTAAGCAAACTAGAATGAAAAAAGTCTTGAACAATAGAAACCACCTCAGTCTTCACAATATCCCAATATAGTTGGAAAAAAAAAAGTAGGGGTAACCATCTAGACTAGGAATTTTAGTCATCTTCCATAGCATTAGGATAGCTTTAATCTCCTCTTCAGAAGGAATAGCTATAAGCTCATTATTCTCATCTTGACTGATAGCAGGTTCAAAAAGATTGAAAATTTCTTCCCTAGAAACATTATCAACATGAAGGTCTTCTACAAATAGGTTTATGAAGAAGGAAACAATGTAGAAGAAATTTCTTTGTCCTTAGTAGCCATTTCCCCATTCTCTTTCTTGATTTCTTGAATTCTAACTTTATTATCTTTAATAGTAGTAGAGATATGAAAAAAATTTGGTATTCCGGTCCCCCTCTTTAAGCCAAGTGATTCTCGATTTCTGTTTCCAGTATATCTCTTCTCTATGCAAAATATTGTGATAATCAGCTAGAAGATATTTCTCTTTTGCTTTATCCTCAGAGCTCCATCCTCATTGTTCCATATTTTCTTCCAAATCCCTGAGATCCTCTGCTATTCTACTTTTTGGAGAAAGATATTTCCAAAAATTTCCTATTCCAAATTTTAGATTAGTCTTAATATTTTTAAGTTTGGTTGTCACTCTGAACATACTATTACCTTTAACCTCTATGCTCCACCATTCTTCAATCCTTTGTTCAGATCGGATGAGTGGTCCACATTTTTTCAAACCTGAAGGGTCTTCCAATAGGTTTCTCTCTGATGCTAGTTTTGAGGATCAAAGGATTGTGATCCAACCCAATATGAGAAAGGGAGGATAAAGTGTATTGCTGCTCCTGAATCCAATGGGTATTAACAAGGAAATGATCCAATCTTATTTGAATCAAATTACCACACCCTCTCTATTGGACCAGGTGAATTTAGAACCACTAAGATTTAGATCTATTAGTGCATTCCATCCCAAAAAAATTTCCCAAGTCCTCCATGCTTTCAAGTACACATTAACCCCTCCTTTCTTCTCAGAAGGTATAAGGGTGTATTAAAGTCTCCTCCTATTATCTAGTTCAGATCACTAAACATTCTTATGAAAGTGGTTAGTTTCTCCCAGAGTGACCTTTTATCAGCTATAGTATTGGGAGTGTAGATGTTAGAGAGAATAAATTTTTTTCTAGATCTAACTTCCGTAAAAAATATTGCTATATGGTGTTGACTATTGATGAGGGGGAAGCCTTCTAGGCTATTATTTTGCCACATGCACAAAAACCCACCAGAGGCTCCAACCGAAGATTGATAGTGAAAATCAACTTCTTTCTAGAAAGAAGACTGAAATTATTTCATCATATCCTCATTCATTTTAGTCTCTTGTAACATTATCACATCAGGTTTCTCCTTAACTTTGAAATCAAACAAAATCCTATGCTTACTAGACTGATTTAAGCCCCTTATATTCCAAGATAAGAAAATCATTTAGAGTGGGAGGGTTTTTACCTATCATCAATGGTTTTTGGTGACCTTCCATAATGTCTTTCTTTTTCACTCTATCCCTTTTTTCCTTTTCATAAGGTCTTCCTGGGGATGCTTTGTTAGCTCCTACATCCACCTTTGATCTAGTTCTTGGTGTTTGATTCCATTTTGGAGATGGCATAGGCATTGTCTCTGGAACATGAAGGTCTGAGCACACCTTAACTGGACTCTCTTTTACCACTTCCTTGAACTCCTTACTTTCATCTAGATTTTCCTTTAGCACCTTATTAAAACCTCTGGGCATGTTGGACATCCTCCTCCACTATTGAGATGTCCTCCAAGTTGACATCTAACATTTTGAACATGTTTCTTACTAATAATGATTCTTCTGGTCTCTGGGAAAAAAACTTGCATCCAAAGAGTCCAGGACTATGGATCCAACAATACTATCTTCCTGACAATCTTCAAAAACCATTGTATCTTCATCCTTATTAGGATCTTGGATCACTTCCCTCTTGTTGTCCTTATCCTAACCCTCTGCATCTACTATCTCTTCTAAAATTTGTACTTTTGTATTCTAATCCTTAAGCTCCACATGCTTATTTATTTGTCTCCATGAAGGATTAACCTTCGATGGTCCACTTCCATTTGGTTGCATTGGTCCCTTTCCCTTCAAATATTCTTTATTGGTCCCTTATTCTTCTTAAGCAAGGATTTGGGAAGCCTCCTCTTTAGCTTTGGGGAAGGTTTTAATATTGCAACCTACTTGAAATTAAGAGAAACACATGAAAAGAGAAAAATCATAGTCAATCTTCTGGGAGTGAACTCCCTAGGGTGCCTTGATCTCAATGCTTCTAGGTAATGAGGTTTCAGGGGAAACATTGACACAAAACCGAGAAAATAAGAGCCTTATTCTAGCATAGGTAACTTAATCAATAATAACCAAGGCTCTAATGGCCTTAGCAATCCCTTGCAGTATGTCCAAATCCCAATATTCCAATGGTAACCCTAGCAACCGGACCCAAATAGGGTATTATTTGATGATAGTTTCCAAAGGATTGAAACTTGACATCCATTTTTGAACTAGGACCACCGCACGCCCCATGAACCAAGGTCCCCCAACAAGGATTCTTAAGAAATCCTCCTCTAAGGATAAATTGATCACAAAAAAGGCATTAGCATACGCTACTATTTCCATCAATCCTTTGGGCATCCACTTTCTATTAGCCCATTTTATAAACTATTCAATATTAGCTCTTCTTTCGGGAATCTTGGAAAGAATGATGTTGCATATTGAGGATCACATGCAATTGGCTAAAATTTTTGTTATTTCCAAGAAAATGCCATTTTCATTACAAACAGGGCTAAGATCAATAGAAGATACTTGTTTTATTGGTTTGCCCACCACTCGCTATGCCCAAATAAAATATATCAAAATACTATGTTGAATTTTGTTTAATCAATTTTGGAAGCTTACATTAATTCTGAGTTTTTTTATAGATCCAATTGGGAAGCCTCAGAAATTACTAGTTTTGAGAGTTAAAGGTTTGTTATTTAGAATTTATGGTATTGGCGATAAAATACCTTGTAATATGGTTCTAGATTTTAGATATGGGAATACTAAATACTTTGAACGAGAATTTAGTTCTCACATGATAAGTACAACATGAAAATATTTTGACATTTCCTTATGGTCTTCATTTACGGATTTAACAATGGTGAAGACATGTTCATCAAAAAATTTAGTTAGTTGTGAGAAACCCACTTCAGGTTCATTTGGGGATGCCAACAATGTAAGTTCAAAACAAATACAAGTCAACAGATAGTAGACATTTATGGTAATTTCTATGGTGAAAACAATATACTTTTGATCGATGATGTAAGATTCTTGTCGCACAAGGTGAAAGAATAAATTACTCTCAAATCCCAAACATACTGGAGATTGGATGGAAACTATAAGACTAATTCAAAAATTTATACTGAATTATGTACATGGTTGAAACATGCAGGAGAACACAAGAACATGTGTAGATCATTGAAAATGTTCAAACACACCATTGGTGTTTGAATTATATACTTTTCTTCCAAATCTAACAATGTATTGTGCATTTTTATGGAATAAAATAACTACCTTAAGGTTATTAAAGATTCGCAGTGCACAATCATTTTTTTAATTTTTTTAAAGATTTTTTTCTATGGGTGAAGAGACAATTGTGGATCATGGACCAATAAAAGAATGAAATTTTCCTAGATATACATAGTTTAAACTTAAACATATTTCAAAACTAGTGAGAACCTTATTCCAAATAAAAATTAAGCCCAACCGACGCTTAGCACATAAAAACAAAAACATATAATGTTTATTGTTTGGAAGATCGATGTTGGCTTCCCTGAAATAAAAAAATTTTTTTCCCAGTCATTCATGGTTTAATCTTAAAGACATTTTGAAAATGATAAGAACCTTATTCTAAAGCCAAAAATAATCCTAGCGGCTGCTAGACCGTATAAAACAGAAACATGTTATGTTTATTGATTTATAGATCCATGTTGGCTTCCCTAAAATAATAAAATGATTTTTTACAGATATTCATATGTTAATCTTAATGACATTTTAAGAATGATAAAATCTTGTTCCAAAGCGAAATAAAGCCTAGCATCCACTAACACGTATAAAACACAAAAAAACTTGTTTAATGTTTTACATATCGTTATTTTAAATATTTTATGTTTATTGTTATGTGGACATCGCCAAGAATGTAAAATTTTAATGACATGATGCCCTCATTCCTACAATACATAATTTGGATTGGATGTTGGAAGCTTCAAGATTATATTCATAGAGGAAGTTTACATCGTGATGCCTTGGAATTAAAAATTCAGGCCCTCCATCAATTTGCTGAGACTGTTCATAGAATCTATCAATCCAATGGGGCATCTATCTCCAACATACCATCCCCAGACCTGGTCCTATTCACAAAACCCACCTCACCCCTTCTTGATCGCATGGTGCATTTGAATACTATTGTTGGCTCATCCTTTTCCTTTCTCAGGAATATTGTAATGCTTGGCTCGGTGGACCAATTAGAGGTGGAACCATATGGTTTCTCTATCATTCCCCTTTTATTTGTTTGTGTTCATTGCTTTATGTTTTTGTAGGCCTGGTTATTCATGTTACATTTTGGCCTCATGATTTACAATATTTCCTCGTAGTTTTTTGTTTTTTTATGTATCCCTTCATCGATCAAATATTTCGATACTTATAGGGTGGGGACCCATCAACCCTCTAGTTCATAGCTCTAGTCAAAAGCATTTAACTATCTAAAAAGAAAATTATGTAATTTGTCCCTAAATTTAATTGAGAACAAGTTTCTGTATAATGTGTGTGACTATCTTAATAATGTTAATATGTATAAGGAATATAAGGAATAATGTTAATATGTATAAGGAATATTAATTACAAATTGTTCACATCGGTTCAAGGAATATAAGGAATTGAAAAATTCTTAGCCACTTCAACAATCAAGTGCATTCATAGATATCGGGAATTTTTTTATTTTTATATGATTTATTCTATGAATTTGGGATTCTAGCATGACAAATAGTTTTAAAATGAAATTCAAATAATTCTTAAAATGATTTACCAAAATTCTACCTTTAGAAATGGAGTTTTAATTTATTTCATATCTATATTTAATTATGAAAAGATATCCTCCTGACAAGGGGAGTAAGGATAATTTTAATTGTCATTTAAAGTGTCGGTGTGGGAGGAAAATTTCCACAGTGATTTCATGTCCCTTCTTTTGAGGCACGTAAGGATGACGGAAGGTGATGTAGGGGGTTAATGATGAATTTCATCACACATTTATAAATATTAAGGGGATGTTGATGTTTTTGTAATCCAAGTTTATTCCTCTCTTGGAATCGGGTTTATAAATATTAAGGGGATGTTAATGCACATTTATTCCTCTCTTGGAATCCAAGTTTTAGCTCATGCCCTTACAAGTGTGCTCTCGAGCACCACGAGTGGCACAAGTTTGATGTCTCTACCAACTAGGAACTCTACTAGAGTGACCCCGCCAACCGAGATCCAAGGCCGATCATTACAAGTATGGTGGAGATGCATTTTCCACCCTTTCTCACTCTAAGGGTTGTGCGGTGCTCATAGTTTGTCGTATTTACTGAGTAAGATGGACGATCAATGCACATAAAAATACCCTTACAAGGATCTCATCCTTGCCTCGTGCCACAAACATCTTAACAATGGATAAGGTCATCTTGGGCATCACCTTCAATGGAAGAAATGCTGGTAGGGATGTTGTTTCCTCCGCTACTAGGCGTGCCCCAATCTTAGGGGAGGCGTGGAACACACCATCGATGCATGTACGTAGAGAAATGATGAATATTGAGTTCAAGTTATGAGTCTATTTGAGGATCATGAGGGATGTCAACTTGCATGAGATTTTCAAGTTGTTTATACACATCATGGGTTTCTACGTGCCCATGGATTAGAAGATAGATTAGGAGTGGCTTTTGTTTTGTTAATTTTGTTAACAGGGAACGACGCATAGAGAGCTATCAATAAGCTCAATGCCTATGGTTATGAAAATATTACTCTCAAATTCAAATGGTCCACTCCAAGGAATTTTTATTTTAAATTTAAGCAAGATAGACATAAAATAAGGCATATTTCCTTCTTTCTATAGAGTCTTTTAATTATTTCTGCTTTAGGTTTTATAGGGTTTTTAGTGTCGATAGGATTAGTTGTGTTTCACTTGAACACAATGATTCTCCTTTTATGTTGACTTGCCTCTTCAGTATAATGATTTATTTTATTTCACTAAAGAAAACCTATCAAATCTTAATTTTAAAAATCATCATGATATTTTTCTCATGGTATATTTTAGAAAATTAAAAATTAAACTTTTAATTTTACCTTTTATTTATGAGAAATCATTTGTGTACTTTACAAAAATATGTGTTTGTTTACTCTCACGTATTCTTTTACATCTTGAACAATTTTTCTTAACACAATACTTGAAAATAAAGAGTTTACCTCACATTTAGTTCAATATTAGTTCAATGTAGACCAAAATAACTTTGGCTCTAACACGCTTCTTATAAAATCATGTGAAAGTAACAAGTCTTTGTAAAGTTAATTATTATTTGATTTTCTCTTTATGGTGAGTAGTGTAGGTTTTAGATATACGAATTTTGAAGGACTGTGACATTGAAGGATATTTACCTATTATATGAGTTATAATATGGTTCCCCCAACAATAATGATGCCATAATAAAAGGAATGGCTTTTAAAATTAAGTTGTACCAAAATATGCAGTAGATACATAGATGTATTATAAAGGAAGTGAGTTGGTTTCTTTATTTTTTCTAAGAAATATGTTCTCATAAGAGTGTCTTGTTGACATGTACGCAGAGATTGAATACCCCTGTAATGTCATATGTCATCGCTCACAAAAACTATTATCCACCGTTGATTATGTTTAATAGGTATCCACTTTAACGAACACATTTGTTTAATTTAATATTTAGGGTGATTTGAATGTCTGTAAACCCTTGAAATTTACTTTGGATGCGTGAGGATTTCCTGACTTCACACATTTCATGAGTTAGGGATGATAGTGATGACATCTAATAGAGTGAGATGCGGGAGCTTGAATAGGATGATAGCGAAGAGCTAGAATTTCTTCCGCCACTTTCGAATATAATCGGGTTGGATGAGTCACAAAGAAGATCGTTGAATACAATTTCAATGAGTAGGGCCAGATGGTGGTTCACACCACTACCATGTACATCAGAAGATGGATTACATTTAATTATATTCTCATAGTCTGGATCGTCACCCTCTGCTAGTTTCTTCATAATATCTTCATTAATTCTCTAGTTACAATGAGGTTCAATCACATCATAGTAAATGAACCTAGAAGTGTCTCACATCTCTTGAAAGTCATTAGCCTAGCGATTGTTGCTAGCCCATATAAAAAGGAAACATGGTCGGTTTATTGTTTTGAGACAAATTTAAAATTTTGTGAAATTATTAAAATATTTTCCCAAGATCTGTATGGTTTAATGTTAATGGAATTTAAAACTGATAAAGACCTTATTCCAAAGAAAAAATTAAAGCCTAGTGGTCGCTAGTTGGTATAGAACATAAGCATGTTCTATTTATGGTTTTGCAGATCAGTGTTGGATTCCCTAAAATCATTAAACTATTTTCCAATAATTACGTAGTTTAATCTTTAATAAATTTTAAAACTAATAAGAACCTTTATTCCAAAGGAAAAATTAAATCCTTGTGGCTACTAGCCCATACAAGTGCACTCTCGAGTATTACGATTGACACAAGTTTAGTGTCACTACCAACTGGGAATCCTACTAGAGTGACCCCACCCATCGAGATCTAGGGATGACGAATCAAAGAAAGAGATTATCTATCTCGACCTCTCTTGCTCTAAGGGCAGTGCAGTGATCATAGTTTGGCATATCTGTAGTAAGAAGGGAGATCACTACACATAAAAATTACCTTACAAGGATCTCACCCCTACCCGTGCCACATACACCTTTATAAGGGATAAGTCCGTTGAGGGCCTCACCTCTGGTGGAAGCATCACTAACGGGGCTACCGCTACTAACACTTGTTGGGCACCTTCTAGTCTTAGGGGAAGTGTTGACCACTCGACAAAAACATGTGCTATAAAAATAATGAAATTTTTGTTTGAATTACAAGTCTATCTGAGGACCACGAGGGATGTCAGCCTGCATGATATTTTCAAGTCGATTGGATACATGACACGTGTCTACGTGGCTATGGATTAGAAGATAGATTAGTTAGGGATTTGGTTTTGTTAATTTCATCAACAGCGGGGAGGATGCTCGGGGAGATATCAATAAGCTCAATGCCTATGGTTATGATAATCTTATTCTTAGATTCGAATGGGTGACTCTAAGGTAGGCGTTTTAAAAACAATTGAAGTAATGAAGAATTAAAATTAGGCATCTTTCCTTATTTCTATGGAGTATTTTACTTTTTTTTTTATTATGGGTAAAAGAGGGTTAAGGGGCCCTACCCCATACAATAAGGAGGAAAATATTTATCGATGAGGAAAGAATGAAGCATCCTCTACCAAAGCAGCACCGTAAATCAAGGAAAACACAACTAACAATACAAACTAACAACAGAAACACAAACATGAAAGCTCATCCCTGGGAACCCTTCCCATGGGATCTAAGGCACATCTTAAGGGATTATTTGTTCCCTTTCTTTCTTCTATTCATAGTAGACCAACCATTACCAGAAATCAGATTTTCATTTTCTGTTGTGTGAACCGGTAAGCTCGTTTCCATATTATTGTTGTCCAGCAGAATACCAAGAGGAGAGGGTGAAGTCCCAACCTCACAAAGACTCCTCTACATTGTTAGACAAAGGGGGAACCTCCTCCTCCACTGAAGCTAATTCCTCATTTGCAGATCCATCTTCAGACTCGGAATCAGAATGACTGTCAACAACCAACAAACTTGGATCCACATTCTTCCACCAAGAAGTGTGTCTACTTGCATGTTTCTTCCCATTATTGCAATCCACAACTAGATGTCCAAGTGAAAATAAGGTTCTACATCTGAAGGGAAAACCTTCATAATCCAAGTTTTGAGTCCATATTCGTCCTCCACCATAAGATCAACAGAAGTAGGAAAATCCATTGAGGTGTTCATATCAACTAAAATGCGAGCATACATAGTATACTCATACAAGGTCGTTTTTGTGTCAATAGCCACGGTTTTACCCAGAGTGTCACCAATGGTGATTAAACATTTCTCGTCCCAAAACTGCAGAGGAAGATATGGCAGATGGACCCAAACAGGTCTGATTTGGAAAGTTTCAGTGACTGGATTAAATAGGGGAAACCATGGCTTCATGAGTAGAAAGTGGGATTGGAAGTCCCACAATCTATCAAAAATTAAGTCTCTATCAGAGATAATATCAAATACAACAATGAAAAAACCTCTAGTTAAAGGGTAAATATCCACTTTACCATCCATTAATGGCTTCCAAGAAGAAGAGATCCAATCATGGAGAGCGGGCAAACCAGGACAAAATTTGTTGAATCTGCAAATAATGCCCTTTTCCTTGAAATAAGCCTCTATTTTTAGAACCGATGGGCCAAACCGAATAGAGGGGATGATTTGGCATGTGGCATTGCCTTTTGAGGGGGAAGAGTAGAGGATTTAGCCACATCAATGAAGCTTTTAACTCTGCCTTGAGCCCCCAAACTTGCAGCATCCAAAAAACCATCCAAACTACCTAAGGGTAAGATCTGAGACAGAGAGGGAGAGGTAGGCACATCGATATCAAAGGCTTTTACCTTCGAGGTGATCCAATCTGAAGAACCACTAACATTATTAAAAAAATCCCCTATCACAATAGTGAAGCAGGGAAAAACATCATACGTAAAGATATTCATTTTTTACAGTAGAGGAGTCTGTTTGTTCCGCCTTGAGAACCACAAAGCACCTAATAGCAGTCCCAAGCCCATATCCTCCCACATAGCCAGCGCCTTTGTTTGAGAATCCACGATCCTTTGGAGTGGGGCCACCAAGGAATCCATTAGGGTTAGGGTAGTTTTCATTGACATTTTTCATCGCCATCACCATCGATTTATTTCCTCTTTAAGTTTTGTAGGGTTTTAAGTGTTGATAATATCGGTTGTGTTTTACTTGAATACAACGATTCTCATTTTATTTTGACTTACCTCATTCAAGTATAATGATTTATTTGTTTTCACTATAGATAATCGATCAAATATTATTTTTCTAATTTCATTTTGACATTTTTTCTTATGGTGACATTTGTTTATTTTTATTTATAGGGTGATTTGAGTGTCTGCAGGCCCCTTAAGATTTACTCCAAACACGTGAGGATTTCTTGAATTTTCCCATTTCTTGAGTTAGGGATGAAAATGATGGTGTTTGACAGAGTGAGATGTGGGGAGCTTGAATAGGAGGATAATGAAGATCTGGAATTTCTTTTGCCACTACCGAATATCATTGAGATGGATGAAGAATATTGTTGAATAAAATTTCAACTAACATGACTAGAAGGTGGTTTTCACCACTACCATGAACATCCACAAATTATCCAAAACAAACCTTAACAAGTGTGCTATCGATTCATCGTGAGTGGTGCAAGTTTGGATTTTCTGCCAATTAGGAACCCTACTAGAACGACCCTACCCACCGGGATCCAAGGATGACGATTCCAAGTCTGGTGGAGATGCATTTTCTTTCCTCTCTCACTCCAAGGGCAGTGCGGTGCTCATATTTTTTTGTATATGCAGTAAGAAGGGTGATCATTGTACGTAAAAATGCCTTTACATGATTTTCGCCCCCACCGGTGCCACATACACCTTAAAAATGGATAAGACCATCGAGGGCCTCACCTTTGGTGGAAGCATTTCTTCCTCCATTGCTAGGGGCCTCCCAATCTCAAGGGCGACGTGGAACACTCTAATAAAAGCATGTTCCACAGAAATGATAAAAAAATTTGTTCAAGTTACAGCTTTTTTGAGGATCACAAAGGACATCAATCTGCATGAGGTTTTCAAGTCATTTGTAAACATCACGCATGTCTATGTTCCCATGCATCAAAATATGGATTAACAAGGGATTTGGTTTTGTTAATTTCGTCAATAGGGAGGATGCTCAAAGAGCTATCAATAAGCTCAACGCCTATGGTTATGATAATGTTATTTTAGAGTTGAATGGGCCACTTCAAGGCAATTTTTTTAAAAATTGAAGCAAGACATACTTAAAAGAAGACATCTTTCCTTCTTTCTATGGAGTCTTTTACTTATTCCCACCTTAGGTTTTGTAGGGATTTTAGTGTTGACATGATCGGTTATATTCCACTTGAATGCAACGATTCTCCTTTTATTTTGACTTACCTCATTTAGTATAATGATTTATTTTTTTAACTAAAGAAAACCTATCAAATCTTAATTTTTAAAATTCATTTTGACATTTTTTCTCATGGTGATGTTTTTTTAATTTTATTTGTAGGGTGATTTGAGTGTCTGAAAATCCTTAAGATTTACTCAGGATGCATGAGGATTTCCTGAATTTTCTCATTTCTTGAGTTAGGGACAATAGTGATGGCATCCACGAGTGAGACATAGGAGCTTTAATTAGAGGATAATGAAGATTTGGATTTTCTTTTTCCACCCCCAAATATCATCGAGTGGCACTAGTTTGGCCTCATTGCCAACTAGTAACCCTTGGAGTGACCCTACCCATCGGGATCTAAGGCCGATGATTCCAAGTCTGGTGGATATGCGTTGTCCAACCTCTCTCACCCAAGGGAAGTGTAGAGCTCATATTTTTTTATCTATGATAATAAGGATGATAATTGCACATCGGAATTCCCTTACAAGGATCTTAGCCCCAATCGTGCCATAGACACCTTAACAAGGGATAAGGTCATTGAGGGCCTCACCCCTAGTGAAAATATCTTTGGAGGGGTTACCACTACCTCCATTACTAGGAACCTCCTGTCTCATGCACCCTAGAAAAAATTAAAATTCTATTTGAGGTACTAGTCTATTCAAGGACCATGAAGGATGTCAATCTACATGATATTTTTCAATTCATTTGGACACATCACACATGTCTACGTGGCCATGGATCAGAAGATGGATTAGAAGGGGATTTGGTTTTGTTAATTTCATCAACAAGGAGGAAAATCAGAGAGATATAAAATATTATCAATGCCTATGGTTACGATAATCTTATTCTTAGATTCGAATGGGCCACTCCAAGGAAGACTTAAAAAAATTTAAAGCAAGGTAGACTTAAAATTAGGCATCTTTCCTTCTTTCTATGGATTCTTTTACTTATTTCTGCTTTAGGTTTTGTAGGGTTTTTAGTGTTGATAGGATCAGTTGTGTTTTTCTTGATTCGCAATGATTATCCTTTTATTTTGACTTTCCTCGTTGAGTATAATGATTTTTTATTTTCACTAAAGAAAACCTAACAAGATTATCCACCATTGATTAAGCTCAACAAGTGTCCACTTTAACAAACACATTTGTTTAATTTTGTTTGTAGGGAAATTTGTGTGTCTGCAAACCATTAAAATTTACTCAGGACTGTGAGGATTTCTTGACTTTTCCTATTTCTTGAGTTAAGGATGAAAATGATTACATTTGACAGAGTGAGATGTAGGGAGTTTAAATAGGAGGATAATGAAGTTCTGGAATTTTTATGACATTGACGAATATCTTCAAGGCTAGACAAAGAAGATCGTCGAATACAAGTTCAACGATCAGGGCTAGATGGTGGTTCAGACCACTACCATGCACATCAGAAGACAAATTACATTTAATTATATTCTCATAGTCTAGATTGATGCACTCTGCTAGTTTCTTCATAATATCTTCAGTAATTCTCTAGTTACACTGAGGTTCAATCACATCATAGTAAATGAACCTAGAAGTGTCTCACATCTCTCAAATGTCATTAGCCTGTGGGGATGTTAGCCCGTATAAAAAGGAAACATGGTCGGTTTATTGTTTTGTAGAAAAATGTCAGATTCCATGAAATCATTAAAATATTTTCCCAAGATATGGATGGTTTGATGTTAATGACATTTCAAAATTGATAAAACCTTATTCCAAAGCAAAATTAAATCCTAGCGGAAGCTAACCCATATAAAATAAAAACATGTTATATTTATGGTTTTGTAGATCAATGTTGGATTCCATGAAATCATTAAACAATTTTCCAACAAATGCATAGTTTAATCTTAAATAAATTTTCAAGATGATAAGAACCTTTATTTCAAATTAATAATTAAATCCATGTGGATGCCATCCCATACAGAATAGAGACATGTTATATTTATTATTTTGCAGATCAATGTTGGATTCAATATTTTGATTTTTAGATTCCAGTATATGGGAATTTGGAGTACAGTAAATTCTAATATATGTGATTTTGGATTCCAATATATGTGATTTTGGATTCCAATATATGTGATTCTAGATTCCAATATATGTGATATTGGAATCCAATATGTGTGATTTTGGAGTCTATATAATTCCAATATTTAACATTTTGGAATACAAAACTAGTAATTTTAGATTCTAATATTGGCGGTATTTTTTTGTTGCTAAGACTGGAATAAGTCCAGATTTAGTGAAATAAGAGTTATACTCTTGAGTTAATAAATTTAGATAAGTGATCTTAACTTGGGAACATTGAAAGATGAGAACAAGAAACCTTCTTGGCTTTAGTTGGAAACATCTTGCATAACATTGTTCATAAACACTCAAGAAAACACCTAGTAGTGTGGTCAGTCATCAAGGGGTTCAAACATCATGGATCTAGTTTTTGATCATCAATGTCAATTGTGAAATCCTAAGGAGTAAGAGAGTGATCCTCACTCTCACCATGGATCAAGGAGGAACCATCATAAGTCATTCCCATGGTCATCTTGAGCTCACATCAATAGGTCTCACACAATGTGTTTCAAAACACTTATTCGGTAGCACTGAGAGTGTGTCAGTGCATTTGTAAGGAGGAGGAAAGTGACATCATCATGCCTCAAATTAGAAATTTCTACATCAGAGGGAGCTTCTTCAACAAATTATTCAATCCATTTCATATTCTTCTTGTATCCGTTCTTCTAATTCTTCATTGTACACAATCATGGTATTTTGTCCTATTTACTTAAGTGAAAATATTTGTAAATTTTAAAATTACTCTCTCAAAATTATAAGAGAGGTAATTAATTTGTCTCTTCTAAGTGAAATTGAAAGGTCACAAGTGGAATAGGAACATGAAGAGTCATGTGGGGGTATATTAGAAGGCAATTCACAAGGCTATAAATTAGAATGGATTCTCCATTCCAAAGGATCTTGAAAATTTTAGTTCTTGGTAGTAATTGTGAATTATTGTAGATTGTCAAGCTTTGTATCACCACTACACAAGAAATAAAAGCTACATTCTTCCCTTTCCTTTGATCATGTTTTCCTCTACTTTATCTCTTATCTCTGCAACTTTATAAGTATGGTGATCAAGAAGGAATTTGGTGTCCTTGATGGATGAATCTAAATAAGCTGTGTGTCTTTATTTTTTTATTCAAACTAATTACATTTTTTCCCTCCAATTAAATGTTGAAATACTCTGGTTATTATGTGTGAACTATGCTATTGTCTACTCACAACAATAGCCTTCCTTTTCCTAATTTATCTCCTTTATCCCTCATCACTGCTAATTCCTCCCTTGTACCTTGTACAAGCACTTTCCAAAGGTTCGGTGAAGTGTTGCCATGTGATCCCCAACCTATTTGGACATACCACAACATTTAGATAAAATTAGGATAATTATATTTAATAATAGGATATTCCCCATACACAAGAAGGAGGGGCATATGCCTATGAGCATTGGTGGAAACACATAATTTGTAACAAGAAAAATTATTTCACCAATAATTTTTGGTGATTGCATTGGGAGAGATCTTCCTTGTGCACCAATATAGATCTCTAAAAATAAAAAAATAAAAAAATTGATAAATACCAAAAATACAACGTGTGTTCAAAATTATTTTTCAATCCTTTTGAGAAATCTACACTTTTCAAGTTTCCTTCCTTCCCAATTATTTGTGACAAAATGGATGAAAGATGATATAGAATATCCTCAACAACTAGTGGCATGACCGATCCTAATTTTGAAGAACAATTACAAGCTTATTTCATACTTCTTATTAGGTAAATTTCAAGGAGAAAAAGTCAACAATACTTCCCATAGTTTGAACTTACCTTATCTATTAAGTATTTAGTTGACGAATCAATAATTCAACCCTTAATATAAATTCCTCGAGAAAGGAGAAGTTTTTGAAGAAGTTTTGAAAGAGTTTAATACTAATAATAATAAGAAGAAGAATAAGAAATTGATATGGCAGAACAAGTACTTGTGTCATAGGGATAGAACACTGGTCTTTTGGATTTAGCTCCACCAATCCGTAAATTTCCACAAAGATTGAGGAATAGATTTATGAAATTATATGGATATGGAAATAAATGGCTAGATGGTCATATCATATCCTTCATCATAGTTTGTAGCATCCTTGGAGTGCAACATGAAGATTTTGCAGTCTGCAAATTTTCATGGAAACATTGTAATATTTCGCCACGAGACTAGATCTAGTATTTTCCTCCATGCGCAATTACTGATTGGGGTGGTAAGAAAAATAATTTTGAATAAATATTAAATATTGCTGAAGATGTTCATTCCATCCTTTCTCAAATTACTCAAATGAAGAAAGAACCACAAGATTCCATGAGAGACTTTGTGGCAATATCCAACAAGATGATAAAAAGATTCCTGCAGTTTCCCTTCCTACTACAAATAATCTAAATATGTTCTTCGTGAAATATCAATTTCGTAAAGTGATTTTCTTTCTACGAAGAGTTCAACCATGAGATTTATCCAATGCTCAATGAATTGATGTTGAGGTGGAAGATGACCTCATCTTTTTAGGAAAGATCAAGAATCCTTCAACAAAGGATAAATCCCAAAGTTCCAAAGATGAGAGATTTGATCAATTGTTGTAAAAGTTGGAAAATAAATTGATAATGTTGAAGAAAGAAGTTTCTCAATGAGCACCTCATCCAAACTGGAACATGAACCAAATTACAGGAGTACCCCAAAGGATTTCCTTGTAGGATCCACCGGTCATGGAACTATGTGAAATCAATGAAGATGATGAAGAAGAAATTTTTGAATCAGAATTTGAAAATGAAGGAGAATATGAATGTGCTCATATAATATTTTTTGAATGTAAAATTTTTTGAAGATATTGAAGAAACTATAAATAGTTACTCCTATGCAATATTCCTCGATCACAAATAGAGAAAACATGCTCTTCTTTTTCTACCCAAGATAATAAATTGAATACTTGAATGAAGACTCCATGAAAAACCAAAATGAAAGGAGGATAATCAAATTACACTTTCATAGGGTCAGTTGAGAAGAAGAATGAGACTACTTTAACCCAAAATCCTTCTGCCTCTTCACGTAAGTCTTCTTCAACTTCCCTCGAAAAATCAATTTTTATTGATCCTAAGAAAATCCATGTCATGACTACCACAACCCCTAATATGCCTACCAGTCTCTCATCCTTTGATATCATTGACCATTTCAAAAAATCCAAAGTTTAAATTTTTGAATATGAGTACTTGAGAACTCATCCCAAGAACCTCCAAAAACTCATTCAACATATCAAAGTAGTCTTTTTTTCATGTTCTAAATATGCTACCGCTAAAAAACTACCTCATACATCTCAATCCACTCCATCTCTCGAAATATCTCACCTCCAAATTCTCCACCTATAGGAAGGTATAAACTTTCTATATAGCCTTGTTGGTCAATGGGTACAGACTCAATAATTGAATCATTGACTCAATTGCTTCCAACAATGACATGCCTGCAAAAGTTGCTAAAGACCCCAATTTCTCTCTCTAACCTCGGCCATTATATCTCCATGGAAATGAAGTAAAAACCTCTCGTTGGTTATATCAAGGATCTTTGAGGTAGCATTGGAAGACTTACGACAAGAAAATCACAATGAGGAGACATGGAAAAGACATGAACACCTCGTATCATATGTTGTTGGGACGAAGATTTTGTCAAGATGTCAGTGGAGATATGAAAATTGATTGGTCACATGAAATCAACCCAATCAATGGTAAAGAGAATAAAATTCTTCCCATTAGGAAAATGAAGTACACTATTCAAAGACCAAATGACCCAATGACATATATCCCATGTAAAAATTCAAAATTTTACAAATTTTTCATGACTTTCAAATATGATCTTGATCTACCCATTTTGGTGGAAGAATGTTCAAGCCTCACGGAGCCAATCAAAGAATATCACGATGATTTAACAAAATCGAGTTTGAGAGTATGTAGTTCTCATTGAATGAGAGCATAAATTAAGTTTCTCCAATGGTTTTCAATGATGGTCATGAGAATATTAACTTATAACAAATAAATCTTGAAGTGATGAGTAATGTAGATCAAGGAGTGTTTCTTAGAAACTTATTGATAAGTGAGTTTGATGTTTTGAATCATGTTCTCAATGTTTGGCGTGAAGTTCCATTCGATGAATATAATTGTGAATATGAAGACTTATCTTTCTCATTGAAATAAGATGACAAGAAATATGAGAATGAAAACATGTTTATGCCTCTTGAGCATGAAAATATTCAAGGATATGATGATTTCATCACAAAAAGGGACTTCTTGGTTCCTAGTGATGAAGATTGGGAAAATGATAATGTAAATATTTTAGTTCCAATATTGTGCTCTTTCCATTTTCATGAAGATGGAAACATTCTCAATGAAAAATGGAGAGATGAAATGTTGCTTGATCCTAAGGATAATTTTTTTCAAAATTAAAATATTATCAATAGAATTAAACCTTTTAGTGTTCACTTTTCTCAAGAGAAGGATGCTCTCAACATGATGAGGGATGACGAAGCCAAAATGGAAAATATGAAGAATATGATAGTCTTCATGTTGAATACCCGACCCGAGATCATTCTCTTTCTAAGAGGATGATGTAATGCACATGCCAAAATGTATAAGGAAGCATATTGTGAAATAGGAAGAGTATGAGGAAGATGATTTATTGGTCCAAATAAAAAAAAAGAAATTCAAGAGGCTTGGTGAAAATGTTGAAATTCTCGAAGAATATATCAAGAATCAACCCATGGAAGTAATGATCATGAAGCGGATGACAGGTGAAGAAAAATATTGTCAAATTACAGAGGTCACAAGTATGTAAATGATAAGACAAGTATGATCGAGGATCATCTTCACAACAATAATGGAAAATCAACAAGTGGAAAAAACTTGGGAATCAATGAGAAAATGGAAAGAATATGTCAAAGCAATGAGGAAATGAAATGAATGAGAAGATCATCAATTGCACTAGCAATCATGCTAGATTTCTCAAGAAGATGAGAAGAGGTTTGTATTTTAGTAATCTGTTAATGGATTTGTGGAAGAAAGGCATTTAGTGATACCCATTTATGGGTAAGCACCCGATTCACATTAGTGATTCAATGAAAGAAAGTTGTCCTCTACATGTACATTGGTGATTTATGATGTTTTTTTGTGTGTTTCCCATATCATTTCATGTTTCCCTTGTGTTGTGTGTTTCCCTTCTCATCTTGTGTGTTTATTTCTTGTTGTGTGTGTGTTTAATAAAGGAATTTGTGTTGTGTATCTCGTGGAAACTCTTGTATAGCCCAATGGAAAAGGAACTAGTCCATACAATGTCTTGAGATTCTAGGGTTATTGCTTGATTTTCCTTACTCAAATCAATCCGGAACAAGATCCCATCCAAATTTTGTAATGAAAATGTGCAACATGAAAAATTTAAACTTTCAGGCATGAAAAATAGGCCAAAATTGAAAATTGTACTCGAGTCTTCTGAAACCTTATCATGGTCAGTTTGGTTGTTGTGTCGGACCCAACCCGACATTGTAGGTAATCTAATTATGTAGGAGCTTGAATATGGTCATAAATTTCACTCATCTCATGCAAGAAAGTGCTTCTAACGACTACTTTCTCGGTAGGTCTAGAGAGGCTAATTCCGCCATTCTAGGGTAGGTGTACACTCTCTGGGAAAGATAAAAATCTCACAACCATCCAAAGGTGGAGTTGAATATTTTGGAGAGTAATGGAACTGATTTTGGGATATTTAGGAACTTTTTAGAGGTTTAGGAGCAATTGCAGTGAAAGTGGGTTTTTGAGGGTTAAGGATTATATAGCCAAAAACAGGACTGATCTTTCTGCAGAGGATTATGGGAATTATGTAAAAATTTATGAGAAAAAAATTAACCATTGGAAATATTGAATAGCCTTCTTCATGATGGAATCAAAAAATTCTTTACAAGACATTATTTCTTCTCAGGGAATATTAGTTTGTGCAGACTCATCTTGTTGTCTTGAATGAAAAAGGGGATTTTTTGGAGAAGGATAAAAATTAAGTCTCAAAAATCATCATATTTATCTTGTAATGATCCTGGGATTAAAAATAATATAATTTCTTGCATGAAAATACCTCTTGGAGCTCCAGGAAAAGTGTTTTCAAGTTTTCAGGACTTAGTCGTTTTCTTAGTTGGATAGGTGGCGTGTTTTACCATCATGACTTTCCAGAATGTCCTAACTATCCCAAGTTTCCATATTTTCCCTAGGATAGTGGGGATATAAGGGAAAATAAAATACGCCCCCTCCTTAGATTATTTTTGAATTTTTGGAGGTTTTGGAGCAATTGGAATGTATAGCTAAATTTGTAACCTGATCTTAGTAGATGATTAGGGAGATCCATGATAAGTTAAGAGTAAATTAAATAGACATTAGAAATATTGAATAAACCTACATATTATGTAAGTTTCAAATATTTCACAAGAATCAAGTATATCTTAGGGAATCTCAATTTGTGCGAAACACCCTACCATCTTGAGAAAAGGAGCCATTTCATGGAGTTACAAGCATAATTTAAGGATTAAACCCATCTCATTGTTATTTTAATTTTGTTGTGAGTCAAAATAATATAATACTTCACCAAAAAATATCATCTAGAGCTCTGGGAAATGTATTCTCAAGTTTTCCATACTTAGCCATTTTCTCAGTTAGATAGGCGGTGGATTTTGCTGTCCCAATTGTCCTGAATGTCCCAATTGTCCCTCTTTTTATGGGACATAGGGGATATATGGGAAAATAAAATGCGCCCCTCTCCCTCCTTTTCCATGGAGGGTTTTATTGTCCCAACTGTCTAGGCTATCATAATTGTCCCAATTGTTCCTCTTATCCATGGGACAAAGGGGACAAAAATATGTGCCCCACTCTTAATCCCCTCTTCAATATTATTCATGTGACCAATGTTTTTAGTCCCTAAGGCATTGAAACCCTAAATTTAAAGCACATATAAATTTTCCACATGTGAGCATAAAATTAATTTTGGAGAGCTTTCAATCACAAAATAACTTACCTATCAAGACCATTTCTTCATTTTAACTCCAAGCATCCATTAATGTCTACCATAACAACTTCAAACCTGTAAACCCTAACCATAAATGTTGATTTTTTTAATTTCTAAGAGTTCTAGTGGGTGAAACACAACAAAAATTAGAGCATGAGATCACAATGAGGATCGAATCCGAAAATGAGCTTTCGATGCAAACCAAGGAAATTTTTACCAAGAATCTGAAAATACCATATGTCATTCCACTTCACATTTAAAAATATTAAGTCCCTTAAATTACAAGATCTGATCACTCGAGTTAATCTAGAAACAATCCAAAATGGAAAGTAGTGTAAAATTGGTAATTTTCCCAAATTAGTAGGTTCGGAAAAAGCAACCTGCTAAAAATAGAAACTTTCTAAAAATGGAAATACATCATCAACGAAGGTAAAATATGTGTTCCAAATGATTCATAATATAAAATTTGAGTAAAACAAGGCCAAATTTCCCAAAATAAAAACTTTTTAGGCCCACTTGCTAAAAATATGAAGTCTTAGTTTTGAATGCGAGAAAGTTGCGGTTGGCTCTATTTGCACTCATCTCATTACTTTTTGATGTGATAATAGAGTTTTTAGGTGATTACATAGCTCAAAAAGTAAATAATCTCTCCAAAAGGATCTTGAAGTATTATTCCGATCACGATTGTGTGGAAGCAAGGTAGAGGGTTTTGAGGCACAACAGGTGAAAGTCGAGGACTTTACACAATCTAAAAAGATTTGAAAGGAGTAATTAAATCTATTGATTCATAAGAGGAAGTCAACATGCTCATAATTGGGAGTTGAATCCATCATCATCTCACTAAAGTGACCTAGGTGTGTTAGTTACAATGAGCTTAGTGAGTTGGTCATGGTGAATTAGTTGAAGCAAGGTGAAGTGAGCCGATTAATTGAGCCAAGTAAGCTAGGTAACTTGGTTGAAGCTATCCAAATGATTTGATTGATGTGAGTGAGTTGGTTATTATCGGTGAGCTGATCAATTTGGGTGAGTCGGGTGAGCTATCCAAGTCAAGTGAGCTAGTAATGAGCTCATCATTTCTCCACAAAGAGGCACATGAAAATTGAGGTACAAAAACATCAGAGATAATCTTGATATAATAAATTCAAATAAGTTAGCATCACTTGGTGCACCTTGAAATATGAGAATGAGAAACCATCCCAGTGGCTTAGGTTTGCAACATTTTCTTAACAATGTTCTTAATCACTCAAGAAAACACCTAGCAATGTAGTCAGTCATCAAGGGTTCAAACATCAAGGAGTTGGTTTTTGATCATCAGTGAAAATTTTAAAATCCTAAGGAGTAAGAGAGTGATCCTCACTCTCACTGTGGATCAAGGAGGAACCATCATAAGTGATTCCATTGGTGATCTTGAGCTCACATAAGAAGGTCATAAAAAAGTGTTTCTAAACACTTATTCGGTAGCCTGAGGTGTTTGTGCATCTAGGGAGGAGGAAAGTGAGATGATCATGCCTCAAATGATAAATTTATATATTAGAGGGAGATTCTTTAACAAATTAGTCAAACCCTTTCCCTTCTCCTCTTCTCCCCCGTTCTTCTAATTCTTTGTTGTATACGCAATCACGGTATTTTGTCCTATTTTCTTAAGTGACAATATTTGTAAATTGTAGAAGTAGTCTCTCAAAATTATAAGAGAAGTACGTAATATGTCTCTTCTAAGGGGAATTAAAATGTCGGAGGTGGAATAATAACATGAAGAGTCATGTGGGGGTAGATGAGAAGGAAATTCACAAGACTATGAATTGGAATGGATTCTCCATTCCAAAGGATCTTGAAAATTTTAGTTTTGGTGGAAACTATGAATTGTGTAGATTGTCAAGATTTTTATCACCACTACACAAGAAATAAAATCTACCTTCTTCCCTTTCCTTTGATCATGTTTTCCTCTACTCTCTCTCTTATCTATAACTTTACAAGTATAATGATCAAGAAGGAACTTTGTGTCCTTGATGGATGAATCTAAAGAATTGTTTGTCTCTAGTTTTTCAGTCTCGCTAATTGCATTGTTGTTTTCCTCCAATTGAATGTTGAACTACTCCAGTTATTACGTGTGTGAATTATCCTATTGTATACTCACAACAATAGCCTTCCTTTTCCTAATTTCTCTCCTTTATCCCTCATCGCTACAAATTCCTCCCTTGTACCTCATACAAGCACTTTTCCATAGGTTCAATGAAGTGTTCATGTGTGATCCCTAGTATATTTTTCCATCCCACAACATTTAGATAGAATTAGGATAGTTACATTACAATAATGGGAGTCTATCCATAGAAAATGAGGAGGGGTGTAGCCTGCGAGATTTGGTTGAAACACATAATTTTCAACATGACAAATTATTTCACCAACACATTTATACCAACAAGAAAATTCACATGTTCATACTCATCCAAGATTATCATTGTTTAACCCTCAATAATCATCACAAAAATATCATTTACAAGCATTAATGAATTTTATTTCAAGTTTTGAAGCCACCATGGGTCCTAAAAGTACCTTGTCATATGAAAAAATATGTAACAAACCTATTCATCCATCAGTACATTTCAAATCCTATCCCCCACATTGGGAACTCCTGAAGTTCATTAAATTCTACAGTAAGGAGGACCCTCAACAACACATCAAATATTTCCATGACACAAGTATAATAAAATCCCACAATATTCACTCTTTTCCTTTGCACAACTCACCCAATTGCTCTTTGAACACTTCTCTATCAACATCTCTTGTAATATTTCTATTACAGATCTCTATGTTATTAAGTAGTTTGAAGACAATTATGTTGCAATTTTTTCACCGGATGGTTGAGTATCATCTATCAAATATCCTTATCCCTCCTATAAACTAAATTTATCAAGTTATTTTCTTGATATTTTGCTAAACACATATCGTCAAAACTTCAAATTCATTCTTTCCAAACATTTGATGAAGCCTTTACCATGGCCCTAAAATTATAACTTCATGCCTTCAAAGATGGTAAATTCAAACTCGATCAAAGAAACAAAAACTAATTCCCCATTCAAACCTTCTCCATTAATGATAAGTCCAAAGGTTTAACAAACATGGTCGTCATAAAATTTGTGCCCAAAGGTTGTTTGGATTTTGAATGCACCCAACCCTAATGTAACTATACATCCATCAAAGAATGTTATAACACAGTCTTAAAAAAACTCCAAGCTGCATGTATGATCAAAATTACTCATATCCATCCTCTTGACACATCCATTTCTAAGACTTCATGCTATCGAGAAAATGACCATTGTAAATACCATCAAGTCTGGGGCCATGACATTGAAATTTTTGTTTGTTGAGAAATTTCTTCTTGGATCTTATTGACCGAGATGACTTACAACTTGAAAATCCAAATGCACCTCCAAATTAGAACTTAGATTTATTTAAAAAACATTTTCATAATTATTCCCCATCTACTAGTCAACCCAAATCCAATGTCATCAACTCTCATCACACCATCAACACTATTAAAGACCTCACACCTACACCCCTAACACCTAGTGTTTTTATTGTGGAAGCACCAATGAATCACTTGAATCCTCTAATATTGCCATAAAAAGACCACAAACCCTCCCACATCTACCATATCTATTCCAAAACCTCCTGTTGCCTATTAAAAATCTCAAAAAATAAACCCCTCATGGAAATCATAATAATCTATTTCGATGATCACATCACCAAACATCACATGTAAAACCTTAGTAAAACCAAAAGCAAATTATTGAGAAAGACAAAAATTATATCAAAAATTGTCAAAAATCCTCATCAAAAATACAAATCCCTTTCCTTCCATCTTAGGGCCTCATCCTTCATCTAAATTCACAATCACTATCACTTAATCTAAGGTTATTCCCGACCGACACCTCAACATGTTGCACAAAAATACTCCATCAGCTGCCCCAACCTAAAAAACATGAAATGATGTACATGTCCCTTCATCCTTATCTCAAAATATTTCAATAGGGTACTATACTAGAACCCTCGAAAATATCATCCAACTATCCACCATAATGTTACCTCCCATTAAGCCATCTCACTCTTAAGGGTGGAAACCATATTGGTATAAATTTGAATCATTTTATGCCTATAATCAAACATTAGGACACTCTATTGAGGACTATAAATCCCTCCATGATACAATTCGAATCCTTGTTAACAAAGGGATTCTCCTGGAGATCTAAAAAATCATAATCAAATCAAAAAATCCTTCTTACTCTTAAAGTTACACCTTACGAAAAATTATCCAACACCACATCCATATCCAAAAAGGGTGAGGCCTCTTCCCATAAGATCTCACTCCATCAAATAGAAATTTTCATATAAATAGGAGAGCACACACACACACAATCCCAAGGCCTCAAATCAATACAAGCCTGAAGTCTCCATCTCTCTTACTTCCGAATCATCTACTCTTTTAACTTACTGAGGATAAGGTATCCATACCCATCGCTCCACACACCCAATCCAATACTTTTGTAAAAAACTCCATGATTAAATAAATCCATCAATCTCGATGAAGATTTCCCTCTATGATCTTGTTCAATATTCCCCACAACACTAAAAATAAATGACTGAGGCTCTCAATCCATTTTGGTACCACTAGATACCCTTAACCATTTTCAAACCTTGTTGGAAGCCTAAAAATATCTTCCAATATCACCTTGACGATTTTTAAATCCCCTCCTTATAATTAGAAGGCCATAAAATTCCACTATTCATCACTTGCCCAAATCGACAACACTATCATTAAGAAAGTCATGATCGATAATGCCGCTAAAATTTACATCATATATTCTCATTCATTTAACTAGATCCTTCTACGTAACACCATCGTCACTCATTAACTTGTAGTATTGTGTTCCTTTAACAACATCGTTTCCCCTACATTAGGCATAATTATCCTACCTATAAAAGCTGTGACAATAATAAAATTGTAAAGCTAATTGAAATAGTAGACAATAGTGCCCCTTTAACTCTTATTTGATGTTTTTGATTTCTAGGTGATCTTATTAGGTTAATTCACTAGGTAGAAATCTCAAAAAAGTAGGAATGGTTTTGAATTTAATGGATTTATCATGTTTATGAATTATATAATTTGTTTTCCCTTAATCTCTTATCTTAATGGTTCTATAGTATACACCTAAAATACACTTACGCATTTTCAAGACATCAAGAAATTCAAGTTATTAAACGTGCATAATAAGGGTTATCCAAAATTGAGACAAAACTAATAAATCTTGAAATCAAATGCTAAGGACAATGGAGTATGTCCCATCGGCATGCCAAATGTGAACATAATAAACTTGCAAAGATAATTGAAATAGACTAACACCTAGTAGTCTAAAAGCTAAGATAAATCTACTATAGAACCATCAAGATAAGAGCTTAAGGGAAACAAATTCTATAATGCATAAACATGATAAATCCATTAAATTCCAAGCCATTCCTACTCTTTGAGATTTCTACCTAATGAATGAACCTAATTAGATCACTTAACAATCAAATTGGTGTTGTTTTCCTCAAGGATGAGATCTCACCAAGAAGTGGCTACAAGGCCATTTTTGGATCTTCCCATGCTCTTCAATTTGAGAGAATAGATGCAAGATGGAGAAACTATTTCCAAAAATGGAGAATTTCTCAATTCAAAATGCCTATAGTTTTTACTAATGCAAATGAGGTGTGTGTTTGGAAGGAAGGGGGTAGGTACTTTATATAGCTTTCCTGTTTGGGCAAGGCTAGAAATTTGATGGATGTGGGATAAAGCCCAAAGAGGAAATGCAAAGGATATGCATGTTTAATAAAGGATGTGCATTTTATGGGAGTTGAGAAGGGTCTAATTAATCAAATGTGATTAATTAATAGGTAAATATAAGGTTATAGAATCTATTTAGAGGATATTTAGAGGAAAATTAACATGATTCAGGGAATGTAAGAGGGGAATTTTATCCAATAAATGATGATTTTATTGATTTAGTTAGCGAGCATAATTAATTAATAATAGTTAATCAACCCAAGTAAATATGAACACTAATTAACAAAATATTGTTAATCGAATCCTAAGTGATAGGAAGGATAATTAATTAGTGAAATGTAATTAATTAATGGGAATAGAGGGAAAATGGTGGTTTATTGATGAAGTGTCATCAATTGACCAAAAGAGAGTGAAGATCGTGGTTAATTAGCGAAGTGTCGTTAATTGACCCAATGAGAGGAGAAGAGGTGTTTACTTGACAAAGTGTTGTCAATTGTCAAATGACGGGAAAGAAGATAGTGCAATTTAAGTATTAAAATTACGTAAGTGAATTTTAGGTGACATAGGGGTCTACTTAGATGATTGATTAGAAGAATTTTGAGTCACACAAATCTTCAATGGAGGAATATGTCATTGAGGTGACTCATAGAGGGGGTCTTGTAGAGGAAGGGAGGACCATGACTCAGGAGTTGAATTAGATGTTTTATTGGAGGAACTACAAGTCACATGGATCTTTAAAGGAGGGAGAATTCATTGAGGTGACTAATAAAGGGGGTCCTATGAAGAAAGGGAGGAACACAACTTAAGAGTTGTATTAGATGTTAGATGGGGAGAATTTTTGGTGACACAAACCCTTAGAGGGGGAAATATTGTTTAGAATATTGGTTATTCCTTAGAAGAAATTTGATTAGATGAAGCTCGGGGAGACTGAGAGGAATCTTAAAGATAGTTTGGATTAGAATAATTAGGAGATTGAGAGGAATCAGAAGAATATTTTGGATTAGAATCATCGAGAATATTGAGATGAATCGGAAGAATAGTTTTGATTAGAATCATCGAGGAAGATTGAGAGGAATCAAAAGAATAGTTTGGATTATAATCATAAGAATATTGAGAGGAATAATAAGAATAGTTTGCATTAGAATCATTAGAAGATTGAGAGGAATCAAAATAATATTTTAGATTAGAATCATCAGAATATTGAGAGGAATCAGAAGAATAGTTTGGATTAGAATCATCAGAAGATTGAGAGAAATCAGAAGAATAGTTTGGATTAGAATCATCTATATCATACCACCAATAATGAGATGAAGGTGGGGAAAGGGGTAACCTAATAGATTCTCTAGCATAAAGAACCAAATGAGGTTTAGTCATGATAGGCATGTTTTGACATGAATTCCTAAATTTAAGTTCCCTATTGTTGTAAGTGTGAGGAACCATGTGATAGTTAGTCATTATTGGCCTCGTTGGGTCCAAATACCTAGACCTATATAGTTTGATTGAACTCCTTTAAATGGAAGGAAGTTTCATGTCGATTTGGGCAGCATAAAGGCAACCAACTAGACATTTTACAAATATGGGGATGTTCATGTGATTTTACAAGGAGGATCTAAGAAAAAAACCTATTGATAACATGATTTTGACAAACTCACGAGTTTTGGACAACAAGTTGCAAGTGTAAATGTCAAAATGGTTGATCAAAATTTAGCAACATAATGGATGCAAAGGAAAATTTTCCAATGTTTAGATTGTCTCAAAATTTTCTTAATAGGAAATATTTTGCTAAGGTTTGAAATTTTTTTGCAAGGACTACAACGAACCTAGGAAAAAATCAAGTAATGTGATAGCTGCAAATGTCACAATGAATGTCAAACAATGGCCAAAGATTTTCCATTGGAAAAGAATAAATAACTAAATGATCAAATGATCAAAAGGATTTTCCTAGGAAAAAAGTCTACAAGATGGAAGATCATAAGGAAAAATCACATAAGTTTGGCACACAAATCCAATCCACAAGATTCTACTCTTTATGTAAAATATGTCTAGATGGTAGGTTGACACAAGATGATCAACACAATGTTAACACTTAAGTCAAGTTTAAAATAAGTAAGACATAAGTATTAACAAGGGGTTGAAGTGAATTCCAATGAAAAGTATACTATAACCAATCTAGATACAAACAAGGCCTAAATACTAAAAAGTGGAAGTTATAAATGCGAGTAACACAATAATACCACTTAGATACGTTAATCAAGATTTACATAAAAGAAATATATTAGTATCAAAATAATATTGATATGATGCAAACAATGTAACAAAATTACTTTTGAAGGTTGAGGAAATGTTTGGAAGGAGATAAGGTCAAAGTATACCAATGATTTGTTAAGGTGTGAGAAACGTAACGGTATAATCTAGACACTTAAATCAAGTTTACGAGAAACATGATGTATGTGTAAAAATTGTATCGAGGAAATGTGAGCATCATAACACCTCAAAGGAATATCAATGATGAAGAAATCCTAACTACGATGAAATGTCTTGATGTGGGTATTAAGACAAGGTTACTCAAGGTTTGAGGATTTGCTAACACACTTTTAACACTTACTATCATAGTCACAATAAGGAAGGATGTAAGCGTGTGCCAAAGTGGTGGACACAATCTTGAGTAACACTTTGTATGCATGCTTTATTTTTCTGAAAATGGAAACAAGAAAACAAAGGAGTAGACCAAGTGGTGATGAAAAATACTTGGCGTAACTTTGGCAAAGTTTCACCTTGTCTTAGGACAAGTGAAAAACTAGGAAAAAGTAACACTTTGTAAATTTCGTGATGAATAACACTAGGCTCAAACTTTAATGGAATCTCCCTTGTTCGAATAACAAGGTTTTGAATCTAAAAAAGTTCTTGCTTCGTGAGAGATCTTTGAAACACAATTGGTTTTGGTAAAGTTGGCTCCTGTGAAAAATGGTTTCCTAGGATTTTTTCCACAACACTCGCCAATTCCTACCTAAGAGAGGTATGCACATATAGAATTTCTTCTAGAGAGGTGGACCATAACCCCACAATAAAATTAATGAATGAGGCCTCATATAGGTAGCTTAAAGCTTATCTCACAAAGGTTTCAACTAGTCAAGTGGGTAAGTGGAGTGCTTCCCGTTTCATCCACCAGTTCCCTCAAGGTGTGGACTAATTTGGGGTTCTTGGGGTAATCATCATAATTATTTTTATGGCTTATGACAAGGCACTTCCCTTAGTAAAAATCAGATGAGACATAGCTCTTGACCGAACTTGCAAATACAATGTTTTGCATAGTGGTGTGTTTTTATATTTTATCTTAGTTTGGTTTTGTGCACCATTGGAAACCTGTAAAAAAATGTATTAGTATTTGTTTAGATCCCGATTCTTTGAAAAACGAGTATTGGTCCCTTGCGTGAAGGCTAATAGTTTTCCATAAGATCAAACTACCATGAAAGATGATTAAATGTTTCCTTTGATTCTCAAGATCATCTTAAGATGCAAGAGAAGAGCATACACAAAAAGTAACCCAACTATATAAAAATGGAAAAGCTTGTAAATAAAAGGACTAGGAAACTTGTTTTAACCAATTGTTTTTCATTCCCTTAACCATGAATTTAATGAAGTGTTTGTAAATGCAAGAAGGCTTAGAGTTGTTTCTAATTCCCAAGATCACCTAAAAGGTGCAAGGGAAGAGCATACACAACTCTATCCTAAGATATGAAAGCACGACATTCATTAAAGATCATCAAACAAGTTAGAAAATAAATGATTCAAACACCCTGCAAACAGAAGTTAGCATTAAAAAATTGTAGAAAATGTTAGAAATACCAAATAAAAATCTTGCAAAACCTCGAAAACATAGCCAAATTGAACATAACACACAAGCGTAGGAATCTCAATAGTAGCACGTCCCTAGTGACGAAAATGTGGCCCGAACATAGTAACACAGTTTGATACAAAACATAGAATGGCATCGGATATATACGACACTAGCATGATCAAAGAGGAACTAAAGTGCCCCATGTTAGCGTGTAGTGTGTGTCTATAATATAGTAGTGTGGGGAAAGGTTTGTGGTAGTGTGGGTCGAAACAAAAAATAGGGTGATAGAGAGTGGAATAATAGTAGCACGAGACAAAGAGGAAGTAGTGTGCCCCGGGTTAGTAGTAGTGTGACCCGATTCACAATAGCGTGGGTTTGACATAAAGACATAGATTGACAGAGACAACAATGTTATGGTAACATGTCCCTAAAGTAACACTAGTGCGAGATAGATTCACAATAGCATGGGTATGATGTAAAAAAATTGGTAGAAAAACAACTTCACAAAGTAGTGTGGCGAGAGAGACATTAGCGTGGGGAAGGGTTTTGCTGCTAGCACGGTTTTTCTATATGACGTCATAAATACATGATTTAGACATGGAAAAACTCAAAAGGTCAAAAATTGGCCATTTTAACCCAAATTTAGCAACAAACCATCTCCTTTAAACTGTAAAAGATACTCAACACATGTAAAGTCATCAAAATACATCAAGAAATTCAAGTTATTTAACATGTGCATAATAAGGGTTAGCTAAAATTGAGACAAAACCAAAAATATTAAAATCAAATGCTAAGGACAATGGAGTATGTCCCACCAGGCATGCCAAGTGTGAACATAATAAACTTGCAAAGATAATTTAAACATATTAACACCTAGTAGTCTAAAAGCTAAGCTAAATCTACTATAAAACCATCAAGAGAAGAGCTTAAAGATAACAAAATTCTACAATGCATAAACATGATAAATCCATTAAATTCCAAGCCATTCCTACTCTTTGAGATTGTTACCTAATGAATGAACCTAATTAGATCACCTAACAATCAAATTGGTGTTGTTTTCCTCAAGAATTGAAGATGAGATCTCACCAAGAAATGGCTACAAGGCCATTTTTGGATCTTCCCATGCTCTTCAATTTGAGAGAATGGATGCAAGATGGAGAATCTATTTCCAAAAATGGAGAATAGATCAATTTGAAATTCCTATAGTTTTCACTAATGTAAATGAGGTGTGTGTTTGGAAGGAAGGGGTTAGATCCTTTATATAGATTTCTGTTCGGACAAGGCTATCAATTTGATGGATGTGGGATAAATCCCAAAGAGGAAATGCAAAGGATAAACATGTTTAATAAAGGATGTGCACTTTATGGGAGGTGAGAAGGGTCTTAATAGGTAAGGATAAGCTTATAGAAGCTATTTAGAGGAGATTTAGAGGGAAAATTAACATGATTCGGGAATGTAAAAGGGAAATTTGATCCAATAAATGATGATTTTATTGATTTATATTAACAAGTGTAATTAATTAATAATTATTAACTAACCCAAGTAGAAGTGAAAACTAATTAACGAAAGGTCGTTAATCAACATCCCTAGTGATAGGAAGGATAAATAATTAGAAAAATGTAATTAATTAACGAGAATAGAGGGAAAATGGTGGTTTATTGATGAAATGTCATCGAGTTGACCAAAAGAGAGTGGAGATCATGGTTAATTAGTAAAGTGTCATTAATTTACCCAATGATAGGAGAAGAGATGTTTTCTTGATGAGGTGTTGTCAATTATCCAAATGATGGGAAAGAAGATAGTGCAATTTAAGTATTTAAACTACGTAAAGGTGTCTACAAAAGTGGGTGCTAACATATTCATGAGCTATTCTATCTTGTCAAAGGATAATTTAAGTACAACATGATCTAAGCTCGACCATGGATACTCACTATGCATTGTATCCCATCAACATTACACCTCTATTTAAAATACAAACATGAAGGTGAAACCTTTACTATTCTGCCGATTTGAATGCATTTAAAACATGTCACGTGACCTATTAATCGAATGATGTGATCATTCCTAAGACAAACTCAAGTTCTTCCAATGAATCTTCTACCATATTTTCCATTTCTACATCTAAGCTATAGGAAGACAAATGTTATGCAATGTATTTCATTGGGGAGTATTGCCTTCTAGCCCTTAACTCACTCCCTAAACCAAAAATGTATGGGAGACCTAATAAACAACCCATGTATGAACTAAACATTGGAGATATCATCTCCTTTGGCCCTCCCCATCTTAAAAATAATCTCATCTATGGAGGGATTGATCATCCTTCCCCACATCGTGATAATCAACACCATGTTAAACCATTTATATCTGATTTCTCATTCTTATACAACCAATCCTTTGCACAAATGTATCTTCATCACTTTTCTTGGAAAGGTTTTGGTTCGATACGTTATGAATACAAGTATAAATTAATTGGTATTTGAATAATACCCAAATCTCATGTGAAATATGGATTATGTTTTGAGAAATGATTCTCAAACACATCTATGATCACTTTATCTATATCCGTAGTGGAAGCAGATCCATCCTCTTCATCTTCACATGACCACTATATTGATAGGAATGATTCCATTTCCACCCCCTATTTTTTTAATCAATACAATCACCTTAGGATTACTCACTTATCAGACTAATGATGATACTAAGACCCTTCTAGTTCTATTAGTTGAAATGATAGAGGAATACTCCCCTACCATTGAAATTATTCAATGCCATGATGATCAATACATCCTATCCTATATGGGGTAGAGGACCACTATCCACAAAATAATCCACCACGACACATCAAAACTCAACGAATCCACTATCGACATCAACATAGGGACTTCACAAGACCCTAACATAGTTAAAGTTGGCCAATCCTTATATTCATAAGAATTAAAGGACTTCACCACCTTCCTCTCCAAACACATTTAGGCCTTCAAATGGTTATATAATGACATTACAAGTATTGACCCTAACATTGTCATCCACAACATCGTCACAATCCCTAATTCTAATCCTGTCAAATAAAAATATGTAGGATGCACCCTTTTCTAGCCCTACTCATCAAAGGAGTTAAAATGTCTTCTTTGGAAAATTCATCTTACCAATTGACTATCCATAATGGGTTTCTAATATTTTACTCATAACTAAATCTTCTAGAAAGTTACGCATCCGAACAAACTTCTAATATCTCAATCTTGCTTGTCCTAAATATGATTTTCCTCTTCCTAATATTGATCAACTCATTGAATTCACCATAGGACATGAAATTATTTCCCTTATGGATGGATTTTATGGATACAATCAAATTATTAATGCGACTAACAAACAACAAAAAACATCCTTACTTTATCCTTGCAGGATTTTTGCTACACGCGTCATGCCCTTCAGACTAAAAATGTAGGGAACACTTATCAATGTGCTATGACATAGATATTCCATGATCAAATTCATAAGAATGTGGAAGACTACGTTGATGACCTCTTAGGTAAATATAAGCACCGAAGAGACCATCGGTCATTATTGATGTCAAAATTTCTTATCTTATCCAATACTTCCACCATATGAACCCAACAAAGTGTGTGTTTGGTGTTCTCACAAGTAAACTTCTTAGGTTTAACCTTTATATCAGAGGTATTGAGGTAGATCTCACCAAAATTAAAGTCATCATTAAGATTCCCCCTCCTTCCAATATCAAACAACTTCATAGTCTCCAAGGAAGACTTCAATCACTCTGTTGCTTCATCCCTCGGCTCACAGATTACTAACAACCTTTCCATCATCTGCTTTGAAAATATGTCAATTTCAAATGGGATAAAAATGTTAAAATGTGTTTGAGGACCTCAAACAATATCTTTTATCACCACCCGTACTCACACCTCCACTTGAGGGGATCCATTTCCTCTATATATCTCCACTAGTGACCATGTCATGGGTGATATGCTAGCACACCAAGATAAGTAGGGTAGAGAAAAATATTTCTATGACATAACTCACACACTTCATGACTACAACACATGTTGCATCAAAGTAGATAAGTTATTTTTGCCTTGTAATTTGTAACTTCCAAGATTCTTCATTATCTCCTAAATCATAAACTTACATTATCACCAGTTTCAATCCCCTCAAATCCATGCATTCTAAACCATACCATAGTGACCGTATCACTTGATGAATCATGCTCATGACTGAATTTGATCTAGAATTATTTTTAAAAAAATCTATCAAGGGGAAATCCATCACTTAAAAACTCACAGAATCCCCCTTCTTAGTAATTAATTACCTCATAAGCGTTTCTGAAAAATCCATCAACACTATTGATCATGACTACACTCCTATCAAAATGACACTTTTCTTTGACAATTATAAGTGTCACTAGGGGAGGTGGTGGCATCATCATAATACCTTCTTGGGAGACTCCTATCCATATTTCCTTTAAACTAAATTTTGAATGCATTAATAACTTTGGCCGAGTACGAAGACGTCATAATGAGTCTTCAAATAATATTCATGCTCAATGTTTAAATCCTTGACATATATGGAGACTATAAAAATTTCATCAATAAAATCAAATAAATTTATCTATTCACAAATGAAATTTTACAAAATATTAAAAAATTGGCGAATTCCTCTTAGAATATTTTTATCTGTAAATGATCAACAAGTTCCTTGGTCATTGAAAATTTTTACAAAAACTATGGATTGTCTTGCGTCATTTATCCCTTTATCAACCAAATATTTGAAATTTTTTCATTTTTGTGCATAGACTTGATCAACCATCTTGTTGTCATGTTGATCGTGCACACCCGCGGAATCGTCAGATTATCCCATGCAACATGGGAACATCCCAAGGTGTTTGACCTTAGATCCTTAGGATGAACCTCCTCAGGAGAAGGCCGATTCCATCTAAACTATGTGAATTTGATTGAAGATCAAGGTACAAATCTACAATACTTTAAAAAAATTACTCTTTTTGATTCTTGGGAAAAGGGATAGAAGGATAACTAGAAATACATAAAAATGAGGAGATGCACCAAAATTTAAAGGAATAAAAATATCCACTCCATATGCACAAAGTATTACTACATAATGACATATAACACACACACTTCCTTATTCTCTTTTCTAGTCAAAGTCTTATGAATCAAAAAATTAAGAATAATAGAAGGGATTATATATATTCCACAACTAAAATAAATAAGTTTATAAAGCACAAATTTTAATTTAAATAAATAAAGATAGTTAATATGAAGGAAAGATAAATAATCACATATAAGGAATTGAAAGAATTAAAAAGTCTTAAATGAATTATTGAAATGCACAACACATCAAGTAAATGAAGGAAAAATATGTTTCGTATATTATGAGGCTAAAGATTGTACATGAAAAATCCCAAAATGAAAGAACCTCCTTACAATAAGATCCAAAATTCCCCAAATACATAATGAATTCTTATATTTATAGATTAGGATGGTTGAAAAATTGTAGCTACCACTCGTAATCATTACATGCTAAAAATAAAATTGAGTTACATCAAGGAAACAATCTCCCTCAAAAATAGAAAAGTAGTTTTGAAGGTTTGATTGGGTCAAACCTGCAACTCAAATGGTGTAGCAACTTAGAGATTGTGAAAAATGGAAAAATGGTTTAGCTAGGGATGGTGCCACCCTTTCCTTTATCTGATTTTTCTTTTGTTCCTTTAACAATTGTCTTGTGCTTGTAGTCAAGAAACCCTTTTCTGATTTCATGAACTTCCTTTTCATCCGGTCCACACGCGTAGTGATTTAGGACCTCATAGGATTCAAATACCTTAACTAATTTACCGGTATCCTTTTATTATGATTTATAATTTTCTTGATCTGATTCAAGAAGTTTTGGTATGAACACTGTGAATAGAATTGAGACCAAAAGATTTGGTTACCTCATATTCTTCATTTACAAGGTTATTTAATTGGGAAATAATTTTTTCAACTGAAAGTGCATCAACATTTTTATCCAGAAACCTGTAATGGATTTTATCAAATTCATCCATGATGTCATTTAGGCCATCAAATTCCTTGATTCTCTTCTCATCCAACTTAGAAATTTCCTCCTGTAACATTCGGATCCAAAAATCCAATGCTTTGCAATACTCACATAATTTTAATGAATCATCAATAATCCCTTCTTTCGAAGTATATCGATTCCATGTTTTATACCTCTTTCTAGGCTTCGAGAGTGAGCTCCAAATTGTCACTTTCTTTAGTGAGAAATTCATTCATCTTGGAGACAATATCCTTTTTAGAGTAAAATTCATTGTAAAGGTCAACAACATCCTTAATCACCTGCTTTCCTTCTTGAATTAAAATTTCGATCCACGCTCCTACTACCCGACCTTGTTATCCAATTTTCTCAACTATGGAGAAGGAGGTGTCATCAAAGCTTGGAGGTATTAAAATAATGTGATCAATCTGTTTGATTTTGTTTTTAAGTTCATCTTTGGTCACCTTGTCCTTTTCAAACTTATATAAAAGATTTCCTAGAGAAACTTGAACATCCTGCTTGGCTCCTTCATGAGTATCCTTCCCAAGGGAAAACCTTGATATATGCTAATCTATTGCAGTGATAGTTTTATTGGTTTTACTACCATCTAGGTTTTTATTTTAAGAAATATCATCCCATCTTGATTGGCTGACATGTTAGAAATGACCCTTGGCCTATTTTCTTATCTCTGGGGAGTCGGATCAAGGACATTGAGATAAAAAACATCAGCAATGGGAACCTTCATCATCTTCTTAGGAGTCTACCTATTCAACCATATGGGGATATAAGAAGAATATTTAATAGATGACATAGGAAATTGTTAGCATGGTAATAGGTTGGGTTGGTGTTACCGAGGAACTTGTTCCGATCCACCGTGAGGGGAAATGATGTCATGAAAATGGAAGGTGGAGTGGAGAGAATGGCCAGAATTAATGAGATGGGGGTGGAAATGGGGGGATCTTGTTGAGGAAGATGAGCCGCAAAAGAAGATCCTAAATCTAAAACATATCTAGATGAAAGAGTAGGGAAGGAGGAAAATACTTGAGCCATGGAAGTAGATGCGGTGAGGAGTGAAAAGAAATAAGAATGGAGGAAATGGATGATGTGGACAGAGGAAGAGTGAGAGGTGGAGGGGAAGGAGGAACTAAGAATGGTGAAGAGGGAAGAGGTGGAGAAGATGGTGTCTACAACACTTGGGAAGTTGTAGGAGAAACACTTAGGTCAATGACCTCTATAGATGACACTTTGGAAGATGTAACTCTTGTTGTGGAGACTGTGGAGAAAGATCCTGAACCCTTGTAGATAAAAGAGAACTTGTGAGGTTTTGGAATAGGTTTGGGAGAAAATATTCTTCCTTTTAAAGGGATGGCCACCCATTTTTTTATCTGAACTATCTCAATAGGGATATGATATGATGCTTTTACATGATTCCCAATGATGTCAGCCACTGGTAGGTCCGATTGAGAATAGGACCCACTCTTTCCTTTATACAGTTGCATTATTTTAAGTGACTAGTCAATCCATGAAAATGGTTAATATTTAATGTTATTATACTCATAATAGATATAAAAACATGTATGTTATCTTGGAGACCTTTAGGGATGTTTTCAATTCCAAAGCTGTGCTACCTCCTGGAGAGTTAACCTTTTGAAGTCCATTTCCCTTATTGTGATCTCATCCTGTAGTGGAACCAAATATCCTCCAATTTTAGTACGTGAATTTTAGACATCTCGTGTCTATTGAATTTTTCCTAATAATAAAAAAACATACATGTGAAAGGTATTCAGAGTCATTTGTTACATTTCCCCTTCCACATTTTTTGCTTTATATGTAGAAGCAAAGGTGTATCTTCCCAAATTTATGGGTAATTGATCTCCTGTCTTGTGTTTGTCATGTTGGATTTTATGTAAATGTTAAAATTGTCGAACTAGCTCCATTAATACCCACTTATCCATGGGGCACCTAGGTAACTTGTAAGGAACACCTGAGAATCTAGGGAACCCTGATATATGTGAATGTTGGGAATTATAAATAAATACCTCCCCATTCTCTAACTTCTTTCCAAGAATCATAAGAAATTATTCAGGTTGTACAATTCGATCGAAGAAGTATAAAATAACAATGAAGAAAGCATCATTCACCCTACAAAAATGTTTATCCCCTTCATTGTGAGTTGAGGGTAAAAATCATAAATTTGAGAGGCACTTCTTGATCTTGTAGGTGACAACCCTGGATAATTCCTCATTCTTGCAGCCGCATATACAAGATAGGAAGTCATGAAGAAATTCCCAGAGGTTAGGACATCCAATAATTGAAAACAAATGACATTATTAATATGTTCTTCCCATCAGATAAGATCGACATTATTCTAGATAGTGGCAATGTATAAATACATCCAATCTTGGAAATATTTAAAAGAAGGAAGTCCTATGACTCTGCTCAACAAGGTGATGATATCATTTACTTCTTGGATAAAATATAATGGCGGGATAGTTTTAGGAAACCTAGACAATGAACCTTTGGATTTAATCAAGTAACTTTTATTGAGAACCCTAGTACAAGTTTCAGTTTTAGATACCCATTGCTAAAGAGTGGATTTTGGGGAAATTTTGGCATATCCTCGACATCGATAATCTTTAACAAGTCTTCGAAATAGTCACTATCCTATTTAATGGAGACCATCCTATCATCATTTTTCATTATTTGAGAGTCTTTGTCAAAGTGTGTGGCGGTAGAGAGCATGAACTCTAGAAAGTGTATTGAAGAAGGAAAAGTGACAACCAAAACAAGCCCACTATTAAAAATTCCTTGCATATATGAATTCTTATTTAGAGCTATAAATATCTCCCATAATTCAGGGAGGTCAATATGCCCTAGTACTATATCTCTAATGTTGTTGATATATGATGTGATGCTCGAAGGGGGAACTACCCTTGAAAACTTTATTTCATCCTTTCCTTTCCCTTCGAAGATGAGCTGGACATCTATATTTGGAGAAATATCTGAAATTTATACTATGAAATGAAAAGTAGAGGTTGGAGATGGAGGTTCACCCCTACAATGCATCCCTACAAACCCGATATGCACTTCTACCATACAATTCCTCTTTGGAGTTCCACCAAGTCTAGGACCTACAATGCATCACTAAATTTCTGAACCGCACTTCCGCTTGGTAGTTCCCCCATGAATTTGCACTTGTAATGTTCTATTGAATTTCCAACCCAAAGTTCTCGACCTACATTATGCTTTTCAATCTCTCGATTTGACGGTGTAATGTGAACCTCATTTTGCACTTCGAATCTCCATAATTTTTTTCCTTGCTAATTTCTCCTCGTCTTTTCGAAAAATGAATTTTTTAAGTTTATATTTAAAAAAACCATGGATGTGAAAAGGCCAGAAAAGAATTAAGTCTAGCATGAAGGATAAAATCCCAAAAAATGACACAAATGAGGAAATGCAAAGGGTCCCCATGAAACTAGGTATAAATTTTACAAGAAAAACCCTAGAAAAGAATTGAAAAGAACTTGCAAACTTTCCCAAATACCAGATGAGAAAACCATGAGAAAGCTCTAAAAATTCCTCTCTAAAGATGGTCTAAGATCGAACGGTGTTAGTAGCTCTAATCACAATTTTAGGTGAAAATGACAAGTGAAATCTTCACCCTTTAAATAGAAAAGTAAAAATTTATTACTATTGGGTTGGTACATGTGGGTATTTAGCAATAAATGATGAATTACCGTCGGGTTTTGGGAGTCATATATATGGATGCGGTTTGCATGTGAATTGTACAATTGAGTTTCAAAACTTGAACAGTTCTCAAATTGGTCGATTTGAGAATTCAGAGGTTCGGATGCGGTTGCATGCAAACTACATTTTAGACTCCAAGTTCGATTTGAAGTTGAGGAGTTAGACTTCAGAACTTGGCATGCGGTTTGCATGTAAACCGTATCTAGATTTTGAATTTCGATTGGAAAATATTTACGAAATAGGGGGTTTTGGGTTTGAAACACGGTGTGTAGTTTGTATGCAAACTACATCTCGGATACCTAAATCCGATATCACATAAATTTTAACACTTGGGAAATTTTCTCAAAATTTTCTCAAAAAAGAAAAATTAGTCTAAGGAAAAAAATTGATATTTTTTTTAAAGTCACTTTTGTAAGGGAACCTAGAAGGTTAACATTTTTGGCAATTTCTCGGGAATGCTTTCTTACTAAGAATAATTATAGTATCCTTATACAATCCATTGGGAACAAATTCCTTAACCTCAAGAAATATATAGAACAAGAAGACAACCAAAAACAAATGAAATTAAACAAGGCAAGGAAAAACAAAACAAGAAAACAATGTGTGAGGAACTTGAAGGAAGAGAAACTATATTAATACTATATACTTGGTGAAACCTCCTCAAAAGAAATATTTGAAATGTATCCCATTCAATGTGATTAAAAGTGATTTTCCATCGATATTAGATAGGCAAAATGAATTTGTCTCTTTGTAATATGTGATTATGTATGGCCCGCTCTAGAGGGCATCAAACTTTGCATGCACTCCTTGCTTGTCCCTTTATGTATCCCACTTTAGAACTAGATCTCCCTCTGAAAGATCCTTGGAGCTTCTATCCTATCAAAATTTCTCTCGGTTTGAGCTTGGCGCAACTCTAAAGTCTTCATAGCCTTATTATGATTTTTTCTAATTCCATCAACTCGGTGAACCATACTATCATTAGATTACTTTCCATTACTTCCAACTAGTATGATATCTCTAAAGAGGGAAATTTTAAAGACAGAGGGAGATTTACCTCTTTATCATACACTAGCATAAAAGGAGAATTTCTAATGGCCCTTTTCGGTGTTATCCTGTCTGCCCACAAGGTAGTCTTTAGTTATGTATGCCAAGTTAGTTGGTTACTCTCTATTGTTCTTTTAATATTCCATCTCGAATTCTTATTAATGAACTTGGCTAAACCATTACCCTATGGATAATAGTTGAATGAATTTTTTAAATAGACACCATTCTTGATAGCTCAGTCACTTGAGCTTTGTACTTCAAGTTCCTTGGCATTATATGAACTATTGTGAAAGGAACACAAAATCTTGTCATAATCCATTCAAGAAAATACAAGACAAGTTTATCATTTCCTTCCTTCAATGTTACTTCCTTAGTCCATCAGATGAAATAATCCATTGAAATTAACATCCACTTATGACCATCACTAGACAATGGATTTATCATCACGATAGAGTCTAACCCCCATTAGATGAAGGGTTGATCTACTTGTATTTGATGAAGGGGTAGGGTAGCTAGCCTTTTCTTCCATATGAAAAAGTCACATTATTTACATTTTTTTACCCACATATGGGCATCTTTGAACAAATCTAACCAATAATAACCAACCCTCATAATATTTGTAGTAATAGTCCTTGTTGAATAATGTCCTCTTGATGATCCATTATGAAATTCCTCTTGTATCCTATCAAATTTTTCAAGACATATGCACCTTAAAATAACTCCATTAAAGTCTCTTCAAAAAAGTACGTTGTCTATAAGGGTATAGGGAATGGATTGAAATTTGGAAAGTTTACCTGTAAGTTCTATCAAGGTCGGAAGGATATTCTCTTATTAACGAGAAAATTATTCATATTGAACATCCAATTAGTAGGAGTGTGAATTTACTCTTGATGATGATTATATAGCACAATGTCATACCTTTCTCTTTCCTTTAAATCAACAGTGAGATGTTTACACGAGCCTTTTCACTTACCAATTTGGTCACCTTTATGTGAACATCATATTCCATGACCTTGGTGATCTAACCGATTGCTTCTCATTCATGTCCTTATTCAATAAGAAATCCTTGACCCCTAGATGTGACACCATAAACTAGATCATGTTATTGGAAAACATATGTTTTAACTTCTTTAGTTCCTAAATGACAAGAAAAACCTATTTCTTGACAAAAAAATATTTAAGTTCATAGTCTTTAAGAGATTATCGAAAAAGGCAATTGGTTGTTCCATTAGACCATCATTTTGCTTTGAGTAAGGATCCCTAAAATAATTTTTGATCCCACAAAATAATGGAGAATGAAATCCTTCTCATAATTAGGATTTACCAACGTGGGAGCTTGAGAAATAACTATCTTGATAACATCAAAACTATCCTTACCTTCCTTAGTCTAGTTGAAAGGTATGTTCTTTTTAACATGGATGTGAGTGGTTTAGCCAGGGAAATGAACCGAGGTATAAAAATTCTTTCAAAATTAATAGTCCCCAAGAAATTCTGGAGACCCTTCTTATGGCTTGGAAGGAAAGAGCCAAAATGGTATGGATCCTTTCCAGATCAATTGAAATTCCATCCATCGAAACAATGGGTCCCAACAAATTTCTTTCATGAACTACAAAAATAAATTTCTTGGGATTCAAAGAGACCTTGAATTCCCTGCATCTTTCAAAAACCCTTTTTAGATGGTCCATGTGATCCTGTGTTTGCTTGGAATATACCATTATATCATTTAGGTAAACAAGGATCATATCATTTATAATCCCCTTAAATGCCATGCCCATGGCTCATTGGAAGGTGGAAGCAGCGTTAGATAGTACAAATGTCATCTTATTGTAGGCATATGTGCCCCACTTAGTAGTAAAATCAATTTTTAACTGATCGGACTCTTTGACCAATATTTGATTGTATCCCGAATATCCGTCAAGAAATGAGAATCTATCTAAACTTGTCATTGTCAGGAGAATCTATTCCATGGATGGAAGAGGGTAATGATCTTTCAAGGAAGCTTGACTAAGATCATTAGATTCTATGCATATCCTGATTTCCCCATTTTTCTTCCTAACTGGAACTAAATTGGTAACTCGGGAGAATATCTTGGTTAGGAAAATGATACTAGCTTGAAATATCTTTCTTCATAAGTGTTTTGATCTTGGGATTGATCGGTCTCTAATTTTTTCTAATTGGCTTAACATTAAGATCAAGTTCAATGGTGTGTTTCACTAATCCTAGATAGAAAACCTTGAGATTTTCACCGATCCAAGAAAAAATTTCACTATATTCTTGGAAAAGACCAATAAAGGCTTGTATTTCATCTAGTGTGCACACTTTCCCAATCTTCAAAAATCTATCTTCTGCAACTTGAACTTGTTTGAAGTCATCTTCCTTAATGACCATGTTGGTCTTTTGTCTTTTGATTTGGTCATTTGAATTGAAGATTGATTCAAGAGTGACCAATCCTTTTGGCAATTTATTACCTTTTAGTTGTATAATCTGATCACTGTATGCTTTTGAAGTTTGGACTGGTTCTTTGATGAGAATTCAATCTCTTCTTATAGAAAGAGGATATTTTGTTGGTCACTATCAAAAACATGTTAGTTACTTGCATTGTTTAGCATAGTTGGTCTTACGACCGACTTCAAAATATCTCATTCTTCCTTCATGACATGAACATGAACATTGTATTGGTATCCCACTATTGCAAGTCTATCTGTGTCTTGAATTTTATTCCTAGGAACCACATGAATACCGAAGGATTCAAAATATTCAATAAAATACCATACCTTATTTTTCTATAACCTTAAAATATCATTATTTGTTGCGCTTAGAGATCTAATCGATGTACAACGAGATCACTATCCCCAAAAATAGTCTATGCTTTGATCCCCTTTTCGGGCTAGGTGGATTCCCTATACCAATGCTTCATATTTGGCAACATTGTTAGTGAAAATGAAATAAAGTTGAAAATATGAGAAATATTTCTTACCTTGAGGGGAAATCAATAAAATGCTAATTGACCCCATTTTTTCTTCTTGATCCATCGAATAAAAGTAACCATAACCCGTTAAGGTCATCTTGGGATTTGAAAAGATTAGGTATCATAGTTCCTTCTTTATGGTTAAAATAAGTTCCTAACCATGTACATTCTAGTTCTAGTGCTTTGGCATACAGATCGAACCGATATTTCACGCCCAATCATCAACTAAAATATCAAGAACTTCTTTATCAAGAGTGGTAGACTCATAATCCTTAACCTCTTCTTCTTGATCATGCAAGGCGTAATTTCCATTAATGACATTATGAGTATAAGGATAAACATGGCTATGGAAAATTGGCTCTACCCTTATTATTAATTTTTTCTCGTATCGGTATAGAGTAGCATGTGTGACCAATCAATGTGACAAATACCTACCCATTTTAGTAGTGAAATCTCTAGAGAGACATATGGAAAAAAGGGTGGAAGGTCAATGAAAGATATGTCCTGTGTAATCGATAATATTAGGCATGCATAGATAGTGAGGTTTAGATCCTTTATAATCGATAGTTTGAAGTGTTGTACCATCCAACTGAACAAACCCCCTTTCTACTCGTGTATATTGAATTCCCAACACATCACGTAATTTGTTTAGGCATTACAGATGTAACATCCCACTAATTAATCCTTTTCATTTGACATTTAATTATTCAGATAAATATGAATAATGGGAAAATGTATGTTCATTCGAATAATTAAATACCACCTTTTACTATTATTAAATGTAGTTTGAATTTATTGTGGTGTTATGTATGTTGGTTCTAATTTTGTTGTTTGGCATCAAGATGATTAGGATGACACCATCCTTAATCGATATGGTCACCGTGAAAGGTTATGTTGCGTTGGCGCCCATATGGACTAAGGCGATTTTTCTCCTAAGTTTACTTGCACATTGCTTTTGTTATTGAGGCATGGAAGGAATTGTTTCACTGTGGTAACTATTTTTGATTGCGTAAATCGTCTTTGAGTTGGCATAAAATGGTAAAAACCTTTAAGGATTATAAGTTGGGTTGAATTGATTTGTAACATTAATGTGTGGCTTTATTTAAAATATTATTATTATAAGGTGGGGGCATATTGCCACACCCATTGAGTTGATAAGAAATGTTTGATTTAATATTATTTGACTTCAAAATTAAAAACATGGTGATTGAACACCATAAAGGCTTGTATATTCATTAGGTATTATTTGTTTTGGGATTCAATTGGGAAATGGTATTGAATACCATAATGTGGTCAAAATTTTAATAATTCCTAAATCCACTTTAGTGGACATTCACGTATATGGGAAGATTTTAAATTATTGTTTGAATATTCAAGTTATGATAAGAGAAATCATTAGACACCACAAACCATCCACTTGGCAGATGGAAAATGCAAATCAATAAGGTTTTTGGGGATGCATGGAGAGAATGGGGGAAATGAAGTGGAGTTGGGTTTTCTTGGCATTCATCCAAATTTAGTTAGCTCCATGCATGGAGAAACTTTTACAAATTTTTTTGCATGTGGGTGAAATCATTTTTTTGGAGAACCCTTTATTTATAACAAGGAATACAATGAGATGGAAGTTTTTGTTGGCTAAGATGGAATTTTTGCACTCTGGAAAACCAATTTCGGTATAGGGTTTGATATAAAATAGATGGAAGTAAAAACGATGACCCAAATCATTTTAAGCAAGGGGTTTTCTCTATGTTTCTCGGTTTTTGATGGATAGTTAGATTGTTATCTTATTGGGTGGATTTTCATTATTAATGGGTTTTGGAAAATAATATTTGAACCAATTAATAAACATGTCTTCCTTAAAAAAAAATATGGCTTTTTTTTTGTTTGATTTCATGCTATGTTTGTTCATTTTAAAGGAAATAGATGGTTTCTTTTGCTTCACTCAAACTTGTTTTACTATTCCCTAGAAAATAGATCATTGTCTCTTATTTTTATAGCATATTAGAAAAAAATGTATGGCTATGGATTATTATCTGTGAAATTTTTGTGGGTAATCTATATTGCATGGTTTGGTATTGAGAAAATAATTTGATATTTTTGGGTTTGAATATTTAGAATAGGTATCTGTCCAAATTAGTTTGGAAGGATTTTCGTATTGATAATCTTGTTATGAAATCATTTTTCCTATTGAGTAGTATTAGTTAAATGTTTTGATGGGTTTACTTACTCGTTGTAGTAATTCCTTGCTTCTCTCTTAAATTAAATTGATTCCTTCTCTCGGTATAAATGCTTGGTAATGAACATAACTTTGTGGTTTTGGAAAATAACATCATAAACTTTATGGGTTTTAATATTTGGGATGGTTCCATAAAACAAACGAATGACTAGTCCTTGTTCTTTAATCGAAAAGAGATACGTACTTGGGATGGGGGTTTGATAAAAGTATAGAGTAAAGTTGTGAATGTGACTATGATTCAGCTTGGGAATGTAGAGTTCCTTCACGAAATGGCATGGTTCTTCTTCTGCTCTCCAAAAATTCTACTTCAAACTGATAGATTAATTCTTTGATAACGATAGTGTGAATGTCGTAACCTAGAGAAGTTGAAGTCAAAATTTGGTGATGGTCTTTATTAATTTATTTTGGGTTCTCAATTTGTTTGTTATTGTATATATTAAAAGTTCATCAAGCTATGAACCCACAATTTTTTTTATATTTTCTCTCCCAAATAAAATAATATGACTTATGACGTTTCATTATTACAGTGTATACTAAGTTGGTATTATTTTTCCTGGAAATGAAATCAGATGAAATATTTTCTTTCATGTGTAATATGAAAAGAATAGTGAACTAACCTTGGCATGAAAAATATGGAACTATAAATGCAGTCCTTGATTTAGCTTTAGATGCTTGAAACCCTCTTGTAAGGGACATTTTGTAATGTTCAAAATAAATAAATAAATAAAAGGTAAAAGAATGTTGATAAAATAGTGGGTATGGTTATTTCTTGTCATTAGTTCATTTCATTTTTTACTTTCCGAGATATTTTGACATGGAGGGTTAGATAAATTCATCCATACCTTTTCATTTGAAGCATTTATTTCATTATTTGATTTAAATTAGTTTATGCTAATATTTGGCAATTTTTAAAAGTGGAAAATACAAGGGTAAACTTTGGAATATTTTTTTCCAAAATTCTATAGTTAGTCATTTTATGGATTTAAAATATATGGATGAATTTTATGGAATGAGAATTAATATGCAATTATGTTGGATGCAAAACATATTTAATTTCCTTGAATTTTATAGCTTAAATTATTTGTTTTGATTGGTTTTATGTTTATGATGATAGTAGAATTGACACGGTTTGGGGTCCTGAATCCTCCATCCATCACATGGCTTGCAATTGAAGAAGTGAGAGGATTTTATGAAAAGTGTTGCTTCAGGAACTCTTCACATATATTCCCCTCCCCTCTTCCATCGCTAGCTATGGGATTGCTAGAATATTCTAGCTCCCTAACTGTTGCGGGAGCATTACCATCGCAATGTTTAGATTAGCTAAAGTTAAGATGATTAATCTACTTATTTGTCAAAACTTAGTTAAGAATATATATTAAATTCTGGTCAATTATTTTAATCGACACCCCTAAACAAAACACTGTCGCATGTTTAGTAACGATGAGTGGACATTATTTCTTTAGATTGCGGAGATCGACGTTAGAATGGATGATTTTTACCATGGGTTTTGATATGATTGTACTTGTACTAATGATTGAATAAAATTTCCTTGGGAAATATTATACTTTGTAATAGTCCATTGATGGACATGACTCGTGATATATAAATATGATGGTTGATTTGTATATGTATAAATACATTGTTGTGTTATGGGCTTAGGTAACTAAATGAAATATTTGATTAAGTTAAGGTTATCATATGTATCTATCTTAAGCTTATGATAGGCATGGTTCAAGATGAAAAAAATATACCTCACACCTAATTGTTTCCCCATTGCAGTAAGAAGGTTATTATGGCTAAATGAAAAGAATATCAAGTGAAATATGAAACTGTAATTGAAGGGAAAAATACATGAAGTTAGTCTTAACTTTGAAAAGAATTATAAATAAGATTTGGGATATACATTGGTCCAATCAAAGGGTTTTTCATTAAGTATTTATTTGATAAATTTTTAGTCAAGATTTAATGGACTAATTCAACGTCCAGATTAACTATAAAAAGGAATAAAATATGATTTTGTAGGCATGTTGGATCAAACAAGAAAAAGGGGTGTACATACAATAAAGGAATAAAAGTTAATAATCTATTCAAGAATTTAATTGAATGATTCAATGTTAATAATAATTTTAAAAAGATAAAAAAATATGCCTTAGTGAATTATGGGATTAATCATAAAGTGATAAGCAACTAGTCCTTAAATGATACTAGCCTCGTCAATCTTAGTTGAAGGAATTTTAAAGAGAAATACGATAAACACATCCTGAAAAGTTAGTTACTACTTATAAGATGTAATATCATATAAAATAAGTCATCATACTTTGAAATGCAAAAGAAATTTACCTTAAGTGGGTATTATCTCTAGTCTAAATCAAGATGTGTGAATCAAACCTAAACAAGTATAAACATAGCTTGATTAAGGGATATAGTAGCAAGCTTAACTGTGGTAAGACTAATAAGACAATTAAGACCTATTAGAACCTTTAATAAGGGTTAAACACCCTCTTTATATCAAAATGGTTAGAACATATGGATAGGGAAACAAAGTGATAACCACTTCGTGATCATATCCGCCTATCTGAAGTAATTAGATGTGTGTAATATAATTCACTATGTAATTAGATTAGTTTTAATGAATCTAGATAACTGTGATGAGACATTTGTGAGGTGATGGGAAGAAAAGTTTAGATGCTATGTGCAATCATCTAAAATAAGCATACATAGTATAACTAAGAAAATTTGGCCAAAGTAATGTGCTTGCTGGGTATAGTATCTAATCACCGTGATTCCTCAAATACTGAAGTGTATGATACATGATGGATTTTTTCTATATGAAACTCTATGTAGACACTATAAGATCAATTAAATATTCTCACTACCTCATTGTAGTAAAATCAAGGAAGGATAAGTATGAAAATTCAAACGAATGATAAGGGTGATTATGGAGATCAAGGATAACTAACCCTTATAGCTGCACAAGGTTTATCACAATGTTATAGGATGGATTAATTTATTAAGACATGTTGCATAAACTAGTTGTAGCTAGTTACCTGATTTAATTATGTAGAGGAATGTCTGTTTATTGTTAATTTAATTTGACTTGTTGCATTAACTAGCTGTAGCTAGTTATCTGATTTGTATATGTAGAGGAATGTCTAAATGTTGTTATAAAAAAATCATGCTAATTTGAATGTCAAATTTTAAAAAAATCATGCTAATTTGAGTGTCAAATTTTAGGTTGTTATAATGGAGCTGCGGCACCAAATGTGATCATACAGTTATGTACCAAGTTATTTCCAATGATTAGAGAAATGTAGAAGGGTGGTGGCTTTCTATACTTTGTAACATTCTTTTCATCAGTCGAAAAAAACTAGTAGAGGTAAATGGTCTTCGCTTTGATGATTTTCTTGGTGTATCGAAAATCTTCAATGCTTATTGCAAAAAATTCCCTTGTGAAGCAATTGAAAGTGCCTCCCACATAGTAACATTTAGGTTTGTTTTCTTCATATGTTTAACAATACTAAAAGGGATACTTCCTACCTTACTGGCATTCCTTAGTGTAGTTGCATCTTCTTTTGGAATATGAGTGTTTAGCACTGTAAAATTTGATGGATTTTCTTTCCTTGATGCCTGGATAACCTACATTTCTGATGACTTTTTCCATGTATTTACTTACAACTTCTTGCAAACGAGGTTGAGAAGTGGATGCATGATCAACATTTGGCAGTTGGCCTTCTATTTCCCTCTTCTTTGATCGAGTATTAGAAGCTATTGATGTAGGTTCTATATTAAATCCACAAAAATCATCCTCTTTCCAATTCAACAAGGTTGTCTCTCCTGATGTTTGAGGTTGACTAGCTTCCTCTTATGACAGAGCTTCGCTAGTTATTCAAGAGGTGTGGATATGCTCTGAACCATAAGTGCTTGAATAAATACTCCGTTAAGGAAATTTTTTTGATTGTGTGGCTAAGAGCATAGTAACACCATTCATAGTCCTAAAACAAGTTCTTTTGGAGACGAGGGATTTGGAAGAACTAGCAGTGAGGGGGTTTTTAGTATTCAAAGGATTGACATTAGTAAAATAGCTTCACCATTCTTATTATGCACCTGGAACTAGATTCGCGACCCATGTAGAGTACTTGATGGGAAAAATAATCTTCACCTCAATGAGTTTGGATAACTCCTTTCTTATGAGGGGCTTTATCTTTCGATTGATTGGTCATTGCTTTTTGTCGATGGGCTTGATACCAAGATCAAGGTCGATGTAGTGTTGAGAAACACTTAGATCAAAAAATTTTAGGTCTTCATAATCTCATGAGAAGATATCCCTTTATTTTTAGCAGAGAGAGATGAAGGCCTGTTTTTCATCACGCGTGCAATATTTTCGAGCATTAACTCCTTTCCATGTGTAATATTTATTGAGGATCAGTCTTCTTGCATGACGTGCATATAATTTTCTTCACCCTTGAACTCATCATCAACTCTAAAAATTTTCTCTAAGGTGACCAACACTTTAGGCAACTTATTTGACTTTAGTTGAATCACTTGGTCACCATAACTATCATGCAGTCAACTTACATGCTTGATGAGAACTTAGATTCATTCTAGATGAACTGGATGATATGCACATCACTTTCAAACACTTTCCAGCTGGTGTTGTTATCTAGAATGGATAGTCTGATCACCATCTTAATGTGCTAAGTGTTTCCTTTGACAAAGTACTCAAAAGGAGAGAACTATGAACCCATTGTGGCCATCTAGTCAACTTTCCTATTCATTTTGCATGGTACCACCTACATATTTAGAGAATCAAAGATCTAAAAGAGGTCCTAAACTCTATGTTTATAAGATTTGAGAACCTTATTATTTTTCATACACTTGTTGGTGACTTGGTGGATAACCAATTCTGTATCCCCAAATATTTGTAGCTCCTTGATATTCTTCTTTTAAGAAATAAACAGACAATGCACCAACACCTCATATTGTGCCATATTGTTGGAATATGTAAACTATAACATGTGCACGAATAATAATTTCTCATCCTTAGGGGAAATGAGAATAAATCCTACTCCCACGCCATTTCTGCTTTTGGATCCATCAAAGTATAACTTCCATAGACCAAGGTTCTCTTCATTTTTCTTGAGCACACATGACAACACAACTTATTCTTCAAGAATACAGTAAGTACCAAGCCCAGTTTCATAAGCTTCCAACTCTTCAACATATGGGTCAAATTTATGGTTCCTCTCTACCACTCATCAAGTACTAGATCATGAATAGAAGGTGGAAGAGGATACTCTTTAAATTGAAGCTTGTTCTTCTTGGATTAAATAGTTGCTTGGAGAGGGGATGGGACATATGACTCTACATGATAGAAAAATATTGGCTCAACTTGTATGGTAAAATGGGTACCATACCTTGTCTTGAGTAACATATGGGTCAAATCAGAAGACAAGTAACCACCCACTTTAGCGGTAAAATCTCTTGAAAGACATAAGGCAAACAAAGGGGAAGATCAATGGTTGATACATCTTAAGTTATTGTTAGACTTGGACATGCATGGAGGGTTAACTCAAGATCCTTGATGATTCCTAGAAAGTGAAAGTTACACCATTGAGTTGAAGGAATCCTTTTGTCATTGGGATATAGTTAAGACCTAAGACATAAAAAATATTCATAGGCATGACAAAAGTACTAGCACTTGAGTCAATCATACAGTTATGTACTAAATGTTTTCCTATGATCAAAGAAATATAAAAGGGTGGGGTTTTAACAACTTTAATTACTTGATTCTCCTCTTCTTAGAAGATATTTATAGAAGTGCATGGATTTTGGATGAGCGAATCAAGTGCGTTGAAGTTTTTCTAGAGCTTCATGCAAAAATTCATGCTGGGATGGAATAGTCAGGGCATGCCACATTGTGAAATTTATGTTCATCCTTTTCATATGGTCCACAATACTAAATGGAAGACCCATTGACTTGTGCATTTGAGGAACAACAACATCCTTTCTTGGTTGCTCGGGTACAGAGGTGGGAACCTTAGCTAGTGCAGAGGCTTGACCTACCATAAGAGGGGTGCACGTAACTTCAAGAGGAGCTTTGTGTGGAGCCTCGTGTGTAGGAGCTTGGAAAATATTTACAGAAACACACAACTTTTGGATGACCGAATAAGTGCATGGAAGTTGTGCCAGAGCTTCATACAACAAGTGGTGCTAGGATGGAATAGTTAGGGCATCCCACATTGTGAGATTTATGTTTTTCCTTTTCATCTAGTCCACAATGATAAATGGAAGACCCATTGACTTGTGCATTTGAGGAATAACAACATCCTGTCTTGGTTGCTCGAGTACAAAGGAAGGAACCTTAGCTAGCATAGAGGATTGACCTACCAAAGGAGGGTCACACACCACTTAAGGAGAATATTTGTATGGAGCCTCATGTGTAGGAACTTGGGTGTTATTACTACTAGATATATTTTCTTATTCCTTTTGATTTTGAGGGTTTACTTATGTTCTTGGTATTGTGACACATGCGCGAGACTCGAGCATTCTCTTTTTGTATGTTGTGTTGTTTGTAACTCGGGAGCACGGTTTTCTTATATCATCTATAACTTGGTTGATTGCACATAAGTCCTTAATGCCAAAGAACATCAAATTTGACTCTGGAGGAGCTTCTGACCTTTCTTGGTTATCTACTTCAGGTGTGCTTATTAAAGGCTCACAAATGGAAGCGTCTTTGGATCATGTAGGCTTGCGCACATGCAATATTGGCACAATGATATTGACTATGAGGCATATTACAAGGAAAACACCATTTAGAATCCTATGCCATGTTGTTCTGGACTAGGATAAGTTCTTGAATTGTGTTGGGCATTGGAAGAGGTTGTGTAGGAGGAATAACTTGCAAAGGAAAGTGTGTATTAACATGCCATCTATAATTTTGTTAGTTCTATACGTATATTTAATTACCATACCGATTCCACCAAGGTTAATTTATTTGGCTTTGCACCTGATTGGAACTACCTCTATAGGCTTGTGCCTACTACTTTTCCAATGATATGACCTTGTTGGACAAGTTTCTAATTAGGGTCTTCAATTCATCATCTTCTTTTTATTGCGTAGGAGAGTAGGATGTAGATGTAATCTGGTTGTGCTCCCTTTACTATTAATGGAGCAATAGAAGGCTAGGATGCTGGAGACATCTCTAGGAGAAAGGGTGTAAGAGGATTAGGTGCCAACTTACTAGCTTTAATGAGACTGTTTTCTTCCCTTATTGCAATGTTGTATGTAGTAGGTAAGGTTATAACTCCCATGGATTGAATCATAACTGAAATGTCACTATTCAAATCCCTTAGATAGTACAAGAAAGCATGTTGGGCTGTAGGCCTTACCACTTAAGGAATTCTATCCCAAGTCTTCTAGAATATGATGTTGAAATCAGTCATCTACTCATCGTGTGTGTGCACTTTGTTGTGGTTAGCTGCATCACTTGTGATAGATGATCTGATTTATCTTCAAATTAATTTCATAGAGCTATTCCAAGCTCATCCCATGTAGCCATAGATGTAGGTCTTGGGCCACTATACCGTTAGAGTGCTTTAACCTTGAATGTGGTGCGAGCAACCCGACAACAACATCATCATGAATAATTAGATAGATAGATCATACATTGTAGGGAAAATTTTAGTGGAAAATATTCGTTAATTCATGAATATTCCAATTTTTGAAATTTGAAATTGGTAAATATTTAGGGTACAAGCTAGGTCCAGTTCGCTAATTTTTTTTGGGTACAAGTTAATTATAGGGGTTAATTCACCATTCCCATGAAATGGAAATTCACAAAATTTTCTTGAATATAGTCAGTATATAGCATTTTTTTAGGTTACCATCCAATAACATAAAGTATGATATCGGTATTTAGTATAAAAATGCTATTGATTGACAACATTTTTATGCTATCGACTGACTACATATAGTTATGATGTCGGAGAGTAGTATAAAAATGTTGTGGTCGGTAGTATTTTGTATGCTACTGACCTACAACATACTATATGTTATCGACTGGTAGCATAAAAATATGTTATCGAATAGTAGCATAAAAATATGCTACCGACTGGTAAGATATAAAAATATCGTGTGGTAGAACTTAATAGTGATTTCATGATGTCTTAATATTTTGCATTCATGTGAAAGCTAATTTTCCCATATTCGGTAAACATTTTCTAAGGATTTTTTTTGGAGGGACCCTTAAAATTTTCTTTGATACATTGGCCACATCTTGACTGTGTTCAATAGGGGTGACTTGATTTTGTCTTGTGAAGTATGGAATACTCTTGAGCATGATTGTTGGCATATCATGTTGGGCATTGAGATTGAATGGGCTTCCACCAGTGAAGCTAGAAAAGTTCCTTGGAGGAGGAGGTTGAAACACCATGGTAGGGCACACTTGTATTTTTAGGAGGAGTAGAGTGCGTGCGACGACTTTGGAGATGGGGATGCACGAATGAAATATTTATTACGTGTGATTCTTGGAAAAAGTTGTAAGTATTCAAAAGACCCTTCAACTGCAACACTCTATTTGGTATGTAATCTTGTCATAAAAGGTACTTAGGACTACAAAATAGAAGTTCGGAAGTTTTGGGAGTCATCAGATGTGTTAAAATAAGCCTCCAAAGGCTAGAAATACTAAGTTCACACACCAAAACTTAGCAATATGAAATTTAAGATTTCACTGCTTGTCCCACTAGGCATGCTAGAAATTGATGGTGGTCAAAATTACACTTATGTCTCAAATTTGGAAGGACCAAGTCATTTGATACAACAATGGAATCATCTCTAAGTTGTGAGACCTTGCGCTCTTGAGACAAATCTCCAAAGAAGGTTGGTTCCTCTATTTATTTCTACTGCTAGTACTACTCCTAATGCTGAAAGGTAAAACTAAGCTAACAATGCCAAGGGACCAGGGATATAAGGATAACATGAAAGGAAACTACACTAAAAGGTGATAACACTAGAAAAAGAGGGATGAACACCATCCATTTTGAGTGAAAATGAGAAGAAAAGGGGCATAAAAGAAGGCTAGATATGCGTAGCACAACTAAAATGCATTTACCAGATCATTTTCATGGAACACAACTAAATATGGAGCTGCAAGGGACGTAGAATGACACAACAAGCACACAATGCAAAAGAAAGGGCAAGAAGAAGGAATAAAAAATGTTAGGATAAAGAATAGTCATAAAAGGATGCTTCCATTACTTCCCAAAATGCACAGATCTATTACAATGGTGAAAGAGGCCGCTATCCACATGTATGATCCAGATCTAAAGGTTTGCGACTCAAAATACAAAAATATGGAGTCCTTAGAAAAATGCGTAAGGATCCAAAATTTCCAATGCTAACAATGATCCTAGCTCTTACATTTATAGATGAATCAATGGAAGAAGAAGAGAATAAGGAGGGAAAACCTAAATTTGAAATACAACCACCAACAAGAAGCATTCAATGCCTACAAATCCACTTGTAAATCTATCAAATTCATTTCCCCAAGTCTGTTTGGCATGTTGGAGAAGGAAAGAGGGAAGATCAGATCAAATTGGGTGGTTGAAGTAATCATATCTATTCATTAATGCCCAGAAAGATGTTTTCCCATTTCTCACCTACTAGATTCACCAAGAATTTGAATTTGAATATTGTAGCCTTTGTCAAAGCAACTATCAATTGAGACTAGGTTCATGATGATCAAATCTCTCTGTAGCAAAAGATATGGATGTCGAAGTTTTTAGAGTCATCTCTGCATACAAGACACATGATACGCATGGATTGGCTGAAAAGATGACCAAGTGTGCAAATATTCTTGTTGTTTTGTCACGTGTCACCATTGGTTCACTTGCAAGGATTTAGTGCCTTGTTGGCATGATTTGAATGGTTCTATGTGGCACACTCAAGCATGTGAAAGAATGACATGGCACAAAATGGTGCAAAGGCGAGAACATGGTATGCACATCGAAGAACGAGGCACAAGAAGAAGGTAGAAGGAAGGTGTGTGTAATCGCAACATGCATGGAGGAAAAGGGGAAAATTGGTGAGTGGAGAATGTATGGTCAAGGCATAACTATTACAAGGTAATGTATAAGGCTAGCAAGAGGGCTAAAGACTTAGTTAATTGCAGAAAGTGCAAGGTACGCGTGACATGATTCATAACTTCTAGGAAGAAGGCAAATGTGTAAAAGATGTGTGCAAGGTAAGAGTGGAACAAAGAGGAAAGGAAAATGGAAAGGGGAGAAGGGGAAGTATGCAAGGGTGTGTAAGGAAATAGTGACCAAGTGAATGTGCCAAGGAGATAATTGAGGTGCATGCCACTTGCAATGAAGATCTTTGAGCCAATATATATATATATATATATATATATATATATATATATATATATATATATATATATATATATATATATATATATATATAAGTTGTCCAAATAACTAGGAGAGTTATTTGGATAAAAATTGTTATTTTGGATGCCTATTGGGATGATACTGTTGATTTAGAGGTTGGTATGGACATGTATAGTGAGATTGTTGCCTCTTGAGGGAAACAAATTCATTTCCATAAGTCCGAAGTAAGTATTTAGCCTCCTAAAGGTCATTTAGAGGAGGATTTACTAGTTTATTTGGTTGGTTATATACCTAAGGGAGAGGGGAAATGGTTGGCTGATTAGTGGAAAATTTAGGATAAAGAGGCATTGGTGGTCTTGGAGCTATCTTACCAACATGAATAAAGCAATTCTTAGCTTGTATGACAATGTGTGAGACATCTAGCAACGTCGTTTCATCCATCAATTGGATCATGAATGTAACATTGCTAGTCAATGATCTTAAGTAATAGAAACATTCATTGTTTGGGGATGGCTTGATCAATGTTGGAATTATTCCATGTCTTATAGAATCGAAGTTGAAATCTCCCATGAACTTCTAAGGATATCTCTTTATGCTGGTTAACTATTCAATGAGTGATAAGTGATCACTCTTGTGCTCAAACTGATTACAAATCTTCTCTCCTAACTCAATCCAAGTTCATATAGTGCCAACATCTAGAACAAAAAACCATTGAAGTGATTTCCCTTTAAGGGAAGTATAAAGAAGCGTGATTATAACATTATCTTATGTGATATTGTGAACTGCCACATGATGATGATAGTGACATCCTAAATGTGATATATGGGAGTGATACTAGTTTCACACACATATAAAGGTAGAATTTTGAGGGAACATGTAGGTATAACATCATGTTGAGCAAGTGCATGAGGACTACCACTATTGAAAGTGGGAAAAACTTGGTTTCTTTCTGCTACCATTATAACAAGTGGTTGATTTATCCTTGGAGGGGGAAATATTCTATGGAGGTGTTGAATGTGCTCGATAAGATGATGATGAAGCTCCACCCATCCTTCTAGGAGGAGACAAATATAGTTCAATATTTCATTGATTTTATCTCCTTAATGAAGCTCTTGTCTAAATCCTTCACATAAGTATGTGTATTGGATCCTAAAAGACCGTAATATAGATTCGATAGGTGCCTTTGATTCATGTAAATGCTAAGATAAGTACCAACTCTTAGCATTTGTCCTAACAGAAATGCCAAAAATTATTGTCACGTGGATCACACACCTGCAGAATCCTCGGATGATCCCGTGAAACAAGGGAGCATCCCCAACATATGGGACCTTGGCTCCTTGGGATGAAACTCTAAAGAAGGCCAACTTCCTACTAAACTATGTGCATCTGATTGAAGATCAAGGTGCAAAACTACAATACTTAAAATAAACTACTCTATCTAATTCTTGGGAAAATGGATAGAAGGATAACTAGAAATACACAAAAATGAGGTGATGCACCAAAATTTTAAGGAACAAAAATATCCGCTCCACATGCACAAAGTATTACTATAGAATGATATATAACATGCACAACTTCTTATTCTCTTTTCTAGTCAAATCTTTATGAATATAAAACTTAAGAATAACAGAAGGGATTCTATATCTTCCACAACTAAAATAAATAAGTTTATAAACCACAACTTGCAATTTAACTAAAGAAAGATAATTAATATGAAGGAAAGATAAATCATCACATATAAGGAATTGAAAGCATTCACAAGTATTAAATGAATTATTGAAATGCACAACACATCAAGTAGTCGAAGGAAAAATATGTTTCTATATATTATTGAGGCTAAATCTTGTACATGAAAACTCCCAAAATGACAGATCCTCCTTACAATAAGATCCAAAAGTCCCTGAATACATAATGCATTCTTGTATTTATAGATTAGGAGGGTTGAAAAATTGTAGCTACTCCTCTTAATCATTACATGCTAAAAATAGAATGTAGTTACATCAATGAAACAATCTCCCAAAAAATAGCAAAGTAGTTGTGTAGGTTTGACTGGGTCAAACTTGCAACTCGAATGGTGTTGCTGCATGGAGACTATGAAAAAATTGCATCCAAGTTCACCTAGGGATGGAACTACCATTTCCTTAATCTTATTCTTCTTTTGTTCCTTTAACAAATACCTTGTGCCTATAGTCAAGAAAGCATTTGATGATTTCTTGAACTTCCTTATCATCTAGTCCATATGCGTAGTGATTTAGGACCTCAGAGAAAATTTAGTGACTTAACTAATTTCCCTCATAGCCTTTTGGTCTAGTTTATAACTTTCTTGAGCTGACTCAAGAATTTTTGGTATGAAACCAACCTATGAATAGAATTGAGACCAAAATATTTGGTTACCTTGTTGTCTTCATTTACCATGTTCTTGAATTGGGCAATAATTTGTTAAACTAGAAGTGCATCAACATTTTCATCTAGAAAACTATAATGGATTTTATCAAATTCAATCATGATGTTGTTGAGGCCATCAACTTCCTAGTTTCTCTTCTCATCCAACTTGGAAATTACCTCCTACAACATTCGGATCCAAAACTCCAAGGATTCACTATATTTAGAAAATTTTAAAGAATCATCAATGACCCCTTCTTTCAAAAGTAGATGCAATTCCATGTTTTGTACCTCTTTTCAGGATTCGAGAGTGAGTTCCAAATTGTCACTTTCTTTAATGAGAAATTAATTCATCTTGGTGACAATATCCTTCTCAGAGTATAACTCATTATAAAGGTTAACAAAATACTTAATCACCTACTCTCCTTCTTGAATTAAAATTTTGATCCACACTCCTACTTCCCGACCTTATTGTCCAATCTTTTTAACTATGGAGAAGGAGGTGTCATCAAATCTTGGAGGTATGGCAAGGGAAGTGGTATGAGTAGGATGTGTGATCTTAGTTAGAATAATAGTCAACTGTTTGACCTTGTTTTTGATTTCATCTTTGGTGACCTTATCCTTGTGAAACTTATCCAAAATATTTCCTAGAACAACTTAAACATCTTGCTTGGCTCCATCATGAGTAGCCTTCCCAAGGAAAAACCTTGAGATATGATAATCTGCTAAGATGATGGTTTCATTTGTTTTACTAGCATCCGGGGTTGCGATTTCAAAAATATCTCCCTAGATTGATCGAATGACATTTTAGAAATGACTCTTAGCCTCTTTTTTTTATCTCCAAGGAGTCATATCTAGGACACGAGATGAAAAAATCAACAATGGGAACCTTCTTCTTCTACTTAGGAGTCTTCCTATTCAACCATGTGGGGATAGAAGAAGAAGATTCAATAGATGACATAGGAAATGTTACTGTGGAAATAGGTTGGGTTGGTGTTACTAAGACACTTGTTGTAGTCATTGCGAGGGGAAATGATGTGGTGACAATGGAAGGTGGAGTGGAGAGGATGGATGAAGGAATTGATGAGATGGGGGTGGAAATGGGGGAGCTTGTTGAGGAAGAGGAGTCCCAAAAGGATATCCTAAAGCCATAACATCTCTAGATGAAAGAGTGGGGAGGGAGGAGAATACTTGAGCCATGGAAGGAGATGTGGTGAGGAGTGTAGGAGAAATGAGAATGAAGGAAATGGAGGATGTGGCCAAAGGAAGAGTGAGAGGTGGAGGGGAAGGAGGAACTGAGAATGGTGAAGAGGGAAGAGGTGGAGAAGATGGTGTCTACAATGCTTGGGAAGTTATAGGAGAAACACTTAGGTCAATGACCTTTGTAGATGACACTTTGGAAGATGCAACTCCTGTTGTGGAGACTCCGGAGGAAGATCCTAAACCTTTGTAGACAAAATATATCTTGCAAGGTTTTGGAGCAGGTTTGGGAAGAAATCATCTTGCTTTTGAAGGGGTGAAATGGCCCACCATTGGTTGTACATGAACTTTCTCAACAAGGAGATGATATGATGCTTTTGGCATGATTCCCAATGATGTCATCCATTGGTAGGTCCAATTAAGAGTAGGACCAAATCTTTCCTTTGTACTGTTGCATTCTTCAAGTGACCAGTCAATCCATGAAAATGGTTAGTATTTAATATTATTCAGTATGTTAAAGAGATTCAAAACCTATCCATCATCTTGGAGACCTTTAGGGATGTTTGCAATTTCATATTAGGCTACCTCCTGGAGAGTTAACCTTTCAAAGTCCCTTTCCCTTATTGTGATCTCATCCCTGCAGTTGAACCAGATATCCTCCAATCATGGTACATGAATACCGTTTGACTCGTGTCTTCCGAATCTATCCTAATAATCAAAACCAATGTGTAGATGAAAGGTCTTGAGAGTCATTTGATTCATTTCCCCTTCGACATTTTTTTTTATATGTAGAACTACATGTGTTTCTTCCCAAATTTATGGGGAACTGAGCTCCCATCTTATGTCCTGTCATGCCGATTTTATGGAAATGCAACAATTGTCGAACTAGCTCGATTAATACCCACTTATCCATGGGTATCCTAGGTAAATTTTAAGGAACACTTAAGAATATGGGAACCTTGATATATGTGAATGTTGGAAATTTTAAATAAATACCTCCCCATTCTCTAACTTCTTTACAGGAATCATCAAAAATTCTTTGGTTGTATAATTACTTGTCGAAGAAGTACAAAATAACAACAAAGAAAGAATTATTTTCACTACAAAAGTATTTAGCCCCTTCATTATGAGATGAGGGTAAAAATCATAAATTTAAGAGGCACTTCTTGATCTTGTAGGTGACAACCCTAGATAATTCCTCATTCCTACAGCCGCATATACAAGATATGAAGTCATGAAGAAATTCCCATAGGTTAGAAAATATGATAATTGAAAGAAAATGGCAAAGTATTGATATGTTCTTCCCATCGGATAAGATTGGAATTTTTCCAGATAGTGGAAATGTATAAATACATCCACTCTTGGAAATATTTGGAAGAAGCATGTCATGTGACTCTTCTTAGCAAGGTGATTATATCATTTATTTCTTGGATAAAATCAGATCATGGGACGGTATTCGGAAACCTAGATAATGGACCTTTGGATTTAATGAAGTAACTTCTATTGAGAGCCCTAGTACAAGTTTCAGTTTCAGCAACCCAGTGCTCAAGAGTGAATTATGGTGAAATTTTGGCATATTCATTGACATCGGGAAGCTTCAATAAGTTTTCTAAATAGTCACTATCCAATTTAATGACGACCTTCACATCATCATTTTAAGCTGTTTGGGATTCTTTGTAAAAGTGTGTGGCGTGAATGAGCACAAACTCTGTGTAGTGCATTGATGGAGGAAATGTAATAGCCAAAGAAAGTATGCTATTAAAAATTCATGACATCCATGAATTCTTATTTGGAGATCTAACTCTCTCCTAGAATTTAGGGAGGTCAATATGCCCTAGGTATGTATCTCCATTGTTGTCGATATCTGATGTGATGTTTGAAGGGGTGGCTGCCCCTTAAAAAACATATTTCATCCTTTCCTTTCCCTTCAAAGAAAAGCCAAGCATATGTCCTTGGAGAAATCTCTTAAAGTTCTACTCTAAAATTAAAAGAGGAGGTTGGAGGCAGAGATTCACCTGTAATGCAGCCTTGCAAACCTCATCCATACTTTTGCCATATAATTCCACTCTAAATTTTCACTTTGGTAGATAATGGAGCTTGTAATGCAACACTTTGAAGTTCCAAACAATAGTTTTTATTGGAAGTTCCACCACAAAGTTCCACTTGTGATGTTCTATTACACTTTCGACCCAAATTTATGACTAGCAATATGCTTGTCAATATCCTATTTCGATGGAAAAAGTTGAGCCTCACTTTGCAACTTCGAATCTCTAAAATGAGTTTTCTTTTCTAATTTCTCTCGTCATCTTTCCAAAAATGATTTTTGAATCCTATACTTCAAAAACAACAAAAACCATGGAGGTGAAAAGGCTATAAAATAAGTAATTCCAGTGTAGAAGGATAAAATATCAAAACATGGTAGAAAAGAGGAAATGCAAAGGGTCCCCATGAAACCAAGTAGAAAATTTTCAAGAAAAACCTTAGAAAATAATACAATTTTTTTACAAAGAATAACTTGCAAACTTATTCAAATACCGGATGAGAAAAACCATGAGAAAGCTCTAAAAATTCTCCTAAGGAATATGGTTGAAGATTAGAGATGTGTCACCAGGTCAACATACTAATAATGAGGTGAAAATGATAATTGAAATATGCACTTTAAATAGGAAAATAAAATTTTATTACTAATGGGTTGATATATGTGGGTAGTTATCAATAAATGTTGACCCACCGTTGGGTTTTAGGAATCGAGATATCGGATGTAGTTTGCATGCAAACTACACAACAAAGTTCGAAACTTGAAAAGAACTCAAATAGGTCAGATTTTAGATGTTAGAGGTCCAGGTGTAGTTTGCATACAAATTGCATTTGGACTACGAGTTCGATTTTTAGGCAAGGAGTCGAATTTGGAATTCGGCATGTAGTTTGCATGCAAACTTCATCTAGATTTCTGAATTCGACTATAAAAGATTTATGAAAAAGGGGGTTTAAGGTTTCGAACCTAGTGTGTACTTTGTATGCAAACTACATCCCAAATCCTAAAATCCAAAATCCCCAGAAATTTAAACACTTCGGTAATTTTCTTAATTTTTTTCTCGAAAAACAACATTGGTCTACGGAAAAACATTGCAATTTTTTAAAAAGTCCCTTTTGCAAGGGGAACCTAGAAGTTTGACACATCTCACACCAATAAACTCCCTTCTATCAATCTTATTAAAGACAATCAAACAGATCTTTCATAAACCCAAACTTATAACTATCTCTCTCAATCTAAAATTCCCTTTGATCTATCTAAAAATTGTAAAATCTCCTTTCTTCAATGTGTTACTTGATACAACATCGTAAGATGTGTTCTCAGTACAAATGTGGATTTGATGGCCTCCTACTTCGATGCCTCAAATCTCATGAATCTACTAAAGCTATCTAAGAAGTCCACGATAGAATATGTGGTGGACATTTCAACAGTATGGATATTTTTAAATACGTTCTATGAATGGGCTATTACTTGGCTTACCCTTAACCAAGATTTTTTCACCTATGTCAATAAATGTGTCAAATTTTAACAATACTTCAATCTCACTCACATTCTAGGTCAGCACTTAAAACATATTTAGGATTTTTGGCCTTTCTCACAATGGGGACTTGATCTCATTAGCCTCATCAACTGTCTATAATCACAATGACATCAATATAACATCATCGCTACTAAATACTTTACAAAATGGGTGGAAGTTATTCCCATTATCTCAACTAGGGCTGATAATATTGTTAACTTCATCCACCATCATAGTATTTGTCACTTTGGTATTCCTCACAAAATTATCACGAGAAAATGGAAACTCCTTCAAAAACAAAAATATTCAAGCAATTTCTAACACATACAACATCAAACTTAAATTCTCATCCCCTTACTATCCAAAAGAAAATGGTCAAACCTGAAGCCTCTAAAAAAACACTCAAAAAAATCCTCATGAAAACCATCGACCAAGTAGGTAAGAATTGACATCTCCAAATTATGTTTTCTCTCTAGGCCTATCAAACTAGCATCCACACTTATATAGGTTCTACGCCCTTCTCTTTAGTCTATGGATTCGAGGTGGTTATAACCATTGAAGTTAAAACTCCATATCTCTGTGTGTCCCTCAGAGATTTTATCTCTGACGAGGACTATTGTTAAGAAAACCTAGCACAAATTGAATTTTAATATGAACACCACTTACTATCCCGTGAACATCATTATGTCTATTAAAAATAGATCAAAAGAGAATATAAAAAACATGTCATCAAATAAAATTTATTTAACATTGGCGATCTTGTCTTTAAAGGGAATAAAAATGTCACTACTCTAAAAAGAAGTAAATGTGGAAAGTTTTCCCCTAAGCTCGGATCGGTCCATATGTCATCACTCACAAATATGGGTCGGGATCCTGTGCATAGCCTTCCTCGATGCTAAAACTAAAAATAAATCCTTAATGCCTTGCACTTGTGGCCTTTCTTTTGTTAACAAATCTAATTTCATGACATTAGTCACATCAATGATCTTATTCCACCACCAACCTACCATTTACTACTGTAATGACTCCATTTAATTGATTTAAGGAATATTCCATTAAATGGAAAGAGGAAGAATATGGGAATTATTTGGTTAAATCAGCTTATAGAATAAATTTTAAAGATTCTATTCAAAAATAGTATTGGGGTAGACTCTAGGTGAAGGATATTACTCCTAAATTAAATATCTTCTATTGGTTGGTGGTCCAAAATAGGATCCTTATGGTGGATAATCTTAGGAAACGTGGTATGAATCTCCCCAATAGATGTTTGCTTTGCAGGAAAGAGGAGGAAAATGTCAATCATCTTCTCCTTCATTGCCCCTTCTCTCAAAAGGTTTTTGTGACTATCCGTAAACTGTTCAAATTTCAATGGATCATGCCAAATACTATCGAGGATTTTGGTATACAATGGGAGTTATAATCTTGGATCAGTTTTACATAGGAAAACTCAATATTATTATTCACAAAGTATAATGATCTTCTTATTAATTCATTTCGGATGTCAATTACATTGATATAGTTTACATTATATAGGAGGATGTTCTCCTTAATACAAGGAGTCAACATCAATCCTCAACAACCCACATATCTCTCTAACTTATCCCTAAGATATCTCTAGCTAATCTCTAGGATATCTCTCACACTAAAATAACTACGTGAGTTGTTCTCACAACTCACCAATAATAAAACTATTACAACTATGTTATTAATATAAGTTCTATAAACTCATTATTAATAATCTTACAATTTATTTAATAATATTACACAATAATTTGGTAACATTCACTCCCCTATTGTTAACATTATTAATTCCCAATATACACTCCCCTAATGTTGACAAGGTAGAAAAATAATCACACTTCCTTCTGCAGCTTGCCACCCATGTGTGCTCATGATCTGGATGGTTTTGTAGGATAACCAACAACCTCAAAAAGGATGGTTTTATATGAAAACCAACAAATTGAAACAAAGGATGGTTTTACAGGATAACCAACAACCTAAAACAAAGGATGGTTTTATAGGACAACCAACAACCCAAATATCATGCTGCTACTTTTCCTTTGTGCTTTCATCTTTCTACTATGTATTTCCTTCAGGAATCATGTAGGAACCACTACTTACTGAATACAAACTGAATAGAGGGAAAATTGAACATTGAGACCATGTTTCAGTTCCCCCTCAATATGAACATTTTACTTATTCAAACAGGAACTCTGAAATCATACTGCAAATCTGAAATAAAAGAAAACACACATACACACACACACTACCACCAAAATTTCATGCAACCCCATCGTTGGCGATTGACAAGAGGTCACTAATTGACCTCCAACATTCATTTCCTCCATCCTCCATGAATCACATTGTTTACTCATCAAATTGGAAATTAAAGCTCAAATTTGCACCACCTTTTGTCGATGCATCTTCCCCACAAATTTTCACTTTGGTTCTGAAATTCTAAAGTGGGGGTCTGTGGGCAGTAGCTCCTAGTGGGGTCAAGGGGAAATGCCCATTGCAGTGTCCTGGGATAATGCCCTAGGTGCACTCCCTATCGTAGTATAGGGCGGGGTCAAGGGGTAGAGCCCCCAAAGCCAAACACATTTTCCTTCTTCGAAGTCATCAAAAATATCATCAGAATTGTAATATTATTCATCTTATTCTCCCAAAAAAATGGACGTTAGGTAACACCAAAAATGCATCCATAAGGAAATTTTTGTTTTATTTTTACAATATTTTAACATTGACTCTTGACACCACGATACCAAACACCTAAAATCACCTATTTGACTTTTACAATGATCACATTTTTTAGCACTTTTGACAATTTTTTGACACTTTTAATCTTGGATTTCCAACTTACAATACACAAAGACTATTTGACAACACAAAATGACAATACCATGAAAATAATGAATTGACTCTTTTGATTGACAATACTAATGAACTATAAACATTAAAAAACCTATTTTTGACATTACAACGACAATAACAACAAAAATGATGACAATAGACACTAATTTTACCATATGACTATCTATACCATTAATATATTAAAAAAACCTATACCCACAATAGACTTAAGAACATGTTACTACTCCTAAAACAATGAATAAAACCTGAACCGACCACTAGATATAAAAAATCTAATTTAAAACAAAAGTGCTAACCGTAATGGTGGACAAATTTTGCGATGGAAGAGTAAATATAGTCGATGAAGATCTAAGAACAATCATACTGCTAGGAAGAAGGATGAGAATACAAGTGGAAAATAGTTAAAATTTTGATTTGATGTGGGTGTCTCCAAACTTGAGATCGACTCAAATGACAGAATCATATTGCTCAACAAGATTTGCATGGAAATATCATTAGTTTTGGTGCACCATACGTTACAATAAAATAGAAATGCATAGGCATGGAGCTCTCAAAGAATACGAAGATCCCAAGGAAAAATACCACTGAGAATTCCAAGATCTGTGGTGCTCGCAAAAATTACTTCAGAGCCTGAACCAGACCCAACAATGATCCTGATGCATGCACCGACTTTGTATAGAAATCACATGACCCAATTTTACAGATGTATATATATCTAATGGCTTGCCAATTTAGTGCTCCCAAATACTTGTATGTTGATTTTTTCACCAATTCTGCATGCAAGATGAAGATAAATACATTGTAATATGCCATGATTAACATATCTAGGTCGATCTCAAAGAAAAAATGTATAAAAATACAGAGAATGCATAAATATCCAATACAGATCGACTACAAGTAATTATTATACTTGAACGGGATTGGAAATATCAAATTCCATGGTGTCAATTACATCAGAACAAAGACTCTCCTCCCCATACACAGAGAATACCATAGAAGAATATAGGTTGGGCTGAGATGGGATATAGGCAGCGGTAGGGATTCTTATCAGACTAGTTCTAAACTCCTCCAAATCTACCTTCACAAATTACAATATATAAAACTTTCATTTACGGGACAAAAGAAAAATAGCCGCTCCTTATCTAGCTTCAAAATCCATATTACATTGGGAAAATATGCTCTGATACCAAATAATAATTTTGGATCAGTTTTACACAGGAAAACTCAATATTATTATTCACAGAATAATGATCTTCTTATTAATTCATTCCGGATGTCAATTACATTGATAGAGTTTACATTATATAGGAGGATGTTCTCCTTAATACAAGGAGTCAACATCAATCCTTAACAACCCACATATCTCTCTAACTTAACCCTAGGATATATCTCACACTAAAATATCTACGTGAGTTGTTCTCATAACTCACCAATAATAAAACTATTACAGCTATATTATTAAAATGAGTTATATAAACTCATTATTAATAATATTACAATTTACTTAATAATGTTCCATAATATTTTGGTAACAAGAGAGAGCCCCTTCAAGTTCCCCATTTTGGTGATGGCCTGGAAAATTTCCCTCCCACATCTCTTTTGGGGTTTATGGAAAGCTAGGAATGATTGTATCTTTCATGACCAGAAAGATAATCTCAAGAAAGTCTGAAGTAGATTCATAGCGGCCATCAAAGAAAATACCAAACTATTTAAAGGTAAGGAAAAAAACCCTGTCCGAGATGGGAGGAAGAAGTTCTTAAAAGTTTTTCCTCGGTTCGGTGGAGATCAAAAGACCAAGAATTCACACTAGATGGACCAAAGCTAGAGAACAATGTGGTTAAGCTAAATTTTGATGGTGTGTCAAAAGGGAATTCAGATCCAAGTGGGGGAGGGATCATTAGAAGCAATGATGGTGATTGGCTATATGCCTATGCTGGTCCATTAGGGAGACAAACTAACAATATGACAGAGGCTAGAGCTCTTTTGTGGGGTGTCAACTTGGCTAAGGATAGAGGGATCAAAAATATCCAGATTGAGGGGGATTCCCTCATTATTGTTAATTCTCTTAACAATAATAACACTATTAATTGGACCTTAAGAAATGTTCTTAGTGATGTCATGGAAATTTTAAAAGTTTTTGACAAGGTTTCAATTAATCATACCCTATGCCAAGGTAATATGTGTGCGGATAAGTTGGAAAATTTTGGTATACAAAGCCATGATTACAAAATATGGAGTAAAGGTGATGATTTTCCCTCAACAATTAATGAAGCAATTGGTAGAGATATACTGCACTAAAATTGATGATTCTTGCACGAGTGAGCATTGGTGTCACTTGAGTCGAGACAATTTACTTAAGGGGAGCAATTTCAATTTATGTCTTGATGTTTCTAAAAAGTTTTTGAGCATTAGAAGTGTGAGCGGGTGTGATAGGTTTTTCATTGTGAATATGGGTGGTGATAGAATCAGGGTCAAGCCGGTGAGTCAGGGTATCGAGGATTTCAATCGGACTTTGTGGAAAAAGCTCAGGATTGGGGGTTTTCACAATTTTATCTCTAAATTACATGGTTACGATCCTTCATTTGTCAAAGGATTTTGGTATGGCTTGGAATGAGGGAAATTTTATGGTGAGAGGTATGGAAATTGAAGTCACAGAGAGCACCATTTCTCAAGCTATGGAGATGTAGATGGAAGGGCTCAATATTTTTAAAGATAGAACCTGTAGGGAGCACGAAATTGAGACATTTTTGTGGGTAAGGAAAGGTTCTCTTTTTCACTGATGACATTATTAGATCTTGTATTCGGGCATTTGGAAGGAGGTGTGTCTCTAAATTATGAAGTACATTACTTTGGAGGGAAAATATCATAAAATTTACACACATCATCTATCTTTCCTTAACATGTTTAGACATAAAATCATGGTGAGCATTCTGTTTTTCCTTTTCATGTCATTGATTGCTTCTTTGAAGGCTTTCCAAAATGAAAAGGTGGAGATGCCTCTCCATGAAGGGATCATCCTTCGATGTATGAGAATGGAAAACCATCCTTTCCATTTCCCTGAAAGATAAGGAAGAGGAGGAGGACATCAACTTGGTGGAGTGCCTCACCAAGATGAGGGTCGGTAAAATGTCTGTGTATAGGAATGTTATGGAGGACAAAGGACTGGATAAAGGTGTGGAAGGAAAATCTAAAGCTATCACTTTCAGGAACAAGGGTATAGACAGTGGTGACAAGGATCTTGAGGGGTTGATAAAAAGGTCTAGTATCGGATAGGGTTATACAGGAAATGGAGGAGACAAATGTTGGTTATCAGAAACCATGATGGAAGTCATTCAAGCTTCCAAACAAATATGTTCAACCCAGGTGAATTCCAAGCAGAATATTATTGTGCTAGAGAAATAAGTCAAATATTTGAGCGACAAGATGGACGTGATGGAGGAGGGCATGAAAAAGAGAAAGTTCAATTTGTGTATCAGTAGCTCTGAGGAAGATCTAGAAGAAGATATGACTGAGATGAGAAAAGAGGAGGAACTCAAAGATATTCTTGTTGACAACAGGGAAGTTTCCCCTAAAATTTAAATGATCTTCTGGTCTTGGACTATTGGCGGGATTTTTGCAAACTATCTCAGCCTAGTTTTTTTTGGCTATTTCGTTTTAGTACCTATGGTTTTTTGCTCATGGTTTGACTTTTCATTGTAAGAGTTAAGCTTGTTTAACTCCTTTTGGACCTTTATGTCTCTCTTTTGTGCTAGTTTTTTTCTGCTCCTTTTTGTTGTTTCCTCCTTTGTAAGGCCCCTAGGAGCTGATCCCTATTTTTACCTTATCTAATAAAAACTATTGTAATGATTTGGAATTATGTGGTTCTCCATCAACATCCTATATCTATAACCTTAAACATGATAACCATGTTTGTTCATCACATTTTCTGCACGGACACATTCCTCTTCATAAGAAGGAACCCCATAATCATTAATCTCATCTTTCCCTTATTTACCAACTGAAAACATGTTAGGGGTACACATGTGTAGTTTTTACACACAAATTTTCCCCTCCTTAAGTGGTTTACTAGGCCTACCCTCAGCAAAATAAAATAAAAAATATACATATGGATGCATATTGTCAAAAATATAGATTGATCCCTTGAAGAAAAACTATTAATCATACTATCAATATACAAAATGATCCCTCGAAGGAAAACTACTAATCAAATTATATACCGATCCCTTAAGGGATGACTATTTAAAATAAAAATAAAAATTGTATACCACTCCCTCTAAGGATGGCTACCCATAATCACTATAAAAGGATTCCCGCATCGATCAACCTTTATATCAAATTCAAATATCAAAAGCATCCTAGGAAATATTCTCGCATCGATCAAATTTTCCATCAATAAGAAAAATTCCCACATTTATCAATTTTAAAAATAAAAATATCGGGACATAAGCCTATAAGCCATTAAAGGAGAACCTACTCCCCTTCTATAAACTACACACCAACCCTTCCCATGTTATAAGAAGGTATATAAGAAAATTTTCACATACATCTATGATCATACATGTGATTAATTATTGTTAGTTATATGTTAACATTTGTTACAAGGAATCAAGTGAATTGTTATACATATTTAATTTACCATCGATAACATATGTATCAAATCCAGTTAAATTTTTTTTAAAAATTTATTCTTAACCACGATCACAATACATTTTGAAACATACATCAAGATTACTAAATCCCAAGTCACATCATATCAACATCAAATATCATACCAAATGCATGTAAAATATTCTACATTTTAAACTCATATACAACATCACATGAAAATAAATCAATAACACAAGAATATAAAATCATAATTATATATATATATATCTCATCAATACTGTTTATGAAAAAATCCTCAAAAGGGATCATATACAAAATCATCTACATCCGAGCCATACATAATCTACGTAGTATGTGGTAAAATCAAAATCAGACACTCACTCTCCACCTTTACCTCTTACCACTACTCCATCAGGACCAAGATCTCTTTGAGGGTACACGACACTCCCACTACTCGCCGAGGTGGCCCGGCAAATCGATCTATGCTTTCTCGCTCTGTTCTCAACTTATGGAGGAACACTTGGTAAGTAATTTTCAAGAGACACTCACAATACCTCATATCCTCACCTAGTGAATGATACTTCTCAAAAGTATAAAACTAGGAGGTCTCATCTGTCTACTACTACGGCATGCCTCTTGCAGGTACTATAACCTGCCCTATACTTGGTCCTACACCATGTGCTACACTCCCATTATCCTTTGAATTTTCCCCGACCTCTCCATGCTTTTCCCACAATGCCTCCCACTTATGGAGATACCTATCTCATTTCTTCTAGTATGTGTCAAGCTCTAAGCATGCCAAATCTCTCTCCTACTATAGGATATCCCTATCTCGACAAGAAGTGTCCTCTCTACTACCATCTTATCTCTATCCATTTGTAATGCATCAACATATTCCTATAACTAGGCCTACTCCTTACCTTCATCACCCTCCTTTACCTCCCTCCCCTATCTCCTTGAGTGGCCCACCATTGTGTCTACTACTCACTAAAATCCTCCAAAACTCTATCATCATCCACACCTATCACTTTGCCACCTCCCCGCCTCCTCTTTCTACCATGCCTCTCATCTGCTACTAGTGTGGTAGTACCTTTCGAGTCATCTCACCAATAGAAACTTGGCTCACCCAATATTTGTTGTGAAATCCCGAACCGCCTCTACACCCGAGGAGATGTACCACCTCTATCATCTCTACTCTTCTCCCCCAAATCAACCACACCCACCTCATCCTTACCAGCTCTATGTCCATCCTCAAACATCTAGGAAATGTCACATATGGCCTCCAAACCACATGATCTATAGATAAACCCCATAACCGAATAATGTAGTAGGTCTTGTACCTATAAACCCTATCATCCCTCATCTAAACAAACCTCCACCTCATAAACCCCAAAAATAGTCTAATAAGTATCTTGATTTCCAAGATAGGCTTAGTGGCCTTACAACATCAATATTCTAATAATACCAAAATTTAATAAGAACCCCAAATCCTACCCAAACCTCCTCTCGAATCATAAAATTTTATGGTGTTTTTAGTTAGTCCTAACAATGATGAAGGTAAAAACTCAAATAGAGTAGGGTTTACGATACTTGTGCCAACAATCACAATGTTGGGATGATCAAATACCTAAAATTAAAGAGACTTATCCTATCACCAAGTGAGAAGACCTATATGCAAGGGCAGCTAAACAAAGAGATATTAGAAAAAGATGATAATGAGTTGTTAGGTGAATTTCAATCCCGTGAATATGAAGGTCTTACTTGAATGGTTTCAAGTCATTTGATACAATTATGTGGTTTTATAATGATGAGGTAAATGATAGAAATGATTATTTGAGAATTCAAGGGGGATGGAAAGATCATGTTCAATATTGTAAGTGGCCTAGGGTAGGGCAAGAACAAGTTTAAAATCCTCGAAGAATTTGTACTAGAACTCTTTGGTGGTTTCTATCTCTTCTCTAATGATCTCTAACCGATAATAAATATCTAGTGTGAGTGTGATGATGAACAAGCCGAGTTTGTGGAAAATATCAAATTGTTCCCACACGAATGAATTTTGGATGATCGGGAGATCATATATGCTAGTGATAGGGTGTGCAAGACCTAGAATAGTCATCTATAGAACATAAATCTTGTAAACATCTTGTTAGAAAAAAATAAAATTGATATAAATTTGATCATGTTAAAAATGATTAGAAAAGATGTGGTTTGATGGTGATCTACAAGAAAAGATTATTTTTGACAAAAGGTTGATAAATCAAACAATAATGGATGCCTGACAAAATTGATAGTGTTGAGATGGACTATAAGGATTCTAGAAATATGTGAGAATCTGAAAATAGAGATTTAGATTTATTTAGGAGGGTATAAGGGAAAATGAGGTCAATGGACCGATCAACAATAATCTCTGTGGAAAATGCAAATTTTCAAAAGATTATCTAAATGACTAAATCAAAAGAAGAACTTGAAAGGGTTATGAAAGGAGTAGAAGACAGATCGTAGACTATAATGAATGCAAAAACAAGTTGATAAATATGTGAAACATAGATACAAACATTGAAAAGTTTCTGAAGATGATAAAGCTCCCAAAAGATTGAATGATGATCTAATGATGGTTTCAAAGGCTTTCAAAGTAGGGTTTGTATGATCTTGAACGTATTGGTGTTACTTACAGTGTGTAGAAGTTCGTCCCAAAATCTGTCTTGTGACTAACTAGGAAATGGAGGAAGAGGTTGGATAAATATAATCTACGAGAATCGGAACAATTTTCAATGATCATAGATCTCCGAAAATTTTTTCGTAGTGATTACATACCGATATGAAAACATGGAAAATGGTTGAAACCACTTGCCATCTAGGGTTTTAGGATGTTTAGGAAACAATGAGAGGTTAGTGATTTTGGTAGAAAGAGGTTTATATGGTTGGATTAGGATTTACGATGGTAATTTTAAAGTGTAATTATAATAAAAATAATGATAGCTATGATAATGTGTGTCGGGTCACCAAGGGGTGAAAATAAGATATCTACATTCCCCCTTTTTGTTGATTTGTCTGTAGGCACAAGTTGCAAGATAGAAACTAGAACAAGGATGCCCCAATTATTATTGTTTCCCCCTCAAGCTAATGAGTGACTAAGTTGGTCATTGGATTGAAAAGAGTGTGATTGTTTGGATATGATTTCTTCAAGATGCTCCAAGATTTGATCATAGTCCTGAAATGACCATGCTTTGGAGGAGTTTGTAGATATGATAGTAATCTTGGAAAAACTTGGTAGGGGATATTACACAACCTCTGGATGAAAAAATTAATATGGACCACCTATAGATTCATGTTTCATGAAGACTAATACATGGATAAGATCCAATGGGAACACTCTCATGAGGATGTGCTAGACATAGGACCAAAGGCTCAAAGGAAAATACGCAGGTGTTGAAAACTTTATGGTCAAAATAATAATTTTGACAAGGTGTCGAGCATAAAAGAAAGAGTATATAAGATTTTGATGGAGTTGTGTGATAAAATATTTTTAAGTGACCAAAATAGATAAGATGTGTAAAAAGAGATATAATTGGTGGCAATTATGGAGCGTCAATGTTTGGGGATAGAAATTGGTGGTGATTTTGGATCTCCGGAGACTAGAAAATGAAAAATATATAAGCCAAGCCAGACATGCAAATAGCTCATTTATAACGTGTCTTAGTGCAATTGGATATCTCTTGCTATGTATTACCGTGATTAAGGGGTGGTATATTTCCTGGACATTTGTGGGTGTCATTTTTACTATTATGGAGAAGTAAATTGTATATGTTTGGGGTTGTGCACTATTGGATTAGGTTTATCATGAGCTATGGATGTTTATTACAGTCGAGGTATGGGTTGGATGTTGGGTTATTATTACATTTTTGGTGTATGAACATATAGTTGTTGTGAGGGCCAGCCTACCTTTAAAAGTAGGAGACCTGGTGGAGTATGTTGTAAAGTTCATGAGATGGTGGTTTGATTAGATGACAGATGATGGAGTAGAGATGGACCAGACCTATTATGTTGATCAAATACAAAATTTATCCGTATATGATGTAGTCCGGAGGCCATATGCGAGATACCCCGCATGGCCTTAGGTGGATGTAGAGTTGGCGAGGCTGAGGAGGGTGTGGTGGATTTGGGGGTGGAGGGTGGATATGATAGAGGGAAATCATTTTCCTTAGGTAGGGAGATAATTTGTGTTTCTACAATAGATTCCAATCGATCCGATAGTCTATCGGTGTCATTATTTAAAGAGAGGTTTGCACACACTAGTAGTAGATGAGGCGGGTCCGTAAAGGAGGAAGGGGAGCTAGAGGTAGTGGATGTCGATGATCTTTGGGGTGATGAAGGGATTTATTAAGTGGTGGAAAAATAGTGGGCCACTTATGGATATAGGGTGGAGAGGAGGTAGAGTGGAGGAGAGGTAGAGGAGGAGGGTCGAGTTGGGTGGAGATGGCATAGTTGCAGACATATTTTCATGCCTTACAATTAGAGAGGAACAAGATGGTGGTGGAGCATGACACCACTCGATAGGAGAGATATGTGTTATAGTAGAAGAGTGACCATGCATGTTTAAAGCATGATAGTTATAAGAAATAATGAGATAGATATCACCGAAAATGGGAGGTGATGCAAGTGAAGTATGGGGAGGTGGGGATATCTTTAGATGTTACTTGGGAGTGTCACGTGGGGACCATGGACTTATGTAGGGAAGTAAATAGTACTTTTAGGTGGATTTTTGGTGATAGGAGGGCAGATGGGGCTTCATGATTTTGTGATCCTTGAGTAGTATCCAGTGTTGGGTGAAGATATGATATACTATGAGTGCTTGGTGAGAGAGCACCTACCTAGTGTGTTGCGCTATGTGGAGTTACTAGTGAGAAAGTGTAGATTGGATCGTCGGGATACCTAGGGAGCACCTTTGGGAGTTTTATACAACCATAGAGAGATCTTGGGCCGGATGGAGGAGCCGTAGGATTCTAGGGTGACGAGATAGTATAAAATTTTGATTTTACCACATATTATGTGGGTTCTATACATGAATTGGATATAGATAATTTTGTATATGATCCCATTGGAGGAATTTTGTATAGAATTTGATGAGATATATTTCTATATTATAGCTATGATTTTGGATTCATGTGTTGTTGATTTATCTTGATGTTGATGTTGTATATGAGTTTGTGATGAGATGTTTAGATACTGAATAGTTTATATGTATTTGATGTTTAGATGTGATTTTGATATGTTTTTTACATGTTATTTTTGATGTTGATATTTGACGTGACTCCAAATGTGTTGATCTTGAAATATGTTTCAAAATTTTCTTTAATCGTGGTTAGGAATAAATGTGAAATGTTTTCTTTTTGAACTAAATTTGATATATATGTGATATGATGGTAAATTAAATATGTATAAAAATGCACTTGAGGCCTTGTAACATAATGTTAATATATAACTAACAATAATTTGTCATATGTAGGATCATGGATGTAGATGGAAATGAGCTTATGTACATTCCTATAACATGGGAAGGATTGGTGTGAAGTTTGGAGGGGGGAGTGGGTTTTCCTTTTGATATTTTTAGGCTTATGCCCCAACTATATTTTATTATGTAAAATGATCGATGTGGGAAATTTTATTTTGATGTGAAAGATGATCGATGCAGGAAGATTTCCTTAGGATGATTTTTTATATTTTTATTTTGATATGAAGGTCGATCAATGCGGGAAGCCTTTTTTTGTAATGATATGGGTAGCCATCCTTAAAGGGAGTGGTCTACGATTTTTTATTTTTATTTTTATAGATAGTTGTCCTTTTTGGGAGTGGTCAATAAGTTTATTAACAACTATCCTTTGAGGGATTAGTCGTATTTTGATAGTACAATTAATAACTATCCTTCAAGGAATTAGTCTATGTTTCATTAATCACCATATATTTTTTTCCCCGACCTATTTCTTCTTTTTTAGAGCTCAGCTCAAACTCAAAATAAGTATGAATGTTGAATGTGGAAGGTGTCCACGTGTCTCATTTTTGGTGGCGTCATTAGTCATAATTTTGGGGCATAAAGAAAAAGAAGAAAGGATCTCAAACTTGTGTCACATTGTCCACGTGTCCCAGGCCCGATAAAGGTTACCCCGGTGGGTTGAAAATTCAAAAGCATAGCAAAAGGATGCAACAGGGCCTCCACGTGTCACCCGAGTGCACTTTCAAATAGAGAAAAAAGAGGAAGCCTCCCCAAACTAGCATGCATACCACCACGTGTCTCTCGGTAGCGCAGTTTAGAGGATCAAGTTCTAAAAAAGGCCCTCAAACAAGCATCCACTCTCCACGTGGTAGAAAAATATCATCACCAACTCAAGGAGGGATAGTTGGGTGAATTAAAGGAAAACACAAATATCTCAACATGTAGTTGAGATATTAACCCAGAAAGAGAGGATCATGTAAGAAAATTGAATGTTATAGTAGAAGCTCTGATTCCAGATGTTGAAGCAAGAGCCACAAACATCTATAAAAGGACATTTGATCTAGGAAGGAAAAAAGGAGGAGCCTTTTAAGAAAAAATAGAAAAAGTTGCTAAAATAGATTCAAGGTTAGTTTTTGTAATAGCTAGCCTTAGCAAGACTCCATTATAGAAGGAAAATTGTAATTTGTGCCACTTCGGCCTTATGTATCATTTTCTCCATAAATAAGAGTCCTTGTTTTCTATGCACTTTGGCTTTCATATTCTGAGTCTTTCTTTTTTGCTAAGTAGTTCTAGATAATTTAAGAAATCTATCATGTTATATGCCCTTGGGTTTTAACTTATCTATTATCTATGTTTTTGTCATGTGTTTCATCTCCTCGGATTTGATAAATCTAAGGTGTTTCTAAAAATAGGTGGATCATGCTTTAATGCTCTTCAAACTATTTTAGATAATCTCCTGGGTATCTCTCCATCTCTTTAGGATCTATTTCTGGCACATCACCTTAGTTAGTTTTACATTTCTTTTAAGCTTTCTCCTAACCCTATCCCACACTAGAGAAGAGCCAACTTCTTTAAAATATGGAGGTTACCTTAGGGTGCATGTCCTACTAACCTAAGGTATCCAATGACTCTGATGGTTCATCTGCAAGGATAATCATCAACAGTTTTCTGGCATGCCGGTGGGACTCGAACATCTACACATCTGGATATTTCATCATCAAAAATCTATTGATTCTAGTAAAGTATTTAGTTGGTCTTCTCTAGTCTACAAAATGAATGAATGAAAATGAGGGTGAGAACTAGGGAAGAAGGTGTGTTTGACTATTTACAGCTATCCCCACCTCGCAATAGAAGAGGTAGATAGATCCAGAGATCTCCGTCTCCTCCAAACCAGACTCTCTCAACACCTCACTAGGTAGGCCCTTCACATAGTCAACTAGAACCCTCAGACCTATTTTTATGGCTCACCTTCAAGCTCAGCCTCCGAGGTAGTTCATTTCATGGAACCAGGGAGTCCACTCATTTTTCCCATGCCCCGGTGGTGTGGAATCCTATCTGGCTAATGCACTAAAGGTGTTGCCCAAATTTAGTGGAGAAGATTTCAAAACTCCGGAGGAACATCTCTAGGATGTAGCAGAAATATGTGTGGTACATTATATAGGGAGCAAGATGTCACCTTATGGTTGTTAGCCACTTCCTTCAAAGGAAAGGCTTTGGATTGGTACGATCCTTGACTCCTAATACTATCGGCACTTGGGACCTAGTTAGGAAATGTGTTGGTAGCAAGATTCAGTGAAAAAAGGGAGATAGATCATCACTCCTACAACAACTTATCAACATCAAGAAGGGCCCGTAAAGAGCTAATGATAGATTTCAACACCAAGTTCCATAAAACTTGGCAAAGGATTCTGGTCTGGCAAGGCCACCCATAGGTATGGCTATTGTTTTTATTTAAAATCTCTAAACTCATATATTTTATAATGATTCAATCATTGGGAGGAGATTCCTTACCACAAGCCTATAATATTGTTGTCCAAGCTGAGAACAATTTAATAGATGTCGGGAAACTTCCCCTAGGACCCTTTTTCCAATGTACCCTGAGATAGCCCCCTTCCACAAACACAGGTACCAAGCCCCACTCAAGCCCCTACATCCTTGTATAACTACCCATCCACTCATTGGCCCCAACTCCCACTACCGCGTCATCATCTTCTTCTCCCGAAATGGAGGAAATGAAAAATATTCTGAGAAACTTTTCTAATGAGATAGTAAATCTTAAAAGGAATCAAGCCACTTATCCAAGACAAAATTATCAAAATTATCAAGGTAGTAGGCCCACCTATTCCCTCAATACCAGAATACCCAGAGACCACAGCCTGTGCATCCATCTAACCAGCTAGTTCTTGTACCAACGCCACTCCAAACTATTCCACCTAATAGTGGAAGAGAGATGGTACCGGCCAAAACCATTTGGATGAAGACCCCAATGTGTGGTGCTTCCCTTGTAATAATTCCCACATGCCAAGAGACTTCCCCAAGGGAACTTACAACAAAAGGTGGCCAAACAATGATCAAGAGAAGGCTATGATGTGGATACATCTAGACCTTATCAGTCCATGGGAGTCCAAAATGTTGCTTTCATCACACAAGATTCAAGGGATGTCCCTAGAACAGAAGAGAGATCACACCAGAGCACACTCTTTTCTCTTGGGTAGAAGGAGAAGAATCATGTATTTACAAATGAAGCATTTGTTTCAAAGTTATTTAGTTTAATTATAACACTCACTTTAAGAAAAGGATCATAGAGGTTGACACTCGATCCCAAGCATGACTGGAAAGATAGAAAGAGCCTTCAACCATCATAACCATGTCACCACCTATCACCATAAAAGAAGCTCCAAGAGGAACTATTTAGAACCAAGATGTCCCCACCCCACCAAGTGAGGGAACAAAACACCAGTCATCATCTAAATTATTTCCACCTAGACCAATTAATGTGGTCCAACAACTCAAGAAAGCACCAACTAATGCATCCTTGTGGGATCTTTGAGCATCCCAGAGTAGAAGGAATTGCTCCAAGAAGCACTCAAACCAAATGATGATCCAACCACCTCCAGGCAAGGAGAAGGAATGGGTAAAAGCCACCCGAGTCTCAATGGAGGTAGTATTGTTGAATCAAAAGGTAGAGGTGAGTAAACCAAGCCCAACCCCTTCTTTATGACTCTTATCATAGGAAAAAAATTACTACATAATTCTATGATAGACTCTGGTGCTAGCACTACAGTCATGCCCAAAGCAATTAGTAGATGCCTTGGGCATTAAATATGAACCCTTAAAGAGGGAGTCATGCAAATGGATGGGAAGTCTATCCAAACCATTGGAGCTATCAAGGGACTCCCATTACAGCTCTATTATTCCTTCCCAAATATAACCATCCTCATAGGATATCATGGTAATCGATGTCCCCAGTCTTTGGACTTTTCCTCTCTCATGATTTTATACTAAGATTGGAGGCTATATGTCTCTAGATTGGTCTCATCTGATTTTGTGAACCAAATATGGGTCTAAAATGAAGGTCTTGTTAGAACCCCTCACCAAGGAGCACATAACGGACAGGTGGCTTTAGGATTCAAAGCTTCCCATGCTATGATTACTAGGGAAGAGGAATCATGCACATGGAAGATGGAGACCCTCTAAGCTATGGTCATTTAGCCAACCTTCCTCCTGGGTGATCCTTTTGGGAACTTTGACTCCACCGGTTTGGGCACTTATATCATTTTGATGAGGACTCTCATGATCCCTAAGGTGGAAAAAGGATATGATAAAAAGAAAGGGAATCCCTCCAAATATTCCCAGATATGGACCCTACATTTGATGGGGCCAAAAGAAAGAACGATCAGGAGCCGAAGTGTGCTTACTATCCCCAAGTGGAAGAAAGATACTTCAGTCATTCCATTTCCAATTCTCTGTATACCAGTAATGAGGAAGAATATGAGGCCTTGGTGCATGGTTTGACTATGGCCCAAAAAGAAGGCATCAAACAAGTTGAGAGTCTTTGGTGACTCAGAATTGGTAGTAACACAAGTAAGAAATACTGCTGCCAAAGAATCCTAGGATGAGATCCTATCGGCATCGGGTATGGGATCTCATAGATGATTTTGAAGCTTTCAATATCAAAGTGATTCCCGAAATCAAAATATGGAGGCTGATAGGATGGCCTTGATTGGGTCGTAGTTTGACCCAATTCAGATTTGATAGAAAATGAGAACACCATAAAACTGATCATTTTCATCCTTCTATCCTTGACAACTTTGATCATTGGCAAGTCTTTAATAGTGACGAAAGATTATACACTTCCTTCAAAGCATTCGATCAATTTGCAAACCAACTCCAACCCAAGATCGAGGAAGCATATGGAGATCAGATTATCCAATTGAAGACAAATAAACTTCCAAAAGGGTTAATAACCCTAGAGAGTCTTTTTTGATTCAAACGATGCTAGTTTTCGATCGAAGGAAGTTTGTAGCAATAAAGGAGGACTATATCAAACTAGAAGTAACTAAGGAGAGAAGACTAAAAGTTGGGAAATTGGTGACTCAAAAAAAGAGAGAGAGAGAGAGACTCATGGCCTTATGTCATAAGTATGATAAGGTGATGGCTTGGACATATGATGATCTACATGGTTACAATAAAGACATCATTCAACACACCATCGACCTCGAAGAAGGGACTAATCCTGTGCATAAAAAATAGAGGCCCGTGAATCCAAAGATAGAATCCCTCATGGCTGAGGAGTTGAGGAAACTACTAGAGGCTCACATAATCTTTCCTATCAAACACACACAATGTGGGTCTCCAATTTAGTCCTGGTAAGAAAGAAAAATGGAAAAATCAGGCTCTACGTGGATTTCAGAGATCTAAATAGGGCCTCCCTAAAGGATCACTACCCTTTTCCCTCTATGGAAAAATACTATAGATAATCATAGGCTCAGAGATGTTTTCTCTACTGGATGGTTTTTTGGGCTATAATCAAATATGGCTCGCAGAAAGGGATCAACACAAGATGACGTTCACAACCAAATGGGGAACTTTTTCTTATGCAAAAATGCCTTTTGGACTCACAAATGTTGGGGCTACCTTTCAAAGGGCCATGGATTCACATGTTTGGATCACTGATAAACAAAGTGATCCTTATATATCTGATGATCTCATGGTGTTCACCAAAACAAGTGGAGGAGCACTTTGACGCCTTAGAGGTTGTATTCAAAAAATGTCAAGAATTTGGAATCTCTCTGAACCCAAAGAAATGTGTCTTGAGTGCCCCAAGGAAAACTCTTGGGACATATTGTGTCAAAGGAAGGAATCTCCATTGATCCCGAGAGAATTAAGGCCATTCTAGAGCTACCCTTGCCAGTCAATAAAAAAGTGGTCCAATCTTTCCTAGGAAAAATCAACTTTGTCAGCAAGTTCATTTTAGACTTTTGTCGGGATGATCCACCCGATCACTCTCATGCTGAAAAAGGACCTTTTCAAGTGGACCTTGAAGGTCATCTGGCCTTCAAGGTGATAAAAGAGGTTGTTGCATCCACCCTGTGTGCTGTGTAATCTAGACTTCTCAAAATATTTCATTATGTATGTATATGGGGGTAAGCATAGCATAGCATCTATACTAATGTAGAAAGGAGAGTCACAAGGAGAGGAACATCCGATCACCTTATTTTCAAAGACCCTCCATGACTATGAAACAAGGTACAATTTTGTAGAAAGACAAGCTTATGCCATAGTTAAAGGCCTGAAGAAATTTTGACACCTTGTCACTCATAATAGAATCTAGGTCATGGTGGCTCACTCCAATGTCAAAGAATACATAATGGAGGGTGAGATAACCGATAAAAGAGCCAATTGGATTACTAAGATCCTTGAGTATGACATTGAGGTAAAGCCCACAAATCTTGTAAGGGGTAGGGGTCTGTGTCAATATTTAACACAAGACTCCATGCCCCTAATTGAAGATGAACATGAGGAGATACTATATCTCCAGAAAGTAATTTAGATTTAGATAGTTGGGTCTCAGACAAGGTCCATTTTATGTAGACCGGGAGTATCCAAGCCATCTCCCTTGAAAAAGAGGAGGTATTATAGGAAATAAGGGGCCAATTTTACTATGATCAACAATTTCCTTTTTAAGAGGAATTTTAATGGAATCCTGCTGAGATGCCTGAAAATGAAGAAGTTGAAAGAGTCTTATGAGAATTACATCATGGGAGCTCGGGAGGCCACTTTTTTCCCAAACTACAACCATAAAAATCCTGCAAGTAGGATACTTTTGGCCAAGCCTTGTTCACTGACAGTCAAGTAGAGGTAAACAGATGCAAGGTTTGCCAAGTTTTCACCGGTTTCTAGAGAAAATGTGACCTTTCCTCTCAACCCCATCCTAGTTGAGGAACCCTTCACACAATGGGGTTTGGACTTCATCAGAATGGTTAATCCAACTTCAAGCATCGGCCACAAATGGATCCTCACAAAGAACCGATTACTTCACCCGATGGGTGGAGGAAGTCCCCTTAAAGAGGCCACTAAGAATGTAATCCTAGGACTCCTACAGGATATAACTACATGCTGCTTTCCCCCCCCCCCACACATATCATATCGGATAATGCTAAGGCCTTTGTGGGAGCCAAAGTATCTAACTTTGTGGTAAAGCATGAGATCTACCTAAAAACATCCTCCAATTATTACCCACAAGGAAATGGTCTGGTGGAATCTACCAACAAAAACTTAATTAGACTCATAAAGTGAATGGGGCATGAGCATAAGAGATTATGGCATGAACATATCAAAAACAACCTTATGGGCTGATTGGATCACCCCAAAGAAGATCCTAAAAACTTCTTTTCGTATGAGATAGTCTATGGGAAAAGTGTCATAATACCGATTTCCCTGGAAATCCCTGCATTACAACTATTGAAATAAAGATGAGATAGAAGAGAATGGAGTGATGCAAGTGAGACTCACCGAGCTAGTAGAGCTCCAAGAGAAATGTGAATCCACTCATGAGGCCATGATTAGCCGCCAACAAGTGGTCAAGACTTGGTTTGATCAAAAGACATCGGAACCAAAATTCCAAGTTGGGACTATGGTTTGAAATGGGACGCAAGGGCTGCCAAGCTAGGAAATCATGGAAAGTTTGACCCATTATGGATGGGACCCTTTAGAGATCAGTGCATGCAAGAAACACAATGTGTTTGAACTCAAAACTATGGAAGGTGATCCCTTAGTAATTCTGGTGAATGAAATTCACTTAAAACCTTTTTTGTAAGTCCCTTCGTAAAGGGTTGTATCATATGTATATTTTTTTTTTCTTTTTTCTTTGCTTTTTCTATTTTGTCCCTTTTAATAAGTGTCTCAAACATGTGTCCTTTCATGGATCCCCATTCCTCTTTTTAAAATTTTGGAGGGAGTGTACCTTCCTATTTCTCCCAAAATTAATGATCCAACAACTTCCTTGACACTTAGAGAGAAAATATTTTGAATGATACAAAATCTCTCAAAGAATGTAAATTTGGTGCTTAAGGTCATTAATTAGAAAGGGGTCATTGTGTGAAGTGACCATGTTTACGTGTAATCCATTACTCTCAAGTAAGGGTGGCTATTTAAGACATTGGGAGCATTCAACAAGCTCATTCCAAATGCTAGAGTCTTTCAAAAAATTATCAAGTGAGTATAAAAGGTAAAGGAATCCTAGCCTTCTCCAAATTTAGAAAAATGCCCATGAAACCTCCACTCTCCACACCACCACCAAAAAAATATTTACATGGGGACAACCCATTCCCCCTCATCCTCTACAACCAAAGTTGAGGTTCCCTGATGGAGGGTCTTGGTTCAAGTGACCCTACTTGTGATTTTGACCCCCTGATGATGTCTTTTGACCCGAGTCCCAACAAAAAGCCCAAGGATTTGAGAGAGGAAGCCTTCACTAGGTTTCTCAACCTGGGAAATTTTGAATCTTTCAGCTCTAGAATTTGGAGTATGATGCTCACCCAATACATGGTGCCTCTCATGCACCCATACCCAAAACTCATACAGATGTGTGTGGACTATTTGATTCAAGAACCCATACCATCAAGGGAAAAACTTAATGGTGGTGATTACACCACAAGCTATTAGGGACATGTTGGCTCTGACTCATGACCCAATGCTAGTTTCTATGATATGGCCAAACTCCAAAGTGTCTGGGTGCAATGCCAAAATAAAGATTTGTTCCTTAATAGGAGCTGAGACAGAAGATATGGGAGTTTTGAGGACCGTGGGATTTCCCATTCCATTGAAATCACTTTTAGCAGATTCTCAAGATGCATGTTCCATGTTGGCATTCATCTTTGGGAAAGATTCAGATAGAGGTGTTGAGGATTGGTAGAAACCTTATAATGAGGTATGTCACCAAAGAGTAGACCTACCACTTTGATTTCACTGAAGTCATTGTGAAATCTATTTGTAAACAACTGACCAATTCTCGGTGACCTTAACTTTTAGGTATTCATCCTATCTATTCCATCTCATTCTATATCAGAATGCCCAATATTTCAGTCAATTCATGACTCTGACTCTATGGGATGGAGGTGGATCCTCAAAAAATCATTCCAGTGTCCGCATGGACCCATATACTATCCCACTCATCGACGTATATGAATTCTTTAATTCTTTTGTGGAGCCCTCTTGCTCGAGATTGATCCTAAAGGGATCAAACAACAGATGAATGACTCGGTACAATCTATCCTCTTGAGACCCCCTACACCCTTGTGATTACTTCTTTTCCAGAGGACATTCCATGATTCACTTGCATGGTTTCAAAGAAGAATCCTTTATGCTCCCTAGGGTCCTCACGGGTCATGTGGTGGGCCTGAAATAGCTAGGAAGCTAGTGCTCCTGGATGTTGAGTTTGGCTCAGGCTGAAAAAGAAGAAGGAACTTTTTGATATCCCCTTGAGCAAGGGAGGAATCATTATGCTTAAGAGAAAGGTGGAGCATAGCCTTACAAAGAAGTTGGCTTCCTATGGGTTTTCCCTTAATTGAGACTCATGGAGGTATGACCCAGAGATGGGACAAATGGCCATGCATGACTTCTGGTTCATAACAAGGTCTCAGACTCTACTAAGCATGAGCCAAGGGAATTTTTTGAAGTGAGGTGGAACCCCAGTAAGATTTCCTAACATATTTTTGAGCTCAAAGACATACCAACCCTGGGTTGGGAGGCATTCCACCAAGTCAAGTACAAATATGACCCCACTCTCACCATGACTAAGGGACTCAAGCAGCCCTAAAGAAGAGAGATTGGAGTGTAGAGAAAATTGAAGCCTATTGGAAATATAGGTAGGAGATTGGCCAGACCACCCTAAATTTTGAGTTCATCTCTAGTGATGAGATGTGGGAAGAATTTTGGGATGTGGATCATGCTTTTGATGAGGAGAGTGAGGATATGGTCACAATCATTTCAGAGTGGTCCACAAAATTGACACAGAATCCTCCGGTCCCCAACAACAACAATTACTGTTCCACCTCTCACCTTCCACTTCTCAAGTAGGATCTTCTAGTCCAGGCTCCCACATGCCACACCAACAATCATCCCCTTGGGCATGAAACCTATAGAAGAATCAGCCTCAAGCCCACCACACAAGAAGTTGAAATCAGTCATGGCTCCTACTTCTCCTCCTCCTCTCCCTCCTCCTAGGGCTCCATTTCAATCTCCCCCTCCACCTCCATTTTCCCCTTTGGGGAAGTATTCCCTTATCTGTAGCTCCATCACAAACTCTCCCTCCTCCCGGTGCCCCCTGTTTCTCAACTTCCCTCCACCATCCCAACCTTCTCCCCCACGTGGTGAATAGGATCTTCTACATCCCTAGTGGCTTTGATGCCCCAACCACAAGTTACAATTCCTTATGGCCTACCACCTAGGTTCCCATTCATGGGAGGAATGGTCCCTTCTTCCTCTAAATTTTTGAGTCAAGTCGAGTCCACCAAGGCCACCCGAGATAGCCAAAGGGAAAAACAAAAGAAGAAGGAAATGGAAAAAGGAGAAAAAAGCATATGGTCATTATATGACCATCAGCAGAGCTCCTTAACAATCACTGACTCATCCCTCAAACATCCAAACCCATGGAACAGATGCAACAGATGATTATTCTATCAGTGTTGTAGTGGTTGACCTTTCTGAGTTTCGCCTCAGGATAAGGTCAAATTAATGAATGAGACAATGGTGGTAGTCACTATAGACTACCTAAAGCTCAACAATCAGCTGAAGAAGGTGCAATCTAGCCTTCAAAGGGAAGAGGCCACTGTAGCTAACCATGAGGCTGAGATAAAGGCCAAAGGTAGAGAAATTGACCATCTCCGTAAGGAGTTGAAGGGAGCCCCATCACAAGAGGCCTTGTGGCTTCTTAGGCAGAGGCTAAGACTCTAGTAGCCAAACTCACCACATCCGAGGCCTCGGTCAGTTTTCTCACACAAGAAAAGGGAGCACTCCAATAATTGGTTGATTCAAGAAAGGCGGAGGTGGTGAAAATCCAAGCCAAGTTGTGTCATCGAGGTAGAAAAGGGAAGCCTCCAAACAAATCTTAAATCATCTGAGGACATGGTCAAAGACTTGACCCAAAAAATGGGGCAACAATCCCTAGAAGGGGGAATTGTAACATTAGTACAGGAGCTATATGCTTCTTGTTGTGACCAAATTTCCACTAAGGAAATGGATTTAGCCCCCACACTTGGATTTATATCCGATGCTCAAGGATTGTGCTCTAATGTGGAAACCATAGCTTCCACCATCACCACGCAGTGCAGTGTCTCGCCAAGGTCCCTGAATCAATGCTCTTGATTTAAAACTTTATGATGCTTTAGACTCTTCCCTTCAAGGGGTAGGGATTACTGACAGGTGGTTGATCATTGTAAAAATCAATGAGATTCTGAGTTGCAACAAGGCCTCCATCAAATGCTAGAATCTCTTAGCACAGCTCCACAAGGAATCAAAGAGAGGAAGTAGAGCATCAATGAACTAGTTTAGTTAGGCTTCCCTTCCCCCTTCCCCGATGATTCTACAGTCCTCACAAAGGACCAAATTCAACAACTCTCCTGGTTTCCAAATGCCAAGACAAGACTATCTTTTAGTCTTTAAAGGAGATCTCTAGTGTTGCCGAGGTGGAAGCCATTTTAAACCCAATCATGCAGTTGGAGTTCACTTACATGTAGTAGTGCAGAATCTCCAAAATTTCTCACATAAGGAGATAATCGAGTTGGATCGAGCCTTCCAGGCCTTGCAGAGAAGGACCTATCCAACAAGAAGTGGAATGGCTTGGATATCAAGGCTTGCCTTGCAAGCAGCTCTGAGTGGCATTTTGAAGCCACATTTTGATATTTTGAGGCCAATGAGATTGTCAGATTCTTCCATGGCTGGCATGGAGTCCCTTGGTGAGTCACCATAACTATAGAGTTTTTTTATAAGACTCTTTCATTAATCACCATCTTTTTTCCCCGGCCTAGCTTTCTTTTGTTCGCTCAACTCAAAATTGGCTAAGTATGAAGTTGAATGTGGAAGGTGTCCACGTGTCTCTTGCTGGCACAGTCGGGGCATAAAGAAAAAGAAGAAAGGCTCTCAAACTTGTGCCATTTATCCACGTGTCCCAGGCCCGATAAAGGTTTCCCCAATGGGTTGAAAATTCAAAAGCATAACAAGATGCACAAGGCCTCCATGTGTCACCCGAGTGCACTTTCAAATAGAGAAAAAGAGGAAGCCTCCCCAAACTAGTGCACACCCACCACGTGTCTCAGGCGTAGTTTGAGGGATCAAGTTCCAAAAAGGCCCTCAAACAAGTGTCCACTCTCCACATGGCAGAAAAGGATCATCACCGACTCAAGGAGGGACAGTTGGGTGAATTAAAGGAAAACACAAATATCTCAACATGTAGTTGAGATATTGACCCCAAAAAGAGAAGATCATGTAAGAAAATTGAATGTTTCTAGTAGAAGCTCTGATTCCAGACATTGAAGCAAGAGCCATGAACATCTATAAAAGGACGTCTGATCAGGAAGAAAAAAAGGAGGAGGATCCTTTTAAGAAAAAGATAGAAGTTGCAAAATAGATTCAAGGTTCAATTTTTGTAATAGCTAGCCTTAGCAAGACTCCATTATAGAAGGAAATTGTAATATGTGCCACTTCGCCTTATGTATCATTTTCTCCATAAATAAGAGTCCTTGTTTTGTGCACTTTGGCTTTCATATTTTGAGTCTTTCTTTTCTGCTAAGTAGTTCTAGATAATTTAAGAAATCTATCGTGTTATGTGCCCTTGGGTTTTAACTTATCTATTATTGGATCATGCTCATCTACATCACACTTCATAGGAGGGGATTATATTATTTCCATGCACACATTATTTACATTCTACATCTAGTTACTTTCTCTCTACTCATAAAGTGTGACTCGACACAAGAACAACCTAGGGTAAAATTCCATGCACACACACATAAATACATTGGGTCCGAGATGTAATGCATTTCTTAGTGATAAGTCCATCATTTTGGAAGCTAAGGACATTCTGACCCTTTATTTGCACATTAATTTTTTTAGTGTTTTGATGCTTTGTTTGGAATTTTGTAGGTGATTCATTCATTTCAGATTCACAGAGACACTCAATGCAATTTAATGATATACACATGATAAAAGGTGAACAAGTGTGAGCCTATTGTGGCACCTCAGAGGAGGTTTTCTAAGCATCTACGCAGACCAGGGGAACCTATAATCTAGACCAAGGTGACAACGGGAACCCTTATCCTTCTCTAGGCACCCTAGTCCAGTCTTATATGCCGGACTCATGCAAGTTTCGGTGTTTTTCAGATACGAATGTATTCCATTTATGTTCATCTGGTATCCACTATGACATATTCCATCAACATATGTGAATCAAGTAAAGCTATTATAACCCTCTTTTCACATTAGAGTTTCACATTTTCATTTCTTAGTTTATTTGGTACTATTTCATTGATTTCAATATTCATTTATTTACTGCAAACTTGCATTATATTAGGCTATTATTTTACATTTTAGCTTAATCATTTTGGTGAACCTAAAATTCAAGTTCTTATCCTCTTATTACTATGAAACAATCTTCTAAAGCCCATCTTAAATCCCTTAATGATCATATCACTGAATATCCCTAAGATCTAGACTTGCTTTTATATGCTTCTTGTGAGGAAGCTACAAACCTTGTGAAGCTTAATGCTTCCTCTACTATTTCCACCACCGGTGCTACTCAACCACTTTCTTCCAATCTTCCACCCATTTCCTCCATTCCCATTTATGTCCCTACTCCTACCAATCAAAATACCCCACCTCTTGTTTCTCATATGTGGCAGGCTCCTTCCGTTGGCACTCAATATCTAGCCTCCCTTTATCAAGACCTTCAAGTACAAATTCATCAATTACGACAGGATACTTCTAGTGTGTCTCCATCTTTGGACTCCACTTTATTACTTAATAATCTATTTATGCCTGCTATATACACTTATTCACTTCCACCAAAAAAATGTACCCCTAAAATTTCCATCTTTAATGGGCATGGTGACCCAAAATAACATCTCCGAGCCTTCCATGTGGCTTATCTAGATTTTGTAGATGATTATATCCTCTTGTCTAAAATCTTCCTCTCGTAGTCTCCATGATTATGCAATGCGTTGGTTTTATGACCTACCTATTCATTCGGTAACATCCTTCACGCATCTTGCCAATGCATTTCTTACTCACTTTTCTCTCAACATCAGATCCAAAATCTCCTATTCCAATCTTACACAACTTAAAAAAGGACCTAATGAACAACTTGTTGATTATGTTTTACGATATAAAAACAACCTAGATAATATGTCTAATGTGCTCACCAAATCTGAGCTTTAGGATTTATTCATTCAGATTCTACTACCACCTCTTCAGAAAGTTTTCTCTTTGAGACATCTCCCTCATTCGATCAACTATGTCATACTCTCAAGCTTCACAAAACAAGTTTTTATCCATTGGAAAGCTTAAATATCAGGAACAAACATCATCTTCTACACATTTTCAAAGAAAGTCAACATTCAAACCTTCAACAACCAAACCTATTGACACCAAAATTACTATCAATGTTTTCTCTAATACCAAGGAACTTCAATGAATACAACCTCAATGCACATTCACAAAATTCCCTATTGCTCCACACCTCATATTACAACAGTTCTTGAGAAAAAAATTATTACACTTCCTCCACCACTCGAGTTATACCCATCACGCCCAAAAGGAAGAAATTACAATGAAAAATCTTGATTTTACTATCAATAATGTGTAGGACACTCTATAAATAGGTGTTTCAAACTTCTCACAATCATTTAGGATCTTAATGATAACAACAAGCTTGAAATCCTAGAGCCTATAGACTTTGCATCAGTCAAGAAAAATCATAACCTCAAAATATCTCATAACCCACTTCCAAAAATGACAAGAAATCCACGGATTCATTGGATAATTATATATATCGCATAGTACCTCCTTATGCATCATGGGCCCTAAATTTATTAGTTGATAAAACCGACATTTCTCTACCGCTCATATTTTTTTATCATGATTATCATGCCACGTTCTCTTTTAATAACTTACACATCGTTGCTTCTATTGGATTTTCCCCTATCAATAATACTAAGGTTGATCCATCATGGTCCATCGATGCATGTACTATTCCACTTCCCATCACTATTGGCTATCCAATCTCGTAAAATTTCATATCCGCTAAACAATTAATATGTCATGGTCCAACTACATGTTATGGTTGGTCCTCTTATGATGCTTGTACGCTTTCTTGTGGGACAAGTAGTTGATGGTTGTGACATGGTCTTAGGTCTCAATTGGATCTGTAGGTCTAAATCTATCATCTCCATGAATCATTTGCATCTAAAATTCATTCATAACAATCAAGTCATTTCTATCGATGGTGTACCTCCATCTATTCCATGGTCACAACCGACTCTTACAAAGTCTTGTGTATCATATGCTTCATCTAGTACGCCATGGCCCATAGAATCTAAATCACCATATTCTCCTAGTTCACCTACTCGCATACAACCTACAATGTTTCATGTCTTTTCTATTCCAACAATGAAACATAGGCCTATTCATAGGACAATTATTGCATCTAGACATAAATCACCACCTCGTTTTATTCCACATATTTTCTCGTCACCATGACATTATGCTACACACAGGTCTCCATCCCCTACAAATTTTATCACACTGTAGTATACATCATATACTCATCCGTCACATACACATAGGCTTCACTCACATGTGCAACACTTGTCTTCTATACTACCACTACTAGAGCATGATCACACACTTTCATCACCACAATCATCGAGTAAAGGACCTTTATCCTTCAATTTCATCGTAAAGTTCACTCAACAATAATTTTTTTGGGGAATCATGTTTATTCCCCAAATTGACAACATGCATCTTATACAAAAAAAAATCTAGTATTGACACTACCCTAAGACACACTCTTGTGCTTCGGTTCACACTTTACTATTGAGGGCATCCTATACACATGAACCTCACACAATGTACAAAAGACATTACACAACATGCACCTTCACACATATTACATACATACATCCCACATATTACATCTTACATCTTATGTCTTAATATACATCTACACACCTTATCTCATCTATTCATCTTGTAATACATACTATACATCTTACATTACACACTTTCCACATCACATGACAATTTCTCATCCTCATATGTACTATGCATATTACGCATTGTACTCACTACCCAATGATGTACTCTACTCTCACGGTCCATACTGTACTGTTGAGGGTATACAAATAAAATTAAACTCATCACACTCACACATTCAACCATTCAATATTTTTCTCATGTGACATTCCTAGATTAGTGATATACCCTATAGGCTACATCATCACTTCCACTTACATCATTTAGTGATATATGCTTTAGGATAAATCATCACTTATTCTATCATCTTGTTGTGATATATGATTTAGGTTACATCATCACTACACATTTTTCACATCACACTACATATAACACATAGTTTGAACCATTTCCCAATGACACACTCTTGTTTATGATTCATTCTTGACCACTGAGGGGGCATAAATAAATGAAAATCATTGAATAAATTTCCATTCACTTAGGGAGAACATGGCTCCTATCATTCAATTTGAATTCCATTCCATTCATCTACAACATACTACATATCTTGGTCGCATTTATCGTTGTTTACATTTACTTGTTACATGTTCACTTTACTACACATGCTAGACAGATATATTGAATGCCATTATCTTTATCATGCACATATGCACGTTCACTTGCTTTGTAGTTGTGATCACAAATTATACAAGTCCATTACAAGAAACATGGATTCTCGGCACTAGTACTCAGTCCCATAGCGGCTCTGGGGCATCCACTTTTGTACATTATAGGTGTTGTTATTCCATTTTGTACTTATCACTTTACATTATCAGATTATAACACTTTGACATAATTTTTATCTTTCTTACATGTTAATGGGTCAGGGATAATTTTAGCGGCGAATATTCGTAATATGGTGAAAATTTCATTTTAGGAAAATTTGAAAAGGCGAATTATTTGGAGTGGGTCGGTGTCCTGTTCGCCTAAAATATATAGTATATTTTTTGGGGGGTCAGCTTCGCCTTCATTTGAAAACATCTCCTATAAAAACCTAGGTGATTCACCGCGTAGCATACCTCAAGTAGCTTACCAAATTACCAATACTGTGAAATTTGAACTCGCATACCCTTGAGCACCAGAGATTCATATTACTATTAGCCTGTGATTGTTGCGACGCGCCACAAGGGTATGTACTGACGCACGACAAGAGCTGACAAGAGTCGACGCGCCACAAGAGTGACTTCGACACACGAAAAAGGTGTTCTGACGTGCAACCAAGGAAGTGTTGACACGTGACTTGGGCAAAGAAGTGACACGCGACAGAGGAAGTGTTGACACGCGACTTGGGTAGTGTTGATGCGTGACAATATATTAAGACAAAGATGGACGCACGACAAGACCTCGACCGACAGAGTCGCTACTTGGTTCTTTTTGCGACGCAGACTCTTTTCGTAATAATGGAAGGTGCCACTCAAAGAATATGAATAACCTAAAAGTAAATAAGAAATCTTTAAATCACTCTTCAAGTATTTTGGAAATCTCATGATATAGATATTGTAAATACCAATCATATAGATGCCACCACAGAATTAGAATATTGACTGTGGTGGAAGGAATTATTGAGGTGGACATGCATTCTCGCACATGATCAAAGTCAAACAAATGAAACCTACGATAATATGCTAGATCTTGAAGATATTGTTCTGTTGGGGTGTAACGTAAGTGCAGCTAGATATCACAGATACAAACACTCAAAGCAAAATGGAAGACATTTAAATCAAAATCAAACTCCGTCCAAGAAAGAGGAAACCAGTGATTGTGATATTGCTCAAAATTCTACTCAAAAAAGCAAAGCATTAAAAACAAACAAGAATATGTGGACCATTGGCAGGACATACAAGTTTGATTGGGCAGCTAAATTTCCGTTTATTGAACCTGTACAATCATCTAATTCTAAAGAAATCCCATCTAAATGTACATGTAAAATATGTACGTGGAAATTGGGAAAGCAACAAAAAATGCAACTGAAGCTGGACACTATAGAAAAACATTGTGGAAAACAATATTTAATTGTAACAGGGGCGGATGGCCAGAAAATCAAAACACATAGGTGGAAAACTGAAAAAGAATGCATGCATGTTAGATACGCAGAGGAATATGAGGCAGAGTAGAAAAAACACGAGACATCCGTTGGAAAAGGGAGGAACGATCACATCGCATATTGGTAAGATGAAAGAAACAAATCTACATGTAAAATTCATACAATTCTCTACTCTTTTTCAAATACTTAAAAAAGGAAGAGCGATTTCAGATTTCCTCGATTTCAAAGTTTTGTATCAATTTAATGGAATGCTAAATGTACCTTTACCTCATTGGTCCGAGAGTAGTGGATGGAAATGACAAAATGCCTCTCAATGATAGAGAAGGAAGATTTGAAAGAGAATGTAAAAAAAGAAAACTTTATCTCTCTTTCAATTGATGAAGTGACAAGTAGTCGACAACACCGCATGGGTATGTATCCACATCTATACTTTAGAAAATCATATAAGGACACCTCATCTGTTGGGTGTTATGAAAATGGTTGAAAACTGCAATGCCGAAAACCTATATAAAATAGTTGTTTCTCATTTGAAAGATGTTGCTGGTATGACTGATTATGAAATTGCTACGAAGTTGGTATGCATTGGAGCAGATGGTGCATCTGTCATGCAGGGTCACCGAATAGGGCTCTGTGTTAGATTACAAACAACAATGGCCCCATATATGCTACCAATTCACTGTATGGCTCACATAATGAATTTAGCGTATAAAATGGTAAGCAACCATGAAAATGTTGCTAAATTAGAAGACCTTATAAGAGAACTTCATGCCTATATGTCAAGCAGCCCAAAGCATTTTCTCAAGTTCCAAAAATTTGCAATTGGAATTACAGATGGCAAAAACTTCTGAAGGATGTGGAGACTAGATGGATCTCTTTGTATGAACCTGCATGTAGAGTTCGTGAGGAGTATCCTTCATTGGTTGGTTTCATGCACAAATACCGTCATGAAGTTGATAGGGCAAGGGACTTGTTGTTCCATTTAACTAATTTGGAGACATTGCTTACATTGGTTGGTATTCTTCCAATGTTAAAGGAGATCAATACACTGATGAAGCATGCACAGGGATTAATCTATATTGTGGATTTTATACGGATGAGGAAAATGGTATGTCAAAGTCTTGATATATTGTATTGTTCCAATGATAGTTTTGATGCACCTGTTTTTGAAAATTGGAGAGATTTATTAGATCTTAAAAATCCTAACACCTTTTTGAGATTTAATATCCATGATCACCTCTGCATCACTGTTAATGGGAGGGAAATACCTATGCACATTTTGCAAAAACGTCAAGCTATTACAGGATCGGAACGAGAAGATGTTCCCGTGACACGTAATTTGTTTGAGTCTGTTATAGTTGAAACAAGAATAAAGCTTAAAAAATTTCAGAAACCTTGTCATCAGAAATTAGGGAATGTTTCTGTAAAGATAAAATTTTGGAAGCCATGGGTGTGATGAATCCTAATTTTGGAATATCAAGGTGGCCGTGTGAGACTTTTTTCAATTAAGCATTTCCATAAATCAATGGGTACAATAATGGAACAATTTACAAAGACGTCAGAGCTCAAGGGTGTGGAAATCAAAGGTATACTGAATGCCGATTTATTAAAGTTTCAGTCAACAAATTTTGCAACAACAATGAGGAACCAATATAAGAATTTAGATCAACCTTCTGAAAGTGGTGCTATTACAAGGCTGTGGTGAGGAATCTATCAAAGTTCTATTTTACAAGAAGATATCAGTGAATATTTCAGATTATATGAGTTATGCCAAACAATGATTTTGGGGTCTGTGGAGGATGAAAGGGTTTTCAGTGCATTGTCATTTATAAAATCAAAACTGAGAAACAGGTTGGATAAAAATCTGGAAAGTTGCATGAGGTGTTATGTTTCTCGATACTCCATCGAAACCTTTCCGTTCGACAGAGCAATTGCAAGACCGAATTCCCTTGCGAAAGAAGAGGTGTGAATAATACAGCTACAAGTACAAATATTCCCAACCTTGAGAGTGTAATTGGCTCTTCGTCACATTCTACAGAAGACAACATCGACTTTGATGAAGCTATTGATAATGGATTGTTTCAACTTTAAATAGGTATCTTCTTTATCTATCTTTTATCTTTATCATTAAAGATGTTACAGGTCTATATACTAAAAATGTCAGGCAATTCACCCATCTATCTACTAATACATTTCTCGTGTTGGGTTTTTTTAAAACACAGATCTAGCTCATTACCAGTGGCAATGATGATTTCAACTTTAAGGAGGTATCTTTTTCCCCTTAATCTTATTGTTTGTTACTATTCATTTTTTCAGCTCTGGTTATCATTAAAGATGTTACAGGTGTATGTATTTACATTTAGTTAAATACAATATTTTTACTTTTTGAAAATGTGTGTTGACATCCGTCCGAGGAAGCTGTTACTTCTCGGGACTGACAATGTCAGGCAACTCGCCCATCTATCTACTAATCCATTTTTTGTGTTGAATTTTTTTAAGACAAAGATCTAGCACATTACCGGTGATGATTTCAATTTTAAATAGGTATCTTCTTCAACATAATCTTATTGTTTGTTACTATTCATTTTTTCAGCTCAGGTTATCATTAAAGATGTTACAGGTGTATGTATTTACATTTAGTTAAATACAACATTTTTACTTTTTGAAAACGTGGGTTGACATCCGCTCGAGGAAGTCATTTGTTTTCTGGATCGACAATGTCGCAACTCACCTATCTATCTAATAATCCATTTTTGTGTTGAATTTTTTTTAAGACAAAGATCTAGCACATTACCGGTGATGATTTCAATTTTAAATAGGTATCTTCTTCAACATAATCTTATTGATTGTTACTTTACATTTTTTCAGCTCTTGTTATCATTAAAGACGTTACAAGTCTAATTCTATATATTTACATTTATTTAAAGATATTGTTGGTCTATATATTTAAAGATGTTGCTGGCACTTCTCAGGAGTCAGGACTGACAATGTCAGGCAACTCACCCCTATATCTACAATGTCATGTAAAACAAAGATCTAGCACGTTACCCTTGATGATTTCACAGCAATCTAATACGCAAGAGGTAAGCTAAACCCTAGCATATTTGCAATTATGTTTAATTTCTTACCAGTGATGATTCTTTCTTGATTTTCTAATTATATTTAATTTATTTTTAAATATAAGTCCACATAAAATTCCTCATAAAATTCACATAAAGTTCGTGGATAAACAATACATTATACGATTTTAAATATAAGTCCACATAAAATTCCTCATCATCCATATATATCATATCATCACCATATCATTATCATATCCCACGAGTCCCGACTCTACAATTATTATTAATACAATTATTTATCTAATTTTAAATTTATTAAAACAATTTCGTTTTTTAAAATAATTCATAATCATATCATTACAACTCTATTCATTCTAATGTCATCTATATCCATTCTAATCATTAATGTCATCTATATCCATTCTAACACATTCCATTTATTTAACATCTATATCCATTCTAATGACATTATGATCATATCGTTACAAGTGTAGAGAATAATTATCTTAAAACAAGTTCAAAAGTCTAGAGAAGAAGAATTACTGTGCTTGATGATAAATCTACGTCCACATTAAATTGATCATCGTCTTTCATCATCATCTATCATTAATTATCAATTATCATCATTCATCATCTACGTCCACATACAATTCATGACAACTCAAGTAAACAAGAAACATACATATAATTCATGATAATCACCATCTAATGCAATTAAAATTAAAGATTGTATATAAATCCATATAATTAAATTCAAAAACCATAGTACATACTCAATAGTAGAAGTTTTCAAATTCAATATTTAAAGTTTCCTCAATAATAAAAGTTTCTAGTTTTCAAAACCCTCTCTTTCTTTATCCAATTCTACTCGCACTCTTCCCCAATGGCTTCTTCCACCGTGGTGGCTGTACCTCTTTCCCCAAAACCAGAAATCTCCATGCGACAGAAATTTGGATCAGCTGTAGCATATAAACTATCCCATTGCCAATAATTTTCATAACGACTAATAATCTCATTGATAAGAACCTTAGCCCTTCTCTCCCATTCTATAAGCTGATTCATATGAGGAAGCATCTCCATCTTTCTCATCAACCCACACAAAATCTTTTTTGTGCTTGTCCAGTTGTATGAAATACTCCTCGCCCTCTTTAGAAGTACTTATGCCAAAACCCTATATGGTCCAAGCAACAAGTGATACCTAATCAACAAGTGAACAAAACCAGAACTTGAAAACATATAAAGAGAAAACAAACTAGCATTACTTTGTAGTACTATATGGTCCAGCCAGTTATCGATCCACTCAATGATTCTCTCCAAGCTTCATACTCAGGAATTGTGTAAAAAGATAACACATTTCCATTTTTGTGAGTTGCCTACATCAACATGTGCCAAAATTAGACATGGAGATAAATAACATATGGAGGCTTAAAAACAAATATAAAGAGTCTCAATACACTCAACCAAATATACAGGGGGAACAGCTATTACCTCGATTAATAGGAGTGATAAATTCCACAACAAATGAAGGAATTTTAAGCAGTGATGGCTAGGTATGGTGTATGAAATTGATCAGCAATCCTTTGATGTGGGAACCATCATGGTCCTTTAAGAGACAAAGGACAAGTCAAAAAGGATCTCACTAGAAAGGATGTGTCAGAATTAAGCAGAAACTAAACAACGCTATACAAAGATCATGTACCTGGTCTGTCATTATCATCAGATGGCCATATCTTAAAGATTTAATGCTGTCATATATTTTATCTTCCTGTAGACCAAGGATTTTTTTATATTTACTATCTCTTTATTCTCCATTTGTTGGTGAGTGGTAGCTTCCCTGACATTGAGCAGCTTACCTCTGAGAGGAAACATGCCATAATAATATTGACCAACAATAGATATTCCTGCCACCTGATAGAATAAAGATAACTAAAATAACAAAAAATTAAATTGGAAAGTGATGTCGAAACATGTCACAATACTACCAAATTTAGTATTCACATTTCCCTGATTCAAGGCACAAACACTTATAGCAAGAGCCTTGGCTGAGTCACCCTCTATTAATATTAAAGTACATTGATCGAATTTTCCCCTTGATTGATTTGCATCATCAAGTTTGGGAACATCAATTAATTTCCCCTTTGGTTCCATCGCTTTTCTTAAGATCTTTTTTTTTGTTTAAACTTTTCCACCGCACTCATCAAAGTCAATCAAAGTTACAAAGCTCATCTTAGACACTAAAGCATTGCAAAAATTACATGTACTTAAATGCTACATATTAGACACCACGCCTTTATTTATTGACATGGTAATGCAAATGCGAAACAAGTTGAAAATTACTATAAATTTATAACAACAAATTGTTTCAGAATAAAAAATATGAATTAAAACGAATTATACTTACAATCAATATGGAAACCGAACGTTGATTCGAGAAAATTCTTTTCTTCCACGAGTGTTGCCTTGGTTATAACAATTGGTAAATTTTTAAACGAAAGGCCCGTAAACCGATGGATGTCATTTGCTTCGATATTGAATTGGAAAATTTGGCCATCGTTCAGAGTCACATAAAAAATGCCGTCCTCTAAATTGTAGGATGACAGAAAGTAATTCAAAATATCCGGATCTGTTTTGAAATGGGGCATATTAATGAGCCCTGTAAATTCACTCTTCCATCAAAGCTTGATATTCTGAAGACATCTTTAAAGCCGTATGGATGTGAGGGCATAAGATACAATGATTGAATTGGATTCTCTTGATTTTGTTATCGAACTGCAGTTGGGAAGCAATGAGACCTCGCAAAAATCAAGAGCTGGAAGGTGAAAATGAGAAAATGACCGGTTGAAGGGTATTTATAGGCTAAATTAGGCGTCAATGGCTTCACTTGACGCGTCAAAGGTTCTAGCTGATGCGTGACAATAGTCCTAGTGACGCATGACAATAGGAGTGAGCGACGCGCATCAATAGGAGAAAGTGACGTGCGTCAATAGAATCCAGTGACGCGCGTCAATAGGAGTCAGCGACATGCGTCAAAAAGATCCAGTGACGCGCGTCAAAAGAGACAGTGACACGCGTCAATAGGTCAAGGTGCGTGACACGCGTCATTAGGTGCCAGTGACGCGCGTCATTAGGTGCCAGTGATGCGCGTCATTAGGTGCCAGTGATGCGCGTCATTAGGTGCCAGTGACGCGCGTCATTAGGTGCCAGTGACGCGCGTCATTAGGAGCCAGTGACACGCGTCATTAGGTGCCAGTGACGCACGTCAATAGCGGGGAGTGTCGCGCGTCGGTCAAGACCATTGACGTTCCATTGACGCGCGTCAGGAGTGATGAGTGACTAGATGGATCTCTTTATGCACAGAGAAAGCCTGAGACTACCAAATAATTGATTTCTTATCCAAAATTTAATGGAATTCGAAGTTTTCACCTCTTTTGCTCTAGAGGAAATTCCCTTCATGTTTGCAATGCAGCCAATTGAGATGAAGCCTTCAAATTTATCCCCAGACCAAAGAAACAGTGTTTGGTGTGTACTTGATGATGATATAGGGTCTTGTTTGATAAGTTCAAAAAGAAACTTCATGATATATGCTAAGACTGAGTTTGAGATGAGGTACCAGTAAGGCACTCTTGACAAAATTTACACAATGTTACCTTTTTAAGATGATCCAACCTTGCACAGAGAACTTTATGTTGAGCTGTAAAATTTTTTTCAATATTTGAGACACTTGATTTTATCAATTGTACTTCAAGAAGATCATGATTAATCAATTCAAGGCATAGAAATGGGGGAGCTTCAAGAAAATTGTCTTCAAACATACACTTGAACATTGTATCTTCAGCAAAGGAAAACAAAACAAGGTGGTAGCAGGAATTTTATACTTTGATACTCATTGCAATGGTCAACCAAGTATTTCATCACTCAATAATGATAATTAGAAAGTAAAAAAACTTTCCGTTACACAACAATTTTGATCACTTTACCCTTATTGTATCTTTCAAACCTCATTCTTGTAACTAATATGATATGTAAACAACCTTATTGAGCTATGATCATATGCACCACCTTAAAAATTTGAAAAAAAAAGAGACATATTTTAATTCAACCACTCCAAGAAGCAGTCCTGAAGAGAGAATCTCAAGATGTGAATCCTATACAAAATTAACTTCTATGATTTATCTGAAGAAGGCACTGTATTTTTTCTTGGATGCTAAGAATACAGGTTGTTTAGTCTGCATTTCAGGCAATTCACCCATCTATCTACTAATCCATTTCTAATGTTGGGTTTTTTTAAAACACAGATCTAGCTCATTACCAGTGGAAGTGATGATTTCAACTTTAAGCAGGTATCTTTTTCCCCTTAATCTTATTATTTATTACTATTCATTTTTTCAGCTCTGGTTTTCATTAAAGATGTTACATTTCTATATACTAAAAATGTCAGGCAATTCACCCATCTATCTACTAATCCATTTCTCGTGTTGGGTTTTTTTGAAACACAGATATAGCTCATTACCAGTGGCAGTGATGATTTCAACTTTAAGGAGGTATCTTTTTCCCCTTAATCTTATTGTTTGTTACTATTCATTTTTTTCAGCTCTGGTTATCATTAAAGATGTTTATGTATTTACATTTAGTTAAATACAATATTTTATTTTTTGAAAATGTGGGTTGACATCCATCCGAGGAAGTTACTTTCTGATCGACTATGCAACTCACCCATCTATCTACTAATCCATTTTTTCGTTGAATTTTATTAAGACAAAGATCTAGCACATTACCGGGATGATTTCAATTTTAAATATGTATCTTCTTCAACATCATCTTATTGTTTGTTAATTTACATTTTTTCAGCTCTTGTTATCATTTATTTAAAGATATTGTTGGTCTATATATTTAAAGATGTTTCTGGCACTTCTCAGGACTGACAATGTTAGGAAACTCACCCCTCTATCTACAATGTCAGGAAAAACAAAGATCTAGCACGTTACCCTTGATGATTTCACAGCAATCTAATATGCAATAGGTAAGCTAAACCCTAGCATATTTACAATTATGTTTAATTTCTTACCAGTGATGATTTCTCCATGAAGAAATAGATCTATTTTTAGACTTATAATGATCATCCTCTAACACGAAGTTATTCAAACTCAATTCTAATGCTATCTTCCAGAGTCTTTAAATCAACTATTTAAATCAACTTGACAGAGTCTTTATCTAATAAAAATCCTTTCTAGTAATAAAACTGACTAGAACATTGTAGTGTGCCTTCTTCAAACTATCCTGCAAATGTAGTGTGCCTTCTTCAAGGCTCTACATAAATACTTACACACATAGTTTGCTATGATCTAGTTTACAACCTTCAATATTTTCTTACACACTCAAAATTATTCCAACTTATAGCCTCCCAGTTCTAATCCACAATTATTCTTCACCCTTATCAAATATTAAAAAATGATAGGATTCTTCAACCTATGAACTTGATCTATACAGACTAATCTTCATGATAAGAACCTTATATGTTTTACATTAAACTTCAAAGTTCTATATCGAGCTTGACCTATCTTTTAATCACATGGTTATTCCAACTTTGGTTAATCTAGCCTCCATAACCTTGACTATTTACAGCAACTTGTCAATCTACTCTACACAAAACAATATCCATGATAACAAAACCATATCTTTTAAACCATGGTCTTGATTGTTTCCAGCAAAACGTTATTTTCTGACAAATGGTCTTGACTATTTTGGATGTCAAACAACCTCTCTAATGAGAGATTATGCACTTATATAGAGGTGAATCTCTTTAAAATAGAATTTTCCTACACCATAAGTCTATTAAGGAGAAATCCTAAAGATCTGCTTCAAATCTTAGTTGCTATTTTTTTCCCAAAAACATAATTTTCAAGACAATTAAAGTCCCACAAGATATTTAGGCACTACATTTTACATTATACACATTAAATTGATCATCGTCTTTCATCATCATCTATCATTAATTATCGATTATCATCATTCATCATCTACGTCCACATATCACAATTCATGAAAATGCAAGTAAACAAGAAACATACATATAATTCATGATAATCACCATCTAATGCAATTAAAATTAAAGACTATATAAATCCATATAATTAAATTCAAATACCATAGTACATACTCAATAGTAGAAGTTTTCAAATTCAATATATAAAGTTTCCTCAATAATAAAAGTTTCTAATTTTCAAAACCCTCTTTTTCTTTATACAATTCTACTCTACTCTCTTCCCCAACGGCTTCTTCCACTATGGATGTACCTCTTTCCCCAACACCAGAAATAACCCCTGAACTTATAAGATCTTCTGCAGCACTGTCCAGATTTTTTATAATTCTTTCTTCTTGATTTGTTGCATCTCCATGTGACAGCAAATTTGGATCAGCAGCTGCTTTGGCTTTGAATAATATGTCAGGGTCGAGACCATGCTCTTTAATTATCTGATTTAGTGTCTTGTTTTGTTTGTTAACCAAAACAATATTTTGCTTCAAATTTTTTGCTGCGGATAAGCTGTTCTTTGCTGTTTCCAAGTGAACTTGCAAAACCTTCGCCTGACTCTTCAAATTTTCATATTTCAACTGCACAAAAAGAGTAATGTCAATTCAAAATATTAATGTAAATTCAAATTTTCAAATTAACAAGAATGATTGTTTAAATGTAATAGTACTTACAACCGCTCTATCTCTTTCGGCATTTGCGATTGATACCAAATCCTTGTCCTTGGACCATTTGTTAAAATATGCTTGGGCCTCGGCACTAATATTTTCCAATTTGTTTAGTGCCTTATCTAAAATGTCGTCTTTATAGTTGTTGTTAAACGTGACAGTCCCACATCTTACTTGGGTAAGTAAGGAATCCATCTTCGCAGGTTGATTCTGGACTGCAGCGTATAAACTATCCCATTGCCAATAATTTTCATAACGACTAATAATCTCATTGATAAGAACTTTAGCCCTTTTCTCCCATTCTATAAGCTGTTGGATATGAGGAATAATAAACTCACTGACATGGGATTGACAATCATTACCAATTAAGTTCTCCAAAGGAAAATGTGGCAACTGTTCATTATCTGAATCGATGCCGATGATCTTTGGAGAAGAATGGGGGCTTTCACCAAGATCAACTGCTCCTTGTTTCTGCCTTTGGGTGGGCTGATCCTGTTTTTGAAAAAATTAATCAAGATTTAGATAAATAAATTTAAATCAGAATGTAATTAAAAATTGTAAAGCATATTAAAATTGAAATTTGAAGTATACTCTTTGGCCTTGAATCATCTCGCGGTATCGAAAAAACCGATTGGGTCATTGCTATCAATGCCCAAATAATCTTCATCTAAATTTATATTGTTCAAAATAGATATGCCCATTGACCTGGGCAAGCCACCAAGTGATAGAGTTGGAATTGAAACAAGGAGGCAAGGTTTAGTGTCCCACTAGGGCCGGAGCAAAAGGCATGCGTTTACCAATGTTCTTTTTCACTTTGTTCCTCTGGTTGGCATTTTAAAAATTAATGGTTGAGTGGGTGTCGGTGCTTTGTGGTTTGATCATGACCTGACATATGCTGAAAAGTACAAGAAAAAATGAAAAATATTAAAACAATTCATAAAGTCAAAACTACGAAATTAAACGTACTATAGAAAAGTTATACCTTGTTGTCGAGGGGTTGTTTTCTCGGTGCTACGGTTGGCCTTGTAGGAGTTGTACTCAGTGGCTGTTCAGAAGATATGAATGCATGCGACTGTATGGAGTGAGTTGGGGAAGAAGGTTCCAAAGTCCCTGCAATTCATCAATATTAAATAATGTCAATTCATTTGGTTAAAATTTAAATTGAAAAATAAATATGCAACTTTGGAATTTGTAAATAATATATGAGAATGTATTACTTCTCTGGCATTTAACGAGTTCAAACTGTTGAGGGTTTGGAGAGGAGTGAGCTTCCATTTCAGATTGGGAGTCCCCTGAAGCCTCCGCGTGTTGTTGGCCTCTTCCTCTCGATAACTTCTTTTTTCGGGGAAGGGCTTCAAGATATCTTCTCTGCAAAACATTAAAATTTAAGTTTTAATAACTGCACTGTAATGTCGAAAATTGAAATACAATTACAAACTAAATAGTTTATACCTGTTGTTCTTCAAATGGAATTGAGAATTTCTTCAAAGCCTCATCAGAGCAAGTAGGAATTTTTTTATCTTTTAAATTTAAAATTGCCTCATAGTAGAAGCCGAGGAGATAGTTTGTTGAATAAATGAAAGGTTTATCTGAGAGTTTTGAATTTATTATGTCAGTTCTTATTTTTTTGGATAGATATGTGCACCAATCGAATTGTCGTTTTGAGATAGTGGCACAAATGTATGCGATGGCCCAATTTGGTATATCTGTTTGGCGACCCTGCAAAACAATTCTGGCTTGAAAAAATGAAATAAGTGTAGCAAGAAAGTGGTGTGCAATTGATTGTGTATCTACACCACGCCTGGATTTATTGACATGGGCTGCAAATGCGAAACAGTGATAATTACTATAAATTTATAACAGCAAATTGTATCAGAATAAAAAACAATAAAAAATATGAATTAAAACGAATTATACTTACAATCAACATGGAAACCGTACGTTGATTCGAGAAATTTCTTGTCTTCTTCCAGGAGTGTTGCCTTGGTTGTAACAATTGGTAAATTTCTGAAAGGAAGGCCCGTAAACCGATGGATGTCATTTGCTTCAATAGTGAATTGGAACATTTGGCCATCGTTCAGAGTCACATAAAAAATACCGTCCTCTGAATTGTAGCATGACAGAAGGTAATTCAAAATATCCGGATCTATTTTGAAATGGGGCATATTAACGAGCCCTGTAAATTCACACTCCTCCATCAAAGCTTGATATTCTAAAGACATCTTTAAAGCCGTATGGATGTGAGGGCATAAGGGATTCCTGTAGTTGATCTTTAAAATCGATTGAGTTGGATTCTCTTGATTTTCTTGCTGAACTTGCAATTGGGAAGCATGTGAAGTCGACATTATAGCTATAATTGCGTCTTTGACAACGATTTAGACCTGCAAAAATTCAAGAACGGGAAAACAAAAATGAGAAAATGAGCGGCACAAGGGTATTTATAAGATAAATAGGGCATCATCGTGGCCCTATGACGCGCGTCATTTCCCCCCCTGACGCGCGCCATCGCTACTATTGCACGCGTCCGCCTATGACTTTTGTCACGCGTTAGCTAAGACCTGACGCGCGACATCGCTCTGGCAGTGACGCGTGACACTGTCCCCTACTGACGCGCGTCACTTCCTCCTATTGTCACACGTCAGCTAATACCTTTGACGCCGTCACAGTTCCAGTGACGCGTGCATCATTAGGTAGGCACGATTGTCGCGCGTCAATAGAATCGATGTCACGCATCAAAGGTCTTTACGACGACGCGACAACAGTCCTAGCTGATGCGCGTCAATAGGAGAAAGTGACGCGCATCGGTCGAGGGAGTAAATGACACACGTCATCGGGGGCCCATGACGCGCACGATAGTAGGAGGCGTTGTCGCGCATTCACATGCATTAACCGATGACACGCATGAGGAGACAATGTCGCGCATCATTACGAGCGTGCGATGTCGCAATGCGTCGTCATTACGAGCCAGTGTCGCGCATCATTACGAACTAGTGTCGCACCAGTGTCGCGTGTCATTACGATCTAGTGTCATGCTAATGTCACGCATCATTACGAACTAGTGTCGCGCCAGTGACGTGCGTCATTACGAACTAGTGTTGTCACACGTCACTGATGGAGCCATGAAAAACTAGGTGAAAATTTTGTTTTTGAATACTGTCAAATTCACCTTTCTCAAAACCGGTTACGGGATATTCGCTGTATTTTCCACCTTCAATTTTATAGGGGGGTCTTAAAATGAACCCTGTAATGGGTGCTTTATGTGTAACATTTTTTTTGTAGGATTATTTTCTACCATGGTTTTTTGTTACATTTTTTTCCATTGTTTGGCATTATATGCTCTTATTTGCATGCTTTTCCCTTTTATCTTGTGTGCACACTTGTCTACTTACAACCATGATGGCCTTGAGTATCTTACAATATCGTGAGTTATGTCCCATTTTACAACCCACTTTCTGCGACCTACATTGTCTTCTTGTGTGTTTACTTACATCCTAGCTTACACATTGTCTTCGTAGCTTACAATTGTCTTCTACATGCATGCTTGTTCGTACTAAAACCTATTGTATATCCATTTGTTTACATGTGCCTTTGTTTATACCAAGCACATCCCCTTCCCCATTTAGGGAAAAATTTCATTGGTTGATCCTCTTTTGCATTGCATTCTCCTTCAACAATTTTGCATGTGCCCCCAAAGAGGTGGGGCATCATTTGGGTGAATCAGTCACCCCATACAATGGTTTACACATAGTAGACAACAAAACACAGAGACTGTACAACACAGTTCATGGATTAGAATCATACTTGGGTCCTTAGTACGGAAATTCCTTTCCTAGAGTGCCTATAACTAGGGGGTGTTTACACAATGATTGGGTTCAACATAATCTACATAACTCATACACAACACTTATTAAAGGGTAGGTTTTCCTTAGCACATGTGTTAGTAAAAATCATCTACTTTGGTTTTTTATTATGGGGATTAGTTAAAGGTTAGATGATAACATCAGACCTTCCTCTCTACACTACTCATTTTGTGGCATCGGATCACACAAAAAACAAGAAAATACAAATATCTCTATAGTTTTGGAAGTATTTAAAGGTTGGAGGATGAAAACAAACTATTTTTACCTATACTTATTTCATTAAATTAACATGAGATCACCCAAAAAAATCATGCTCATTCACATCATCTACAAAATCCTTTCTATAGTATTTTCTCATCACGAGATAAGGTGCACATGTTCCTTTTTCACATTTTCAACATTTTCTTTTACATAGTTCCTTACATTATTTTTACAAACATACATGCGTATTTGAATTTTTATCTTTTGCAGGTCCTTTCGCATGGGAAGCAAGTAGTCAATAACATCACCAACATCACACACATCGACACAAATAATAGGTACATCACACACACATCAACTCTACACACATGTTTCTACCCCGGGTTCATTTTCATCACATTTTACACTTTTCATCTTTAGTTTCCACGCTCCATATTTTTATCACTCCACACTTTTCTAGTCCTCAAAGCACACTTTCTACATAAATCTACATGGATATAAGGTACACATATCTATCTACTTTATATTCCAAGCATTCTTTTCACCAACATAAAGTGGGGAAAATGTGGACACAACATCACATACTTTAGGTAATTTTCTGGTCTTGATCACATATTACTATTTGCATGATTCCTATGTAAGAAAAGTACTAATTAACCCATGTATTTGGCTAATTTTCTTTTCTTTATGCTTCTAATTTTATTCTTGCACTCTTACTTTCCCTGGTCTGTCTTTTCACCTTTCAAAATTTTTCATTCGGACACCAAAGACCCAACCAAGACATCGGTGTCGATCGCCCCCTCCCCTCTGGAAACCCTTTTCCTCTTTATACTTTGGTCATAATTTCTGGGTCCTTTCTATCCATTTGAGCATATTACCATTTTGGTACTCGATTTTATTAGGGTAAATTACAAAATTCAAGTAAGGGAATCATATAAATATAAATTTATGTGCTCATAATAAGGGACCAAACACTTAACATATACTATCTCCATATAATGTTGCATGCATATAGATACATCACAAGGACAAAAGGTAGGTTCATCTACATCACACTTCATAAGAGGGTAGTCTATTGTTTCCATGCACACATTATTTACATTCTACATCTAGTTACTTGATCACTACTCACAAAGTGCGGTGACATAAGAGAAAGCTAGGAATAATTCTACACACACACAAAAATAACTACATGGGGTCCGAGATGTAGTGCGGTGCTCGATGATAATTCCATCATTTTGGGAGCTAAGGATAGTCGATCCCTGCATTGGTTTCTTTCTTTTTTAGGGTTTTGATGCTTTATTTGGTGATTTGCAGGTGATTCATTCATTTCATATTTATAGATACATTCAGTAGATTTTAGTGACATAAATATGTGAAAAGGTGAACAAGTGTGAACCTCTTGCAGCACCTCGGAGAAGAGGTTTTATAATCATCTACGTAGACTAGGGCACCCATAATCTAGACCAGGGTGCCCACGGGCACCCCTATCCTTCCCCAGGCACCCCAATCTAGTCAAATCTACTAGACCTATAAGTTTTAGGGTTTTTGTGTGAAGGTATTCCATCTCTATACTTCAATATTCATTGCTTAATTTATTGGGTATTATTTCATTACTTCAATATTCATTTATTTAATGCAAACTTGCATTAGATTAGGCTATTATTTTACATTTTAGTTTAATCACTTCCAAATCATTATGATAGTGAATGACAAGGCTAGTGATGGAATACTATTTTTATGCGACTAATGTAATGAAAGTAGATGTGTTAACAATAGAAAGGCCACAATTCCAAGACATTTAGAGGTTATTTTTCAGGTTTACCATCGAGGAATACTAAACGATAGGACTAGACCCATACTTGTGAGTGATGCCATATGGACAGATCTAGTTTGTGGAAAACTTTCCATGTTTACTCTTTTCTAGAGTAGTGATATTTTTATTCTCTTTAAGGACAAGATCACCAATGTTAAAGTAATTTTTTTTGACATGTTTATTGTATGCTTGTTTGATGCACTCTTAATAGACATGATGATATTTGAGGGATGTTAGGCGGTGTTCATATAATAATTCAAGTTATGCTAAATGTCCTTATCATTAATCCTCATCAGAGATAAAACCTCTAGGGGACACGAGGAGATATGCAATATGAAATTCAAGGCATAGAACCCCCTTGAATCTGTAGACTAAAGATAAAGGCATACAACCTATAGGAGTATCGATGCTATTTTGATATTCCCATAGAGAAAATGGAATTTGTAGGTGTCAATTCCTGCCTACTTAGTAGATAGTTTTCATGGGGGTTTTGTTGAGTGTTTTGTTAGAAGCTTTAGCTTGAACATTTGATTGTGGATAGTAAGGGGAAGAAAAGATTAGTGTGATTTTGAAAGTGTCACATAATTTCTTCACTTTCATGTTTTTGAAATACTTTTCATTATCTGTAATAAGTTTTTTGAGGGATGCCAAAGTGACATATGATATGTTGATAGATGAAATCAATAATTTTATTTGTTGTAGTAGAGACCATGGTAATGGATTCCACCCATTTAGTGAAGGATCTAGTAGTGGCGATGATATAATGATGTCATTGTGATGATAAAGGGTTGATGAAGCCAATGAGCTCCAGTCCCCATTGTGAAAAATGCCACAAATCTTGAGTGGGTTGTAGGTCCTGACTTGGGATGTGAGTGAGGTTGGAACGTTTTTGAAATTTAACACATTTCTTGACATATGCACATAAATATTGATTGAGGGTAGGCTAGTAATAGCCAATCCATAGGACGCTTTTAACAAAAACCATACCATTTAAGTTTCCACCACATATATCGTCACGAAACTTCTTGGATAGATTTAGTGGATTCATGAGATTTGAGGCATTGGAGTAAGAGGGCATCAATTTTTTTTGTAGAGAACACCACCTATGATGATGTAACAGGTAGAATGTTGAAGAAAATATCATTTAGAATGTTTAGATAGGTCGGATGGTATTTTTTATTAAGAGAGATAGTCATATAACTGATTTACCAAAGATCTATTTTATCGTCATCGATAATATTTCTAGAAAGGAGTTAGTTGGTGTGAGATGGTTTATCAAGTATATGAACAACAATGAACAATTTGGAATCGTCGATCGATTTATAGTGGAATGAGTGATGCAAGAGAATCGTGGTATCCAAAACTTGTTTGATGATCAAGGATGTTTTTGGATCGTGTATTGATCAAAATATTCTAGGAGGAATTCAAAAATGTTCTTATATTTTTGTAAAACTTCATTCTTGTATTGATAAATTCCTTTGATTTGATTGATGATAACTTGAGAGTAATTTTAGATGCCTAGGATTTGAACAAAAAAATGAATATTTTTTAAAGACCCATAATGAGGGCTTTGTATTTATCCATATTATTATTATATTAAAAAATTAATTTCAAGGATAGAGGGATTAGATTCCCCGAGGGAGGTATGATGATGATACGAGCAACCCCTACTGATACTTAGATCAGTTGAAGAAAAGTGTTATTTTGAGAGGAGTGTATTCTTGATCAATTGTGTTGATGGATTCATGGGGAAATTATTTGTGAGGTATTTGATTTTCGTGAAGGGAGCTTCCACGAATTAATCAATGATGGATTTCCCCTTAATATATTTCTACGACATGAATTCTAGATAAAATTCAGTCATAAGCATAAGCCTTCGAGTGATAAGGTCATTTTGGTATGGTTTACAATGCATGGATTTAAGGGGATTGAAACTGGTGAAAACGTAAGTTTTATGATTAAGTAGATCGTGGAAAAGTTTGGGATTTGTGATTTACATGACACAAGAAAACTTTTTTGCTTTAGTGTAATGGGTTTCATAGTCATGAAGTGTGCAAATTATATAGTAGATGACCTTTTCTCTACCATGATTATCTCAATGTGCTAGCATAACACCCATGACATGGTCAATATAGGATAAGCATAGATAAAACATCTCCCCCTCATGTGGAGGTGTGAGCACAAGTGGTGATAGAAGATATTGTTTGAGGTCCTTGAAGGATTTTTGATAGTTATGATCCCATTTGAAATGGAAGTCCTTTCGAAGGAAATGGTGAAAAGAATGACATTGATATGAAAGTTGGGAAATGAAATGATAGACTGATTAGAGTCTACCTTATATAATATGAATTTGTTCTATATTAGGAGGAGGCATCTCGATGATGACTTTGATTTTGGCAATGTCCACTTCAGCTCCCTTGATAGAAATGATTAACCCTAGGAGTTTACTAGTGATAACATCGAATACACACTTGGATGGGTTAAAGTGGAGGAAATATTTAATAAGAAGGGAAAAGATGATGTCAAGGATGACATGATTGTATCTACATTATTTAGAATTTCCTAAGAGGTCTTCAATGAAGTATTCCATAGTCTTGTGAATAAGATCATGAAATATGTATGTCATGACACATTAATAAGTGGATCCTACATTTTTAAGTCCAAAAGGCATAATACAGTAGTAAAAATCCCACATAGAGTAATGAATGAGGTTTAATATTGGTAATCAGTTGTGATATGGATTTTATCGTAGCCAGAGAAGTCATCCAGTAAGAGATAACATCTCATGACCTGCGCAAAGTGAGGTCAACAAGATGATCGATGTTAGGAAGATATAATTGGTCTTTATGAAAGCAAGATTAAAATATTTGAATTTTGTGTAGATTCATAAATTTCTAGAGGTCTTGGTTACATGTATGATATTGGAGACCCATTGTGGATAGTTAATGTGTAATATGAATTTTACAAAAAGAAGACATTGTAGCTCTTATTTGATGAGGAGGGTGTATCCTATGTAGTTTTTGCTTGACAAGATTAGCATTAGGGACAGTGATGATTTTTTAATGATGATTTTGGGGTCAATACGGCATGTCACTATATGACCATGTGAAGGCCTATCGTGTTTTGAAAGGAAAGTGGTAAAGTCCTTTAAATATTCGAGAATCTAACAGTGACTGACTTTAACTATGTGAGGTTCTTTCAAAGTCCCTATGTTGATGTCAATTGTGGATTTGTTAAGAAGTGTAGATGTGTCAGTGGCAAAGTTTTTTAAAGGTAAGGTTCCTTTAATTCCATATATGATACGATGGATTGGTCATCATGACATTAAATACTATCAATGGTAGGGAGTCTTCCTCTACCATTTCAAGCAATATCAACGGGATGGTCTTGGTGCTGTTATTAGTATGATAAGTGAGTGGTGATAAGGTAATCATATTGATTAAAAAAGTTATAGGGGATGGAAATATCACCATCCGTATCTATAGAGTGTTCATATAAAGACAAAGAGGATGACTATGGATCCATTATGGGTCCAAATGCAGTGATCATGGAGGTGTTGGAGGAAGGTTTGTCAAAACCTAGTCCGTATTTTTCATGAGGTTTATAGGACTGGTCAAAGACCAAGTAATGTATACATTTCTCGTAGCATCTTAAAACAAAACCTTTCCAGCCATAACGATCTAGATACATTTGTGTGAAGGATTGGTATATAGAAATGAGAAATATGGTACAAAATGTGTTAAATTGTTTTGATTGTCATGATGCGGGGATGAACGATTGATCCCTCCGTATAAGATATTAGTTTTAAGATGAAGATGGCTGAAGGATATGTTATCTATAACATTGGGTTCATAAATTAGTTGCTTTTTGGGTCTTGCATACGTTTTTCGGTGTATAAAGTGAGTGAAGGGATAGAAGTAAATACTCCCCTAGAAGAAGATGTTTTATGACATCTCGTAAAGGATATAACATTTTTAGTTCATGCAACAATGGAGGAATTGGTAGAGGATTCATTAAAGGATGCTGATTTTACCTTTGGAATGAGTGCATCATTAGGTCAATATGTCGTGTGACATGCTTCATAAGGGTTTGGGTCGAATGGAATAGTAAAAGGTATTACCCTCATGTTAATATTATATAAAATGATGTAAGGTGGATGGGATACAATGTATAGTTCATTTCCAAGGACAACCTAACAAGATATTATATTAAAACTATCCTTCCATAAGATAAAAGAGTTCATGAAGACTCTTAATGTCAACTTTGATGGGTAAGATAACCATGCCTAAACTAGGGAAACACTATCATTAAAGACATGAAATAATGTAGGTGACTGGTGAAGATAGTATTAGGTAGCTAGATATGATTAAAGGCATTCTGAATGATATGATATTGATGCTATCACCGTTGTGGATCATGACTCTCTTGACAATAATATAGTTGATTTGGGTGGTGAAAAATAGTTAGAGATCATTATCTTTTTAGGTTGTAAAGATGGGATCTCATAATCATCTAAAGTGATAGTATTGGACATTTTGAGGGTGATGACTAGGTTTGCGAATGAATGAGGATAAAATGATGGTATAGATATGGATTAAAGGAAGAAATCATGGCTTGTCAATGTCGCGGTGAAGTTTTGACAAGATCGTAAAGGGACATATTTACAGGAGATTGATGAAGTTGTTTGATGATGGTATTTTATATAGATGAGGTGGATTGGGTGTGTAAAGTGGAAAGGATAGATACCTTAGTCTTAGAGGATGGAGGATTAGGTGATACAAGAGAAAGAAGGATAAAGACCTTGGGCTTGCTTTGATCTTAATCCTTAGGGTCTTATGTGCAGGATTTGGTAGTTATACAAACAACATCGATTGGATGGAGCATGGTCCTCTTTGGAAGAGGCATCACCCTTGTTAGATGTGGATGTGGTATTGGATGATGTTTTGGAAAATGTGTGTTTAGGAGTTGGATGAGTTTATTTGAATTGATTTGGATGTTCTATATTTGTGGGGAAAAGCCCTTTACTAGTAAGGATCTGAATAATAGCATGAAGGGATTTACAATCCTATGTGGAATGTCCTAAACTATGATGGTACTTACATAATGATTTAAAGTTTTATGAAGAGGTTTTCCACCCCGAGAACTAGATGGATTGAGAGGAGGTAATGTTATGATAGATAGTTGGATGATATTTTCAAGGGTTCTAGTATAGTACCCTGTCAAAGCTGAGGTTGAGGGATTTGTGTTTCATTTGATGATCGAGTTAGTTGGGGCGAGATGAGGTCATTTTTTTATGACACATTTAGCTATTGGTCGAGGAAGGAATTTGGATTGAGAATAGTGAATATGAATTTTTATGAAGGGTAAGGCCCTACAAAAGAGGGAAAGGGCTTTGTAATTTATGATGGGGTGGTTTGACAACTTTGTGATACAATTTCTATTTTCTTTGGATAAGGGATTTATGGATTGTATAGTATATTTATTGAGGTTTTGCATGTGATGCCGGGTGACATGATTATAAAAATAATTTTTTTAATTTACACAACGGTTTTTTTTTTTCTTAATTTTTGAAGAGGTCACGGGTGGATTTGTAGCGAGATGTGGTAAATGTAGAAAATTCCATGGTGCTGGTTGATGACAATACTAGAGGAGTCAAATGATTTAGTTGGTGCTTCTATGACATGAACATTAGGTATTGGAGGTGTATGTGGGAGGTATTTAATAGTTTTTATGGTGTGATGAGAGTTTATGGCATTATATTGGGGTTGAATAGTGGATGGGGCATGATTTGGAAATGGTTTCCTAAAAAATTTCCAAGTTATAATTTAGAGGTGCTTTTGGATTGTAAAGTTGTAAGTCACCTCAGTCGATAAGGTCTTGAAGGATGTTTCTAAACTAATGAAATTTTTCAATGTCATGGCCTCAAAATAAATGGTATCTACAATATTCATTTTATCGATACCATGAGGGATTTAAAATGGATGTGTCAGTAGGGAAGATAGGCGGGAGTGTGATCATACACATGGATAGGAGTTTTTCAAAGACTTGTTATAGGATTCTCTAATGGGTGTATAGTTTCATTAGGATTTGGTCCATTTGGAATCCAAATAGACTTTAGACGTGGATTTTATGATGATCACATTGGCTTAGCCTTTGGAATTGTTATTACTGGAAGAAGGTTTGAATGGAGACTCAAGCTTAGAATTTTTTGAGAAGAGTTTGAATTTACCATCTTCAAGGGAAGGAAATTCTAATTTTTGGGCCACAGTCAAGGCTTCGTCAAATGTTTGGAAAGATTGTATCTGAAGTGTTAATGATACATGTTTAGTGCACGATCAAGAAAAAAATAAATCAATTCAGTTTGTGTGAGGGAGAAGGATATTTGATTGATGATACCACACCAACAGAAATTAAGTATGAGATAGACTCATCTTTAAACTATTTGATAGTGTAGAGATTTGTAATAGAAATCTTACGGGTGATGTTGATGGAAAAAATTTCTAAGAACAATTATGCAAGTGTGTGAAGGAGAAGAGTGAATATTATGGGATACTATTATACCAGTCAAGTGTAGGTCATGCTAAGGACATGGGAAACATACTCAACATGAGTTCTTGATCATGTACGATAAGATAACATAGATGGCGAGAAAGTGCGAATGTGTTGTTGATGGTCCTCATTATAGAATTTAATGAAATTTTGGAGTTCCTAGTATGGGGGATAGGATTTTAAGGGTATTGATGGATGAATAGGTTAATTATAGATCTGTTCATATGAAATGGTACTTTTAGGACCCATGGTGTCATATTTAAGACTAGAAATCCTATTCATTAATACTTGTAAAGGATCATTTTATGATGATATTTGGGGTTGAATGATGACGTGCTAGGTATATTATGGATGTGTGGATTTGATTATTGGCATATATGATAGGGTAACAAAATATTATTTGAAGATGAAGGCCCATGGGAATGTTGTAAGTAGGATGCAAAACCAAAGGTTGTGATGGTTAGATATAATGATAGGGGATAGGAATGGAAGTGTTGATAAATGATTGAGACAGATATGGTATATACTTAGAGGGGATAGAAGTGTTGATGTGTGGTTGGGATGGTTGTAGTGTATATTGAGAATGGATTTGTGAGACAGGGGTAGTAAAATCTTGTTGTGAAGAGGGGTGAGTACTAGCAATGGAGCTAGTATTAATGAGAGGTATTGACGTGGGGATGGAAATGAAAAGTTTCTTGATAGAGGACATGGGTTGGGATATAATAAGGGGAATGACTACCGAGATCATAAGAGGTGTTTGGAAAGTATTGAAGGATACAAGACTAGATGTGGAAGGAGATGTGTTAGTATTATTTTATGAAGATGAAAAGATTGACAAAGGATTTGATGATGAGGATGACTGTTGATTATACATGTCTTGTGATGAGACGTCATTAAGGTTGAAATTAATGAATGTGACTAATTAAATGAGGATGATGTTCCCATTTTACCAAAAATGGAGTAGGGATGAACTGTTGGATAACTAGATCATGATTAGGGTTAAGGAGATAGGAAGTATCAAAGGTGATAGTAGTGATGGGTTTGGGTTTTTGTTTTTAAGGAAGACACCTTAGAAAGAAATATAGGTGTTAAGGGAGAATGGGTTAAAATCCATAATTTCTTTAATGTCCGGATAACCACTATTAAAGAAATGTGGGTTGGATGGATCTAGGATTTACGACATGGCTAATCAAGTTACTAGGAGAATGTGGGGGTACTTGATTAGCTGTTGAAGGTGATCGGAGTTGTTCAATTACATTGGGAATGTTTTAAAGGTGGGTCTCAATATTTTCTAGGGATTGTTGAAGACGACTTGACATGTTATCGATGTTTTGTAGATGGGATTGTTTTTGGTTAGAACCATGAACTAAAAAAATCAATGAAGAAAGAGAAAAATTAAAGTGTATGATTACAACAACTGAAAATAATTCAGACAAGAAATTTTTGATTATCTTGATTAGATAATGAAAGGTGTGAAATTTGAAAAATGGCTAAACAGCACTATAAGGAATATTTCTAAGGTTGGTTTTAGGTAAGTTTAAGGATAGATTCCTCGATATACCGTAAGGTACATGAGGCCTAAATAGGTGTTAGTGTTGGTACGAGGCATGATATTGGGGCCTACCCCCTAATTTCATGATCATGTAGTGATAAGGGTGTTGGATGCTTATCCAATATACCACCCAGAATATTTTTTATACTCACCTGAACATCGAGTCGACTTATCCTCTTAGTGATAAAATCCAAGTAGGTCCACCTAGAAAGAAGTGTTTAGATTTAAATTAAGTTTCATTAGGTTTGGAGTTTGTAAAGGGATTGTTTATGAATACAATTCCTTGAAATCCTAATTAATCTATGTGAGAAAGAAAGCGTGAATGTTCATTTTAAGATCTAGAGGAAATATTTTAGTTCGATGACAACAAAACACACTAGATGTAATGGTAAAATAAAATGATGAAAGAAACAAGTGTACCTGTAACTATTTTTCCTTTTTAATTTTTATTCTAATTTTTAAGTAAATACAATGAGCTCCAAGTTGAAAGGCTATATGAAATTGAAAAGAAAAGAAAAGAAAGATAGGAAATCGGTGAACAAGGAAAAATACGGACATCGGAAGGTAAATAAAAATACCATATTATACCTTCAATGCAGAATTTTGGAAAACCTCAAGATAAGACCATATAAGCTTTAAGCTTGTTTGATCTTGTTAAATATTATATTGTGGATGCTCTTTAATATTAATCTCTAAAGGTGTTTGTAGATGCTATGAGCATATTTCACAAGGATGCGGATGTCAAATTGATAGAAGTTGGATGTAATTTTCTCAAATCTCCAAGGATGGATTTACAAAAGAAACGAATAAATTTAATAGGTGAGGTTAAAGCCATGAGAAATGGATCATGGGTTGAAGTGGATCTAAATATAATAATTATAATTACCTAAAATAGTAATATTACCATGTCTCGTGAAGTTGAAGCTTTGTAGGAGAAAAAATATCTTTGAATTCATCCGAGAAGTGGTTGCACGTACATTATTGCTTCCCCCACCTTTGTAGGATTCGAAAGTAGAGTGAAGTGGAGTGTGAGTAGATAAAATTATTTAATTAAATAACTAAATTAATTAGTATTTAATTGTGAGGGAATAATTAACCATTTATTTAATTAAATGTTTAATTATATTAGCTAGAAGGGTGTAGGAATTAATTTAATTAATTCCAAAGGCATAGTAGAATTAAATTATTTAATTCTAAAGGGTGGGAATGTGACTTAGGAAATAGAATTAATTTAATTAATTCTAGAAGGGGGTATTTAATTGATGGAATTAATTTAATTAATTCCAAAGGGGTATGTTGCAGAAATATAGAATTAATTTAATTAATTATAATTAGATAGAAGTGAGATAGAAATATGTATGTATTTCTAGGGTGTCTACATTTTCCCCTCTTTAAAGTGCTATTGTGAAGAAATAATGTTTTAAAGATAATAGACGCATGCTTATCAGCGAGCGGAAAGTGGTGAAGCATTTGGATACCCCAACAAGATATGATGGTAAGGTAATTCCCGCACAAGTGGGTGGACGATGTAGCAAAGTGGTGGGAAACTGCTTAATAGGAGGAAAATGGAGGAGTGAACAAGGAGAGGAAGGAGAGTTCTCATAGCATGAGCGTCATTTGGAAAGTGTAAATATAAGATAAAACTTAATTTTTGTTGCACAATAGATTTATCACCATGATTATTAAGGAATCAATATGGTTAACCCAGATGCACATAAACAAACACACACAAAGTAAATAAAATAGAAAAATGAAAAAAATCGCAATATGAATAGTACATGTAGGAATCAGGGTTATAAAGGAACCAATATGTTATCACACTACTTGCAATTGGTCCATGAATTAAACATCAACAATGTATCAAAATTTCAAAAAGAAGACAATCAGTTATGCCCCTAATGTATGCCACAATGATGATTAAAAAAATGCAAATTCCCCCATGTACTTAAACTTACGAAATGTTTAGGAATAAGATCAAATTGGAAGAGTGGAGTATGTTTAGATATAACTTGTGAAAATATTTTTGGATTCATTTTAAAACGATCGAAATAATTTTCCTAGGATAAGTTATATCGTGAAGGAAATAAAAAGTATGCCTTGCCCCAAGAAGAGTAAGTAATTACGCAAAGGGAATAAAGTGATAGTCGTAAGATTAGAATGATCACTAGGGTAGTAGCTAAAGGTGTAAATCTATCACTATTATGTTAAAATGTTGAAAGATTCACTTCAAGGGCTTTCCAAATGTAGGATGTTTTGATAAGTGAATGTTTGTTTAAAAATGTTTATGATTTTTATTTTATTTTTGAAATATATTATTTTTTAATGGTTTTTAAAAGTTTTAATAAAAATTTTATGCAAAGAAGAGGAGTGCATTTTTTGTTACACTGGATTTATTGTGGACAAAAATGTTGTTGAAATCATAAAACAAGTATGTCAAACAAACCTGATATAAACAAGAATAAACTACACAAAATTTATATGTGAACTAGGATGTAGATAATTTTCCAACAATTGGTCTACAATATAAGTAAATAAAGTGCGATAAAATAGATAACTAAAAATAAGAAAAAAAAATTGTCACAATGTTGAAAAATCATAATAGTACAACACAATTTGCAATAACGACATCTAATGACACTCCAAATGTGTCCCACATTGAAGAAATGGACAGATATGAATGGCCCGAGCGATAGCTTAGAACGCAAGAGGATTGGATTGGGACAAAGAGAGAAGTGATGCTTAGATACTCCAAAAAAATCTTGTCAGATCCCATTGAATTTTGATTTGTATTGGATTAAAATGTGAAATCCAAGTGTGCCATAAGAAAAGTTATTTTACTTAAACGGTAAGTGATTTCCTTGAGCATAGATATACACTATGGGAAAGAAAAGTGAGTAATGAAAGATGATCTGGAATGATCATGAGGAGCCCCATCAAATGACGAAAGTGTTGAAGCTGTGTTGTTTAGTTGTTTAAAGTTGGTCAAACATTAACTAAATGTTTGATTTTTTCAATTTTACATTGTTGATGTTTTTGGAGAGTTTTATGCTATTTTTTTGGATTTTGGAATGATTTTATATTGTTTTTGTGTTTTGCAAACAATTTTATATATTTTTGATTTCGTGAAACATACTTGAATGTATTTTGTGTTTTTGAGAAACATATTTGAATGTTTTTGTATTTTTGAACATTTTAAAATGTTTTTATATTTTGACTTGGTAAAAGGGTGCACTTGCTTGGAACTCAAGTGCAAACAACTAGAATAATTCCATTCCATTGGAAGAAATGTAGATGATAAAATTATAGGGTGTTTCACTCTGCTTGTGACTCCATGTAACTAGGAAGATGCGAGAGATCATCACCGAGATCCAAGAATGATGTGATAACAAGGTGATTAGTGATATTAAAGTAAAGATGATGGATACGAAGACACAAGGTGTAACAATGATCCATGTAAGAAGAATTTAACTCATCTTTAGTCAAGATTATCTGATTGGTTCCAAGATGATTCCACTTTATAAGTTTTGAATAGACTTAGATCCATTGATGTCCTACTAATTGGAAAAATCCATTTAAAGGAATTGTGGTCTCTCTTAACATGAGAAATTGAATTACTTTGCGAGATTTTTTTGATTAATCAATTTTGATTCAGATTTGATAAAGGATTTATTGATTAATTGTTTTTAGAATGACCCCCTACATGTTTTCGTATGTCACGGTAAGAGACAAGGGCTTGCCACCGCAGATAAAATGTTTGCGAGTAAGGGCATCTTACTCCATTCCCAGTCTCATACTACTAGTAAGAAGTATGGGATCATCACCAAAGACTATGAAGGATGAAAGGTGTAGTGATTGATTTTTTATTTTTTGATATTTTATAGATTGATTTTTTTCCTTGTTGATTGATATTATGCTTCTTGGCAAGGAACATTTTGCCCCCAAGTCTCAACCTCATATGACTAGTAGGATGCAAGGGTTCAACACCATAGATTGAGATGGGTGGTCACAAAGGACTGGGTAAAGAAGCTTAGTTTGTTATGTTAAAGAGAGAGCTTATGTGAAAGGGGGAATTGTTGTCAATAATCTTAGAGAAAAAATTGTAGCTAAAAAGATTAGAAATGGTAGAAATCATAAAAAATATGAGACACACAATGCCCAATAAGAACAAGGTTAACATGTGTCATGATAGGTGAAGAATGAAAATATATGATTATGGTATGATGAAGATATCTACCAATAGATGGAATACTTAAAGCTATTTTCACTTGTTTTTCTACTTTTTATTTTCAAACAATGCTTCAAGAAAAGGTTTAATACAAAGTTTTATTTTATTTTTATGCTTTTGATTTTTTTAATTTTGATAGATGAGATATTGCAATGGAATCATTAGGATAGAGATAAATGTTTATGAAAATAGAATGGTCTTGACTTACAAGAATTTTGTAGATGAAACTAAGTCAAAGGAAAGGATTAAAATATTTTCAATGAATGGAAAGTGGAAGTAGAATGAATTTATTATACTTAGGAAGACGGGATCCAAGTAGAAGGATAGAATCAAATGATTTGATGAGTCCTAAGATACGAGACTTGGGTGGACAAAATCTAATTCAAAGGAGAGAATCCTAAGATTCAATAAGTCCTAATTTATAAGACTTTGGTGGACAAGGTTCAAGTCAACCGAGTGAATCAAATGATTCAACGAGTCCTGAAGTACTAGAATTGGGTAGACAAGGGCCAAGTCAAAGGATGTTTGATTAGATAATTCTTTGATGGGATTAGAAGACCTATGTGATGTTAGAGGAGGATTATAAATTTGGGAATATTTTGAGATTCATATTCACCTATGAGTGAAAGAGTGTGAGGAAAGAAGGATTGATCTCTAGATGAATATATGAGTCTCCTTATAGGCTGCAGAGAGAATTTTTTTAATGTTTTCCAATTGAGGATATGAATTAGTTGATTTGATGAAATATTTACAATTACAACTTGAAAAGGTTGCATAAAGATATTCCTAGGTATAAATAACACATGGAATGCATGCATGAAAATTTCTTGACATATAAGAATCATCATTGATGAGGTGTATGCAAGAGTGATCAATTGAGGGATTGTGGACATGGAAGGCTACATTGTTGCAAGTTTCCAAACTTGTTGTGGTTGTGTTTTTACAACAAGACCAGAGATATCATCATAGGATCTAGAGCCAAAATAATATATTCAATCTCAATGGTGTTGGATGATGGACCCTATTTTTTATGGTCTTCAATTATATCAAGGGATTAAAGGGAGTCTTGAAGCAAAGTAAATATCTTGTTTGGTGTTAGAAGATCATTATCTGAAATAGGTTCAATGTATGTTTGAACTATAAGAATAGAATTTGGAGAAGAGATAAATTGGTTTTAATTAAGAGATACATGACCTTTGTTGTCATGATATCATTGAGTGTAAGTATGTACATAGGTTTGGGAAACACTAAACTCTTATTGAGAATTTTTGGTATTTGATGTTTTTTTGCGAAAGATTTTTCATTGAGTTCTATAAAGATTTCTCAATTGTCAAGTAAGTCTTGGACATAATTCTTAAATTGCACACATATATCTGTAGAGTGTCCATCAATGTGATGAAAATCACAGTAGGTATTGAGTGTATACTAGTATGGCTTAGGTTCTCCTTCAACCAAAGGTCTTGTAAGTAGATATTTTATCATCCTATCATTTTTAGCTGTTGAAAGACACTAGAGATACTTTCTCTAAGGGGTGTAAAATATTGTTTAACTTTGTGTAGAGTGGTGGATTTTCTAGGTTGTATGATTAGATTTTTTATTGATTATGTATGTATGTATGTTGTGCATGTTTAGATTAACCATATACCATCATTGATGACATTTTGGTTGCGATTGATGTACCAAGAGTTATCAAAATGAGTTCTAGGGTGGTTGTGATTGTTAGTATTGTCATTATACCAATTGTCTTTAAAATGAGGCTTGATTAAACCTTTAGAAATGAGGGTTTTTTCTCTTTAAGTCAAGGTGACTATACGCACCCAAAATTACATGTCCTACATTGTCAAAAACTATTACAAAAGTCTCCAATGATGATTTATATCCTTTCAGAAGGTGTTCGAGTTCCTAAACCCATTCATAGTACATATTTGTAACCTAGCCATCCTTAGCCTTTTCACACTTTCTTCTAGCTTCTGCTTTATTGTATGCATGTGTTTGACCTTCAATGTCATAAATGTCACCATGCTTGGGCAACAGATTTTGAAATTACCACCTAGGCTTGGGAGGCGGTTTTGAAACCACTTCCCGAGATTGGGCGGCGGCCTGTAATTGTCACCTTGCGCAGGTGCCGATCTTGTGCATTTTTCTAGAACCTTTCATGCATGATTTAAACACGTGATGCTTCACTTAACTTGACTTCCAAGGTGTGTTTGTGAACCAAATTTCCTAAAAATAGTCTTGATTACATGGTATTCCTTCCCCTTCTATTTTTAAATATATTTAATTAGTTTGAACTTCCTCTTCACCTAATAATTTGTCACTCCAAGGCTGCCTTGTGCATGAAGGAAAATCCCATCCAATTCCTAAATATTCAATTCTTGTATTCAAGCAAATGGCCGAGAATTTTTTTCATCTTGCATAGTATTTCTACCACAACACTACTAGAAATTGCATAGCTAAGCTTTGTTCACTTGTGCTACCCTCTTCCACTTGCATTACAACCAGACGCGCCTTCAAGCTACCATTTCTCAAAAAAATTCTCCTGCTACTGGCTTTACATTCCCAATTCCTTGGACTCATATGGACACACAGGGAAAGAAAGGATAAACTGAGGGGACAAGTCATTACACAACTAGATTTATCTCTGCATTGCGTAAATTCTAGGTTAGGGTTGTTGTTTGCTTTTCCTTCATTTCTGCAATTTATTATTGTTACATCATATCAAATAGAGTAGAAAAACATTATTCTTTCATTTGCAAGTAATTAGGTAATTTCTAGGAGGGTTTTAAATCATTAATAGTAGCTCAGGTGATAGATCCTCTTCTTCCCATCCCTATGGATCTCGAAGGAGAGAATATCTATAAGAGTTTGTCTATATATCATAGATCATTTGGTAAAGTTATTGTTTTAAGTTAGTTTAGTTTTAATACACTCAACACGGGTGAATAACCACACCGAGTTATCTCACTTTTTAAGTCTTAGTGTAGAAATATTTTAATTATTTATAATAGAAGAAAATTGTTGTTTGTGATTATAATATTTCAGTTTTTGGTATTTTTATATTAGTTTACCTTTCTGCGGTGGTATTTATTGTTAGTTTTATCTTATTTAATTTGGACACTACAAACTAGTTCAACATTGAGATTTAGTTAGACAAACCATAGGGAATTTATGCTACCCATTCATAGCCTCTAAATTTCCCCTTTGCCAACTCAGCTACTAGGAGATCACACTACCAAATCTTAGTCATTTATCCTCCTATAGTTAGTCACACATATTTCCACACCACATTCCCCGGCACAACCTCGGGGTGTTGAGTACGGTTGAAGGTTGCATGCCAATTTTCATCTGATATAGTGACTTCAGAGTCAATGTTGAAAGAGAAATGTTTGACGGAATTCTCGAGAGAGGTCTAAAAATTTGGTGATAGATCCATTTGGAAGGTGTAAAAACTAGTCCAAAGCATGTCCTCCTAGACTTCTAGGAAAAATTCACAAGAGAAATATATCGTTATATGCCACTTTGTGGCATACTATGAAAAACTCTTGGATATGCTTTCTAGGATCCATTTTGCCCTTGTATTTTTCAAATTGGGGTGTCTCAAAGGATTTTGGAAATGGTGTGTGTAATATATCCATGCCAAAAGGGTAAGGACACAATTCATCAAATTTGAATAGTTTGCATTGTTTTTTCATACGCATAATAGTGTCTTTAATCATTTTCCATTCCTAAGTAAATGATTAATTGTGTGAATCCATCATTGTAATAAAAATGGGGAAAACAAAGAAAGTTGTGATAAATAACTCAACCCTTAGAAAAGTGAATGCTAAGATGGAAGAGGGGGAAAGTTTTGAAAGATTTACCCTTAGTAAAGTGAATTCTAAGATGGAAAAGGTGAAAAGGTTAACAACATACTCAAACTCTAGAAAAGTGAATGTTAGAATGAAAGAGGGGATGAAAAAATTGAATAATGTGGCCCTTAGCAATGTGAATGCTAAGAAGGAAATGAGATTGAAAAGATGTGGTTTGTTTGACCCCTATCAACCTGTTGTCAAAATTTCACCCCACAGGTAATTTTGATAACATGCATCGAATATTCAAGTCCGAGGCACATTGATTGATTGAGCAAACATCATGTTTCCGAGGTTCTCTCGAGATATTTTTCTAACTCTCTGTCCGGGAAGGAAGGAGCAAGCTACGAGAAAATGCGGGAAAAGGTTACGAGAAGGCAAGAAGGTTGATCCAGAAAAGTCGTGAAAATGACTAAGTCCTAGTCCTAGAATCAAATGGGACATCTGGGACAAATGGACGTGAAATGCCCGAACCGGCCGAAATGAGCACAAAGGGCCCAAAATCAAATGGGACATCCGGGACAAATGGAGGCGAAGTACGCGAAGGAGCCAAAGGAGCCGAGGACCAATCAGAAACTGCCACGTGTCCTCACAGGAGAAAAAGTCAAAAGGTCAAAGGGGCGAGTTATCGAGCGCTGAACCGAACCAATGGGATAGTGCCACGTGTCCCAGCTAGGGCCCACAAGGAAAATTCAAAAGACAGCCCACCGAAAGGTAGAGGAGAGAGAATTACGTGACCAATCAGAGCCTGCCACGTGTCGTCTAGGCGGCGAAGAGCGGGAAAACATTTTAAAATTTGTTTTGATCTGTTCCGTGCCCTAAATCTTCAGATCGCCATATCTTTTGATCCAGAGCTCGGATTTCCATGTTCTTTATATCAACGGAAAGCTGTTGAGATGCTCTACATGATTCTGGGATCAATCTCGAGTTTTGGTGTAGTCTAAAGAGAGAAAATCGAGAAACATCTCTGACATGTGGTAATGGCCAGAAGCGACCTTTCAACAACCCGTTTTAATGCTAATGGGTCGCATTCTTCTTCTGCACGGCGAAGTGACATTTTAGCAGCCAAATTAATACAAATGGGTCGCATTCTCCTCCAAAATCGGTCAAAGATGGTAGGGTATGGGTTGGTAAGGTATCCTATGCCGTTTTAATGCGTTGGCATTCAATGAGGAATGGGCTTACATGTTTTCCCACGTTTTCTGTCCCCTGGGCTCGACCCATGCAATGTAAAAAGCCGATTTGGCTCATTTTAAAAAAAAAGAGTTTGGTTCATTCTTTCTGCTCGGCCCTCCCTTCTTTTCTTCTCTAGGGTTGAAAATGGAGCTCGAACCTCCTCCCTTGCTCTGTAATGGCGTTTTTGCCTTTTACTAATGGAATGATGTTCTGTGCAAACTTCTGGAGCAACAAAACGTGTTCTGTGATGCATCTGTCCATCCTCTCTCATTTTTGCTTGTCTTCTTCTTGCCTCTCTTCATTGCAGGTGTCTGTGCATGTTTGAATGTTCATTGCAGGTTCGGAGCTGTGTTCATGGAGTTTTGGGACATTTTCTGTGTGAAATCTATCCTTGGGCCTGTGATGCATCTGTCCATCCTTCCCATTGCTCACCTCTCTTTGTCCCATGGTAGTTTTGATAGATGTCCAACATTCTCCTTCTCTGGTGTATCACCGTTTTAGTGTAGGCTTTTGCTGTTTTTTCCCTCTCTCTCTCTCTCTGTCTCCTTGGCATGGTTAGATTAGGATTAGATTAGCTTGCCTGCACTGGAATAGCTTGTGGCAGGTAGTTTAGGAGCAGGAACCAGCCTTCTCTGGAGATTCCTCTCTTGGTTTTACAAGTCCCACGCTTGGAGAGAGGTTTCCATGTTGTGCAATCACACTGGATGCTGAGTGATCAACCTAGAAGCCTGATCTGCATCCAGGGGTGCTGTGATTTCGCATCAACAGTTTTGGCACGCCGGTGGGACCTTAGAGGTCTTTCACTTCATATTTTGTAGGTTGATGTGTTCCTGTGAAGATTTTAGCCTTTGGAGGCACTTGCAAACACATCTGGCGACTCCATCTGGTCAACAACCTATCTCTGAAGTTGCAGACCTTCCTTTCCATTCATTTCCATCCATTTTCATCCATCTTTCTTTCCATCCCCTTCATTCTTTTCCATTCCATGAAGTTGTGCAATCATGACTTCATTTCCATCATGGAATTCACATCAACAACAGTAGTATATTCCACCTCCAACATGTTTTACAAATCCTCCAAATCAGCATTTTGAGCAGATTCAAGATCAGTATGCATACCCATATGAGCAGCAGTGCCAAAGTCAGTTTGGCTATGGAGCTTTCCAAGAGCAAGGGTGTGCATACAATGAAGACCATCAGATCCAAGATGCTGGTCTGTTGGAGAAAATCCAAAAGATGGAGGTGGAGATGGTGCAGTCCAGGGCTCAAGCACAAATGAAAGCTTTTGGAATCGGTTATGGAGCACCCTGTCCATGGGTGGGACCTTTTCCAAGGCATTACAGCCCTCAGGAGAAGCTTGACTTCATGATTGCAACGCTGCCTTTGCTTGCTAAGTGGATTGAAGAAATAGAGGTGTATGAGAGAAGTATTCAGCAACCTTGTCAATGGGTAAGCACACCATCTCATGCCTTTTCTTTTCCTCTTTCCCAATCTGTTTCATTTCAGCAGTGTCAAGTTTCATACTCTCCATCTGCTGTCCCAAGTGTTGAATCCATTCCCCCATCCCCTAGTCTTCCACCCCATCTCAATTCTTCTTTCCTTTTCCCTTCCAAACAGTCATCCCCTCCAAAGAAACAAGAGGTTTCACCTCCTCCTCCACCACCACAAAAAAATGTCAAATCAGTTGAGTTTCAACCCATCCCTCCTCTTGCATTCCCAAATCCATGTTGGGAGGATGAAAATCAGAATGCCAGTCAAGGAAAACAACAGCAAAAAGAGAGTGCCAACAAAGATGAAGAAATTCAAAATCTGAAGAGTTGGGCTCTTAGATTTGGGATGACAAAGATCCCCTTGATGGTTAAACCTACAGAAGAGGCTAGGGTTGGAGAAAAAATGGTGGTCGGGACTCGATTTCACATTGCAGGTAAGAAGAAGATCTTGCAGTCCCAACTTGTCCTCTAGAGCAACAAATTGAAGAGTTTGACTTGACAAACTTCATGCTGGAGGAGGAGTTCAATCAAGAGCAAGATTGTCTTCAAACATTGGAGGAAGGAGAAGCTGCTCCAAATCCAAAAGAAGAGGAGCACAATCTAGCTATGGAGGAGAAAAGTGCAGATCCAAGGGATTTGAGCACAAAGCAAAGCTACAGGAGGAGAACCTTCAGTTCTTCTTTCTACTTCACCCCCTCTCAAGTTCTAATCAAGAGGAGTTTGATCTCTCAAACTCAATATTAGAGAGTGAAGCAAACCATGGTGGTCAAAGTTGCACATCAAGAGGACACCACGGAGGAAGTTGAATACAAGCAAAGAAGACAAAGAATGAGGCGTTTACCGCCGATTTGGAGGACTGTTTTGATGGAGAAGAGCCGGTTGAGTTTTCACCATTCTCTCTTTCATCATCCACATTCCAAACACCAGAGCCTGCTGTCATGGAGGACAGCATTCATTTGCAGTAGCCTGCATCTTATAGCAGCCCTTTGGAATCAAAATTGGAAGACTTTAATCTTCCATGTTCTTCATCGGAGGAAGAGAAAGGACAGAAGGATTCCACCATTTCTTCCACATCATCCATTCAAGAGGGTCTACAAGAAGACTCCATTCTTGGAGTTGAAAATCAGAGCTATGGGCATATCAAACGGATCAGACCTTGCCCAATCAGGTATTTGGCTTCATTGGAGCCAAAGGAGAAGCCACAACCAGTCATGCTTGCTTCTGAGCATGAGGATGAGCTACAAAGTACCAAGGATCAGCTGCCATACCTCTCCAATCCAAATGCAGAGCAACTAAAAGAGGTATTGGATTTTTCAGTTGATACCTTGATGATTTGGATAGAAGACCAGCTTCTTGTTGATTTTCCATCCATCCAAACAGCCATGATCAGTGCCAAATCAATTGCATGGCTGCCAATTTTGAAGAAAGGAAGCTATTTCTCACAACCAGTTGCAGGGTTTGTTTAGCTTGCCTTTGCTTCCAGTTAGAGTAGAGTAGCTAGGTTTGCTTTCAGTAGAAGAAGTGCTCGTGCACACTCTGCATGTTCCATTTGGGACATGTATGATTTTCAGTTCTGTACATAGTTTTGGTGTGGCTGGTTTTGCTCTGGCACAGTTCATTTCAGTGGTTTTGGTGAGAACAACTACATGCCCGGTGGGTTTCCAAGTGGCTCAGAGGGGAGATTTTCAAGTTCAGATCAGTTTTCAGGCTTGCTTATGACTCCATGCCCAATGGATGCTTCAGGCTACTGATCATTCATCTAGCAGGCAGATGACCCCGCTGAGTCGCCAAACTGTTGTCAAAATTTCACCCCCCGGGTAATTTTGATAACATGCATCAGAATATTCAAGTCCCAGGCACATTGATTGATTCAGAGCAAACATCATGTTTCTGAGGTTCTCTCAGATATTTTTCTAACTCTCCTGTCCAGGAAGGAAGGAGCAAGCTCTGAGAAAATGCGGGAAAAGGTTGCAGAAGGCAAGAAGGTTGATCCAGAAAAGTCGTGAAAATGACTAAGTCCTAGTCCTAGAATCAAATGGGACATCTGGGACAAATGGACGCGAAATGCCCGAACCGGCCGAAATGAGCACAAAGGGCCCAAAATCAAATGGGACATCCGGGACAAATGGAGGCGAAGTACGCGAAGGAGCCGAAGGAGCCGAGGACCAATCAGAAACTGCCACGTGTCCTCACAGGAGAAAAAGTCAAAAGGTCAAAGGGGCGAGTTATCGAGCGCCGAACCGAACCAATGGGATAGTGCCACGTGTCCCAGCTAGGGCCTACAAGGAAAATTCAAAAGACAACTGCCGAAAGGTAGAGGAGAGAGAATTACACGACCAATCGAGCTCGCCACGTGTCGCAGGCGGCGAAGAGCGGGAAAACATTTTAAAATTTGTTTTGATCTATTCAGTGCCCTAAATCTTCAGATCGCCATATCTTTTGATCCAGAGCTCAGATTTCCACGTTCTTTATATCAACAGAAAGTTGTTGAGATGCTCTACATGATTCTGGGATCAATCTCGAGTTTTGGTGCAATCTGAAGAGAGAAAATTGAGAAACGGCTCTGACGTGTGGTAATGGCCAGAAGCGACCTTTCAACAACCCGTTTTAATGCTAATGGGTCGCATTCTTCTTCTGCACGGCCAGAAGTGACATTTTAGCGGCCAAATTAATGCAGAATGGGTCGCATTCTCCTCCAAATCGGTCAAAGATGGTAGGGTATGGGTTGGTAAGGTATCCTATGCCATTTTAATGCATTGGCATTCAATGAGGAATGGGCTTACACGTTTTCCCATGTTTTCTGTCCCCTGGGCTCGACCCATGCAATGTAAAAAGCCAGATTTGGCTCATTTAAAAAAAAAAAAGAGTTTGGTTCATTCTTTCTGCTCGGCCCTCCCTTCTTTTCTTCTCTAGGGTTGAAAATGGAGCTCGAACCTCCTCCCTTGCTCTGTAATGGCGTTTTTGCCTTTTACTAATGGAATGATGTTCTGTGTAAACTTCTGGAGCAACAAAACGTGTTCTGTGATGCATCTGTCCATCCTCTCTCGTTTTTGCTTGTCTTCTTCTTGCCTCTCTTCATTGCAGGTGTCTGTGCATGTTTGAATGTTCATTGCAGGTTCGGAGCTGTGTTCATGGAGTTTTGGGACATTTTCTGTGTGAAATCTATCCTTGGGCCTGTGATGCATCTGTCCATCCTTCCCATTGCTCACCTCTCTTTGTCCCATGGCAGTTTTGATAGATGTCCAACATTCTCCTTCTCTGGTGTATCACCGTTTTAGTGTAGGCTTTTGCTGTTTTTTTCTCTTCTCTCTCTCTCTCTGTCTCCTTGGCATGGTTAGATTAGGATTAGATTAGCTTGCCTGCACTGGAATAGCTTGTGGCAGGTAGTTTAGGAGCAGGAACCAGCCTTCTCTGGAGATTCCTCTCTCGGTTTTACAAGTCCCACACTTGGAGAGAGGTTTCCATGTTGTGCAATCACACTGGATGCCTCGAGTGATCAACCTAGAAGCCTGATCTGCATCCAGGGGCGCTGTGATTTTGCATCAACACAACCTTAATGTTAAGATGTAAAATGTATGAAATGATGATAAAATACTCAACCCTTTACAAAATTAATGTAAATATGGAAGAGTTTTAAAAATGAATTTTCTCGAACCTTAACAAAGAGAATGTTAAGGTGGAAGAGAATTAGTGATGACAAAATTTTACTCGATTCCTTATAAAGTGAATGTAAAAATAGAGGAGTGGAAAATATTTGATAAAATCAACCCATAACAAAATGAATGTCAATATGGATGAGGGATTTGAAAACATTGTTACATTTGACCCTTAATAAAGTAAATCTCAAGGTGGCCGAAGAGAAGAAAAATTGAAAGTAGAATTTTTATTACAAGACTTCAGAGAAAAGAAATGCTAAGATGTGATAATTATTGTATGAGTTAAGGGTGTGCTTAAATCTTGGATAAAGTGAATGTATAAAAGATACAATACTATGAAAAAGTTAGTTTGCCCAAATTTTAAAATGGATGTTTTAAAGAGAAGAGGTTTAGGAAAATGATGCGATCAAATATTAACAAAAGGAGTGTTAAGAGAGACGATAAGGTTAACAAATTTAACTCTTAATAAGGTGAGTGTTAAGAGAAACAAAAGGGGTGTGACCTCCCAACACTTAACAAAATGAGCATTGTTAAGGTAGAAGATGGAATTGAAATGTTAGATTTAGAGGACTCTTCACAAAGTGAGTGTTAAGAGTGACGAAAAGATTTGAAAATTTTCATGATCATTTACATAGTGAATGTAAAGAGGGAAGAGACAAATGAGGTTGTTTTGTTCATCTTGCAACCAAATGAGTGATACAAGAGAAGACTTAGATACGTAATGATAGATGTTAAATGCTTAACAAAAGGAGTGTTAGAGGAAGAGACTTAGGAAAATGGTGAATTTTCCCAATTCTTAATAAGATGGGTGTTAAGAGAGGATAATTATTAATATGATGAAATTTCTCAACTCTTTAACAAGATAAATGTCAAGAGATGATACTAAAAAAAAGGAACGATGGTACTCAAATGAAGAAAATGTGAATGTAAAAATATAGAGGTGAAAAGATGAGGATGAAAAATGTTTGAATATCGACAAAGTGAATGTGAGAGATGAAGGGAGAGTGATTGGTTAAGGATCTAAAATTAGAGAAAAGTGAATGATTTAAAAGATATGAGTGAAAAGGAATGAATATATTGACAATTTAACAAATGTGAATGTGAAATGTGATGACGTAAGATGGAAGAATTATTGAATTTAAACAATGTTAATGTTTATTTCAAGACTTAAAAATATGATAGATCAAGGTGATCATAAAGGTGATTGACTGTGATAAATAAAGTATCTCAATGTTAATACTTAGTTGAATAAGGATGGTAGTGATTAAGTGTGGATACAAATTTCCACAACTCAAGACTTAGAATCATTTGCAAAGAGGTGAAAATGAGACAAAAGTGGATCCAAATAAGGAGTATTTGGAAACGTGAAAGAGATGTGAAAGTGAGAACATGAGAGACAAGTGTGGAACACAAATCATGAAAATAAAAAAGAAGAGAAAAAGTGAAAAAAATAGTTTCATTTATGGAAGTTTTGGCCTCTACCTTAGCTTGGCTTGGACAATATGTGGCTTCCTAGGTGGCTCTCTCAACTAGGTATCAATAGTATAACCAAGCGAGTGTGGTGCTATTGCTAGCTACTAACTTTAATTTATACCATTTGAAATAATGAGAAAATATCTTGCTCAAATGGATCATACTAGTGTCACCACTAAGGATATTTGTGACTCTAATCTCACAAGATGTACTACTCAGTTGGGATGGGGGTATCCATTTCCTAAGCCAGTTCCCTTAATGTGTCAAATAATTTGGGGTTCCTGTGGTACTCCTCAAATGATTTTTATGGATTATGCCAAATAACTTCCCATAATTATAGTGGTTGGGAAATAGCCTTGTCATTTGCACCTATAAATACAATGTGTAGTGTTCATTTTATCTTGATTAAAAGATGAGATTGTTTTAACCACCATTCTTTGATAGAGGAAACCTATAGTTAGTAATTTTTTTAATCTTTGATCAATTTAACCTACAATTAGTAGTTTAGTGTTTTATAACTGCCTTTAAGAGTTGGTTCTGTAAACAAAGATTAGAATATTTTCCTAAGGTAGGTAGAGGACAAGATGATAGAAGAAAGTTCATGTTTCTTATTTCCAAGGTCACTTATAAAGCATGAGGAAAGAGCATACATGTGAACAATATTTTATTAAGAAAATAAAAAGGTTATTTCCTTTAAACAAAGACTAAACAAGTGAATATCACATTTCTGATTTCCAAGGTTGCTTATAAAGCGCGAGGAAAGAGCATACGTGTGATCTCACAATGATTAAGGAAAATAAAGTGTTAATTCCCTTATGAAATATTAAAATAGAAACACACTTGTAGAAAAATAATTAAATAACCTAAAACACAAAGTTACATCCGAGTAGAAGAGCTGGAAAATGTAGAAAATTGAAAACACAGTTGATTATGCTAGCGTGTGAAGCAACACACTAAAGCATGTGAACTTTGGGTGTGCTAGCATTTAAATGATGGTAGCACATACAAGCGTGTGTTTTGACACTAAAAATAACCTATAGAAACAAATGTGTTAAATAGACAAAATAAAAATGAATGATAATGCATGTAATACAATGCTAACATAAGGATTAACAACACTAGCGTGTGAACTTAAATATAAACGTGTGATTTTTTTATAGAAAGACGTGGACTCGTGAAATAAATGTAGAAAATTTAAATAGTAGTGCATGTAGTTACACAATAGTGCAAGAACTTTAATTCCAGCATAGATAATGTGCATGATAGTGTGCACAATTTTGGAAAATAAAAATGTTAAAACATGGGAAAGAAGTTATGTTTTTCTAATTTTTAAGCTATTGTGCTACACCTAAGAGCCTAAAAATACAACACCATGGTTAAATGGAAAAAATAAACATAAAGATAAAGTTATATCACAAATTGATGAACTAAAGTGAATGAAAGAACATGGGGCATCCCACCACGCGCTCCAAAATGTGAACAAGGAAAAATACAAACAATAGAAGATAAATAAGCAAATACTAGATAGATTATACCTTCATTGTAGACTTCTTACAAACCTCAAGATAAGATTGTAGAAGATTTAATCTTGTTTGATCTTGTTAAAGATTGGATTGTGGATGCTCTTTTATATTAATCTCCAAATGTGTTTATAGATGCTACGAGCATATTTCACAAGGATGTGAATGCCAAATTGTTAGCAGTTAGATGAAATTTGTTCAAATCTCTAGGGATGGATTGATAAAGGAAATGAACAAATTTTATAGTTGAGGGTGAGGCCATGAGAAGTGGATCTTGGGTTGAATTGACTCCAAAGGTAATAATTATAATTACCTAAAATAGTAAGATGACCATGTCTTTACTGATTCTTGAACTTTACAGGGGAAATCATTATCTTTGAATTCATCCAAGAAGTGGTTCTGTAGATTATTGTTGTCCCTACCTTTGTAGGCTTTTGGAAGTAGAGTGAAGTGGAGTGTGAGTAGATAAAATAATTTAATTAAATAACTAATTAATTATCATTTAATTATGAGGGAATCATTAACCATTTATAATTAAATGTTTAATTATATTAGCTAGAAGGGTGTAGGAATTAATTTAATTAATTCCAAAGGCATAGTAGAATTTAATTATTTAATTCTAAAGGGTGGGAATATGACTCAGGAAATAGAATTAATTTAATTAATTCTAGAAGGGGGTTTATTTGATGGAATTAATTTAAATAATTCAAAATGGGTATGTTGTGGAAAGATATAATTAATTTAAGTAATTCTAGTTGGATAGAAGAGGGATATAAATATGTATGTATTTTTAGGGTTTCTACAAAATCTTAAAGAAAAAGGGACTAAGGATCCCACTGGGCATTCTAGGATGCTTATGGAATTTTTTGTTAGTGCTAATAATGTTGAAAGTACAAAAAAATAAAATCGAGTAGGGTTTACCGATATCGTGCCAACAATCGTAATGTTGGGATGATCGAATATGAGAGCAATGAAATAGAATCCTCCTATCACCAAGTGAGAAGACTTGTATAAAAGGGAAGTTAAACAAAGATATATTAGAAAAGATTGATAATGAGTTGCTTGACGAATGCCGATCCCGATAATTTGAAGGACTTCCTTAAAGGGTATCAAATCATTTGATACAATTAAGTGCTTTTATAATGACTAGATAAATGATAATAATGATTATTTTAGAATTCAAGGGGATGGAAATATTTTGTTCAACATCAGAAGCAGCCCGAGGATAGGGTGGTAGCAACTTTGACATCCTTGAGGTAGTTATACTAGAACTCTTCGATGGTTTCTCCCTCATCTTAATGATATCTAACCAATCTTCAATATATTTGATCTCTTATGTGGGTTTGATGGTGCATAAGTTGAGTTTGAGGACAATGTTAAATTATTCCCACACGAGCAACTTCTTCATATCGGGATATCGTATATGCTAGTGATAGGGTGTGAAGGACCTGGATCAGTCATCTAATGAACATACATCTTGCAAAAAACTTATTTAACCATAATTAGATTGATATAAATATGATAATGCTAAAAATGATTAGAAAATACAGTGATTGTGATGACGAACAAGGAGAAAACACTATTTGTGAAAAAGGATGATAAATGAGACAATAATGTATTCTAGAAAAAATGAATAGTGTTGAGATGGAACATAAATATTATACAAATATATTAGAATATGAAAATAGAGATTTATATGTATTTAAGAGGCTATAAAGGAAAAGGAGGTCAAAGGACCAATCAACGATGATATCTCCGGAAGACTACAAATTTTTAAAATATTGGCTAACTTACTAAATGAGAAGAAAAATTGAAAGGGGTATGCAAGAAAGAGTAGAGGACATATCGTAGACTATAATAAATGTAAAAACAAGTTGATAAAGATGTGAAACATAGATATGAAACTTGAGAGGTGTCCCGAAGATGATAAAGCTCCCATAAGGTTATCCGGTGATGTGATGATGGTTTCTAAGGCTTTGAAAGTAGGGTGTTGATGATCTTTAATGTAATGGTGTTACTCACAGGTGTAGCAGATTCGTCCCAAAATATAACTTCGAATAACTAGGAAATGGAGGAAGAGATTGGATAAATAGAATTGAAAATGACCATAATGATCACCGGTGATCATAGATCACCGTTGCTTTTACGTCAGAGGTTACAAACCAGCAAGAAAAGATGGAAAATGGTTGAAACCACTTACCATATGAGATTTTAGGTTGTTTGGGAAAAGGTGGGAGGTTAGGGAATTATGTAGGAAGATGTTTACGTGGGTAGATTAGGATTTTCTATGAAAATTTTAAATTGTACTTAGGATAAGGAAAATAATGATAGCTATTATAATGTGATTAATGTGTGTCGGGCCACCTAGGCATGAAAAGAAAATGTCTACACAAACATCCACAAATCATGGTATATCGAGCTAGTAGTGCACATCCTTAGGAATATAATATCCGGTGCTCCATAATATCATCTATGACATCTGAAAATGTCCATGAAACCTACCACCCTTGAATCTAGAAGTGCATAACAAGAAATCACCTAGATAACCATTAACATCACTCGATTACCCATCGCCTCTACATAATATTAGCTCTCAATATGAAATCCCCTAATGTATATCCAATATCTAGTCAATGTCTCCATATAATCGTCTCATGGTCTCTAGATGGACCTCTCGAGTGATGGGAACTATCGTCTTACCTTGGATAGGAAATTACAATATCCTATACACATCCTCCAACATGATGGTCATCTTGCTGATATGGAACCAAAATGTCCTTATACTTAGATCCCATTTATCTATCAAAATAAGAAAAAACCCCGCATCTTGATAAATCCACTTTGGTAGTGGCAGTAATCCTTCTAAACTAATGACTATTGAATGGGCCCACTCTCCATATTTAAAATCTATCCTTATCCTCTCCAACATCTCCAGGACTCTGTCACGGAGATAAATGGTGTCTGTCTCCTAAAAACACATTACTTAGAAAATTTATTAAAAAATCAAACCAATCACCACCGACTTATAATCGGTGATGTTTACATTAGTAAGATTGATGTTGATCCACCGGATTGTTGTTGATTTTACATAAGGAATTTCCACCGAAAAATTCAAAAAAACACAAAATAATATAATAAAACACAAAAATCAAAACAAAATACAAAATCAAACCTACTTACCCCTATCCGGTTTTACGCCTCTTACTACCATTTCTACTCACCTTTATCTCTAAAAACACTCAAAAACAACAAACCAAATATCAAAAATTACAAAATGACATGTTTCAAATAAGCCATTTGTGTGCCCATCTTGGCTTATATATTTTGTTTTTGAGAATCACCGATGATCTTAAATCACCACTAATTTCCTATCCTAAGTGTCAATGATCTATAATCACCGCTGATCTTAATCTAATTTACATACCTTACATATTTTTGTCACCTATACCTCTCTTATCACATCACAAAACCATAAAAATATTACATGCCTTTAATTTGATGCCCAATGCCTTGTCAAAATTATATTTTTTGACCATACATCAAGTTTTGCACACCATGCCGATTTTTCCTTTGAACCTTTGGTCCCATGGCATCACACATCCTCACAATATCACTCCTATTAGATCTTCTCCATGTAGCACTATTCCCAAAGCATGCCTGTAGGTGTTCCACATTATCATCAACCACTAGAGGTAGTATAATGTACCCTACTAAGTGTTTCCAATATTACTACCATCTTTACAAAATCCTCCAAAGCATGGTCATTTCTAACTACAATCAAAATCATGGAGCATCTTAAATCAAACTTATCCAAATAATCAACCTCTCTCAAATCCAATGACCAAAATAGTAATTCATTGGATTGAGGGGGAATAATATCACTATAAAAAAAATAGGGCATCATCGCACTATTTTTTTGCCTCATAGCCTATGCCTATAGAAAACTCAACAAAAGGGGCAAATGTAGACACCGCTTTTTCACCCCTACGTAACCCCAAATATATTAATCACATTATCATTAATATCATTATTATCTTTATCCTAAGTACCTTATAAAATACCATCGTAAATCCTAATTTACCCATGTAAATATGATTTACTCTCCCTAACCACTTAAAACTAACCTAACCTAATTTATCCTACCCATCATAACCCTCTAAACTCTTCGTACCTGAATCCCTAACCTCCCGCATTTTATCAAACAACCTAAAACCTCATATGGTAAGTGGTTTCAACCATTTTCCATATTTCCTTTTTGTTTTGTAACTTCTCTGGGTAAATTGACGGTGATTCGTGATTGCTGATCGATCATGCGTGTACCATATATTCTATTTAGCCTTCATATTCCTCCATTTCATAGTTAGTCAAAAGATGGATTAGACAATGAATTGCTGCACTTGTGAATAATGTCATTACACTTGGGATCATCAACACCATGCTTTCAAAATCTTGAGGAATTTCATTAGATCACCAGTCAATCCTTTTGGGATCTCTATCACCTTCAAAACATCTCTCAAGGTCAGTACAATATTTTTCATCTTTTTTAAGCCTATTTTTCATTTATTATAATCTTTGATTAGTTTTCTACACCATCTTTTATATCCCCTTCAAGTTTTATCTCTCGTTTAGTAATTTAGCAAAAATTTAGAATATTGGTAGTTTTAAACAGTGATCATTGATGATTCCTAATCTCCATCGATTATGACCCATATCCTCTTTTCTTCTTATTAGACCTAACAATCTCACAGGCTTCTACACTCCTTCTGGTTCACCTTAGCATCATCAATTTTCATCTAAAATTTATTATTGTCTATTTTATCAATATTTTTTCAAACCAAGAATATTGACCCCGATCACCATCAATCCAAATATTTTTTATCCATTTATAACACATATCATATTCTCAATAATCTAATTTGATCTAATCAATTATTTGTAAGATGTATTTTTGTAGATGACTTTTCGAGGTCCTTCACACCCCATCACCAACATATATGATCTCATGATCATCCAACAACATTTTGTGTGGGAATAATTTGACATATAACATGAGGTAAACTTTTTGTACCATCGTAATCAAACCCGAAATCAAAGACATTGAAAATCATCTCGAAGTGATATGATAAATATTGGACACAACAAAACAAGCTTGGTTTGATTATTTCCTAGATTTTGAGCTCTCCATAGACCTAGCCTAGGCCACTTACAACACTGAACATGATCTTTACACCCTCTTGAGTTCTAAATCATTTTAATTTATCTTATCACTATCAAATCACTTAATTATATCAAATGAGTTGACACCCTTCAAGGAATCCCCTTTGGACTTTCGTGATCAACCTTCACCAAGTAACTCATTATCATATTTATCTAATATTTTCCTTGTTTATCTATATTTGTAATTAGGTCTTCTCACTTGGTGATAGGAGGGGTATATTTAATTTCTTGCATACACATGATAATCATGTAATTGAGATTGTCGGTGTAAGTATCGATAAACCCTTCCTTATTTGAGTTTTGGTATTTTTCAACATTATTAGCATCAACCAAAATTCACCATAAACAATGGGCCCACATAATAACTAACATTTAATTTAGCAACATTTCAGGTAACACAAGGTTTACTGATTTATTTTGAATTCATTGTGATTTGATCATTGAAGAGATATTTTGTTTGTGGAATTACATTTAATATTATTATGACACACAATTCCCCAATGTATTCAAGGTCCAACACATTCTAGGGTTTAATCCAGAGTTAGGATTCCCTATTTTAATCTCACTACCCTTTTTAAGAACACAAAAATCAACATCAAATCTTATAATTAAAGGTTGGGCCCAAGATTTCACATCTTCGGCAAGAACCAAAACAACACAAGCCACTTCTAAAAATGTGGGGTGTGCATGAGTAAGTTTCAAACCAAAAGAATATTTTCCTAGCCACCATTTTACAATGGATCTAAGAACACTTGTAGTCCCACTAAATAAAAGGAGAAGAGTATAAATCAGACTCCAAGTCATAAGCACCCATGCACTTCTTACCAAGGTGTCTTATAAGTACATTAATCATGCCCAAACAAGATTAATCATTCCCTAAATTTGGTAGAATGAATATGTTTGGATTAGTATAAGGGCGTGACTATAGAAGGACGCATCATTTTTCAAATTAGGTTGACCTAAAACCACACACGACCCAAGGTGTTGTCTCAAAAGTATAATTGCCAAAAAAGAACCCATACAAACAAGGTATAAGGCCCTTATTTAATTATATCATACATACATGAGTTGTTAAGTAGATCACTTAAGATACCATTAAGAATCTAAAGAAAATCCTTTCATGATAAAAACCAAATTTATCTCAATTTTTACTTTATGCATTTCTCTAAGTTGTTCAAGGACTTATCTAGAGAATTTATTCTCATAGATTAACATAAAAAAGAGTTTCATTAAATTAGTGGATAAGACAACATTATTCATAGGATAATTTCAGGGAAACTATTACATGAGATAATAACTTGAGAGGCTAATTTTCTAGGTTAGGGTCATAAAATTTCTCATCATTGCTTCTTGTAGCGACATCGGTTCACGATAAGCTTGCTACATTATAAGATTTATCACGTTTGAATCCTTACAATAATGAGTGACATATAAATGACTTGAGATTATTACATTAGTCTCCATGTAATAATAAAAACAACTTAACAATCCATTCCACATCTTGCCCTCGGGAATATATTTAGATAAAAAAGAGTTACCATTTACACACCAAGTAGAAAGATTCTTCATTTTTCCATTGTTACCAAAACCATTAACGATAGTATTACCATAATACATTGTTATATATCTCTTTATTCCAAACATAAATTTCCCTCAGTCATTTCTTGAATTCACCTTAAAAGTGCATGACCATACTAGCCATCCCACTAAATTTACTCAAAGTGCTCGGCATTCACTCTCTAGTTATAAAGACCCATGAGGAGAGAAAATTTGTAATATTAATATAAAAATTATTTAAAACTTATAGGTAGGTGTGAAATGATCATGTGACCCACTCTTTTGACTAATTTATTTTCTCTTAGTTTCTATATCATAGGAAAAATCCTTTTTTGACATATTTAAAGACAATAGTTCCTCCTATGTGGCGAGATACTTCCCTTGATGGTGAAACACTTAGTCTTGAAAGCCCGCAAGTAAATATAGTCATAGAAGATACCTAGGGGTGGTTTCTTCATTTGAATGAATGTTCATCCACACACTATACATTCATACCATCATTAATGTTACATGTTGTTCTTTGAACTAGAAACAATTATAACAAAGTTTAGTTTCAAGCTTAAAGTTTTTCCTTTTCCTATGTAACATTTTCAGCTTAACACACACACACACACACAAACACTATTGGGTCTTAGAATATTGGCTAAGTACAAGAAAGCACGTGGGTGTGCGGGTTAAAGGAACGTAGGGAAGGGTTCTAATAGGGTTTAGAATAATACACAGCGCATGCGCACGTAAGACAAGATGGGTTTTGGGACTTAGCCATATTCGAAATTCTAGGAAACACACGAGAAAAGCATGACCCATCTAGCATGCGGAGTGGATAAGGTGCCATCCTAGCAGCTGTAGGATCAAGAATGGAATATTCCATGCATGCGATGGAAGGATCTAGAAAGACATCATTGTAAAGAGTGGAGAGCTTAGATTAAAGGAAGAATGATCCATTGGAGGACCACTTGGACACTTGGTAACCGATCTGTTACCTCAGAAGGAATGGCGGTGAAGGAAAAAAGCTATATATAGAGATGCTCGGGTAGTAGAAGAGAGTGTGGTGGAAGAGATGTAACATCCCCATTTTAAGATACTAGAACAAAGAATTTTTATTTTTTTAAACAACGTTCCTGTTATGAATTATATAATTCAAACACACGTTCAAGTTTTAATAATTGTTCTCATGTCAACTAATGAAATTTGGATCACACAATTTCCTTTTAAAACCAATGTTCTCTGTTCACATACTTGCAATATGGAACACACATTGATCGGGGATCATTTCTGAAAGTTCCCTAAACATCTCTAAATGGTGTTAGTGCAGAAGATCATCTCGAGAGCTTTCCAATGAATGTGAGAATGTGACAAATGGACATCGGGAGCTCTAGATATGTTCGGTCAAAGTTCAGATAGCGGGAAAGTCAACTCTGGTCAACTGGTCAAAATTTGGACCAATCGCACTGTGACACGTGGCTTGCCAACACTCGTCGAATTCGCTCGATTTGCCTATTAGAGAGACGACAAGTGGACTACAGGATTATTTCTATTCCACCATTGTATGGGTCGAAATAATATTATATTGGTAAGTTCACGTTCCAAATGGCGCCATATATACAAAAGCCACATGTATATATTAATGTTAAAACATTAGTATTAAAACATGCATATTTGCTGACCACGTGGGTGGTGAAGCGGTGGTAAGGGGGGCTAGGCCCATGCGTGGACTGTCCCACGTGGAAGAAGGCGGTTTATATCCTAAGGTGGTCTTTGACCACTATATGCGCGTGGAAAGGCTATTTAAAGCCTTAAACAATATTGCTCCCTCCTTAAGCGCTTCCTATGGGATTTAATCCCATTAAATAATCAAATGCCACCCTACATGGGATTTTATCCTATTATTAAACATGCAATCCGATTTAAATCCCAATCACATGCTACGGGATGAGGCTAAGGTTAAAAATAGCCTTAGGAATATATTTAATCCCAATTTATATGTACGGGTGAGGCTAATATTAGCCTAAGGATTATATGCATTGCATATTTTTTGGGCCCTAAAAATGTATAAATAGGGACCCATTGCATTTGTATTGAAAAACACACATTGTAAATACACAACACGAGCTTATTATTTGTTAAGCTTGTTGTGGATGCACTGGTGGACACATTACACACTGGTGCAACGGAGACACCGATCCCGAGCTTATTATTTGTTAAGCTTATTTGCGGGATGTGTTGACAGGTATTGTCTATTGGCCTATTATTTTAGGCAATATTAGATGAAATATTTGTGATTGGGAGTAAATTGTAAACTACCCAATAGGCCCATTGAGCCACACCAATTACTTGCAAATCGGATGGATTGTGGTGGAGTGCTAGCTTCGCATTATTTGCGTTAGGAAGGCTGATCACAGCCAAAGCAGATTATACGCCAGGAAGGTGGAAGTTGGGTGCTATTTTTCACCCTTGTCGTCCGAAGGTTTGGTGTACTGATAGGCAAGTAAAATTCCATTAGGTTTTCTTGTGAAAGTACTATTGTAACTTACAAGTTTTGACTAGTGGAACGGTTCGATCACGAACCCAGAGACGTAGGCAATTGCCAAACTCTGTAATCAATCTGTGTGCAATTGTCATTATTGTCTTGCATTATTTTAAATTGATTACTTAAAAGGAGTAAATTATCGGCAAATAATTAAAGCCTATAAGGGTCCGAGATCAGGTCGTAATAATCTGATTATTTTCGGATCACACATTCAATCATTCAATCATATAAAAGTTACCATATGCTACTGTAAATGACTCGAAGAACTACCGATCTCCCATTTTATGGCTCGGAGTTTCAACAATCTCTCATTTCATGACTCGGTGACTTACCAATCCTTCATGTTAATTCATGCATTGTATAATGAATATACAGGGTTCTCTTACCATTTTCGGTTATCGAAGTGATCCATTTAAGAAGCCTATCTGAATATCTGTTACTGATATTCATCTGACATCCTGCATCTTAAACTAGGTGATTAGGACAACGCAACCAGCACTTGCGATACTTTGGCCAAAGATTTTCACATGCTTTGCATGATCATATTCCTGGATGTGGTACACATCATTGGAATATGTCCTTCACCTCACTTCATCTGTTATCTAGAATGGTCTTTCCTGGTCTCTTCTAGTCCTTCCGTTTAAGGTCAAGCTCTAACCCCAATTAGCAATATGAACGAGCATAGGAAGTTACTCATGGTAACTAAAGATACGCAGACATACGATGTCGTCCCTAGATGACTCCATGTGTCTAGTTACCTTTAGTCCTCCGGAGTCACTTCGTATGCGTGATCACATTCCTATCCCCATCTAAGAACTTAGTATCCAGCTTATGTAAACTTGATGATTTAATTTGGGAGGGCATTGTAATATGTCAGCTATAACATTGTGTCATCATGAAGGCCCCGCCTTCATGAAGACACTATATTGTAGTTGGCGTATGTCAATGTCCTACAGGAATCCTCTCATCGAGGGTACACATCCAACTCAATTGTGATTTGGTTATAATCTTAGTATTTAAGATCAACTTTCAGCAGCCATGCTGATCCTTTATCCTTGTTCTTGTTTCAGTTGTATGTAGCTAAGAGAGACTTAATCCATCTTCTAGCTTAATACGCATTTCCTCCTTCATACCGAAGGGTTTCCTATTCACTTCTTGGTTCCTTTCTTAATCTTTGGACTAAGCAGTCCATTATCGATAACTTAATAAGTTTAACCTATTAAACTTAACCAAGTTTTCCACAACTATAAACAAATTCAGAATTCCATCTTATTAGACGTCATTTAAACGAGGTCTAATTCTAAATGAATTTATTCATTTATCCTCCTTAACCTTACTTAGTTAAGGTCTGTTAACAATAGATATGATTTCCCATATCTTTATTTTCTGAATTTAAACATTCGAGGCTATTAACGGAGTCCGAATACAAGGTTTGGTTGCCTCTAAGTTATTTGATATCCCTTAGTTTTCAAACTAATCCCGAATACCTTCCAATTAGGATTTCATGTTTATCTAAATCTTTTTAATGTCAATTCAAAATTCATCTTAACCCAAGTATGAACTAATTGCACATTTCAACGTAAAAGTTGCATTCAAGTAAAGAATAGATGTTATTTCCTTTTAAATTCATCCATTAACATTTGAATAATTCCAAGTCAAGGAATAATGTTATATTCTCAAACTTATTCAACAATATCAAATTGATACAGTTATTGAAAATATCACACTTTTACTTGTATTCATCCATCAGATTTACAATCTATACATTTGCCAGTCCAAACGACTGGACTTTGTTTATATCAAACAACATTACAACTCATAAAGATAGAAGAATGTAACTTCTTCCTTTCTCATTTCCTCGTGGAGGAGTAATAGCTATCAATACTATCCATCTTCAGTTAATCAAAGAAGTATCGGAAAACAACCATGTCTTCATTTATACTCAAGTTTCATCTACAAAATTACTTGCACAGGGTCAGTTCATTGAACTGAGCATATTAAGCACTTGTCATTAAAATGAGGTGCTTTTAATTAACTGTCTCAATAAAAGAACCCTGCTTTTATGAAACGTTAATATGAACATCATTCAAGAATTAAATACCAAAAAGGATGAACAACATATCAACTTAATCATCTAATTACCATCCCAATCGGTCAAAGGATTACTGTCCTCTTTCCGAATACTTATAACAAGAAGTAATTTCCTTCAAACATTTCCAGATTACAAACATCCGTAAGAACTAAAAATACAATTATGCAACTGTTGTTCTAACATAATGCTATCAATTCCTTTCCCCTACATTAGTTAGAGGAAGATTCACAATTAGATTTTAAATAAAACTTCCAAAGTAACCATTTTCCTTTCCTTTCATACAACTTGTCTAATCTCAAACAATCAAACGCTGAAGAGAAAAGTAAACAGAAATTTAAATACAAATGCTTAACCCAAGCAGTATGAAATTCATTCCATAACAATTATAGATTTCCAACTGTATGAGAGAAAATGATCATTAATTCAATTATCCATTCACACTCTCTTTCCTTTCCTCATAACTGTACTAGAAATTTTAATTCAAACGTGATATCAATCAATGATAACAGTCCAAAGAGAAATGAACGAAAATCAATAATCGAATAAAAGGGAGAAAGATCATATCACCTCTTCTTACTGTCTATCCAAATACCTCTTATTTAGAGCAGACATACTCCAATAGTATAATTCATTCAGAGTAGTATATTCAGTAATTGAAAACTACTATTACCTTTCCAAAAAGTTGACCAGAGTTCATTGCAACTGGTCAATAAACATTAGTACCAAAAGAACCTCTAAACACAATCATTTCCTTTTAAATATTTCACTCTACAGACATTCACGTCAATATATAACATGTAAGAGTGTACAACAACAACATATCACGCTTTCATTGTAATAGTGAGAGAATTCACTTTCCAACAGCAAAGGAGAAATCTTTTCATATTTCGTTTCAATGAAAACAATGAAAGGTTTTCAATCCGTAAATTATATATACATATATATATCCTTGAGTTCAACAAGACACAGAGTATGAATTATATGCTCTACCCAGTCTATTCTATAGACTGACTTTTCTGTTCCCATTCAGATCAGAACTTCTTTCCAAACAGTCATATATGAATACCAAGAACAAGCAGGCAGAACACCATATCCATTTAGAACAACGAGGTAAGATGCTACTATGACCTTACTATCCCAAGGAGGTTTCATACCCCACACACTGTAATATGACAAGAGGAACAAGTTAAACATGAGTCTTGTCAAGCATTTTTATGGCTTTCCTTAACCATTATCGCACACAAATCAAAACAACAATTCACACATTGCTGTTACTACAGCAAGTTCGACCCATAATACACAATGAAATCCTATTATCATTATTTTCAGGATTCATAACAAGCAAAAGAGATAACTCATTTCATTAACTATTTCTGTAAGAAAACACTCATCATTCTTTTTAAAATGCAACAAGTATGCCCAAGTCGTGTTCGTTTTGTAATGACAGCTCAAACCAGAAGGTCCTACCGAATCCTTTTATTCTTCCACTTTTACAAGAGAGCACAGAACTCATAAAATAATACACGCATAGCTAATACATTCAACAACTCAACTCATATTGAGTAAAGAAACGATTACCCAACATTGTCAAACAACTCACACATCAAGAACAGAATTATTTCATTTACCCATTTTTAAAAAATTTTTTTTACCCAAGTCGTGTTCAGCAAGGGAAAAACGACTCAACCCAGAAATTACTTCATTCAAATCAACAACATCATTTAACTAAAACACCCATCATAAAAGCAGGGTTGTTTTAATGAGACGTTTAAACAAAAGCAAACGGTTTAAGGAGAAGGGCTTAACATGCCTGAAATTCTTTTTGTGGTTCGAAGAAAACCACGTCCACAGGAGCTATTTCTCTCCACGCATCCGCAGCAGGGCTTTCCCAACAGTCCACTAACTTCCTCAAGCTCAAAAATAGCCGTGGCTATTCCAACAACAGCAACAATAACCAAAACTAATAAAGCAGGTTTGACAAAACCATGGAAAAAATGCAGAGCAACTAAAAACCCGATTGCACACAATGACAAACAAATTTTTCCTCTATCCTCTTTCCAAGGTGAGCTGGTCACTAAGACCAAGGTCATTGAATGCATTGAATGCAGTACTTTTTCCTCATTCCTCACGCCACCGCCGACTCAGGTTGGTGAGTTTCCTTTTTCAAATTTTGCATGTAATTCCTTTTTAGCCACTTAGCTAGTTGGATGCCTCCAACTTTTTCTTGTTCCCGCCAAACTTGGCGCTGAAACTTGTAAGGACATTATTTATTGTCCTAATAAATTTCTTACCTCCCCTCCCCTTATCCTTTCCATCCACATGGGTCTATGCGTCCCCTTCCTTAGGTTAGGATTAGTCTAGTATTTTAATAGTCCATATCTAGGTCATTCGCCTAGTTCATAGGTTAATGGAATTTATACCTATTTTCTCCCTTATGAAATCTAAAATCCATATAGGATAGTAGTTAGGGTATAAGATAAAACTTAGGGGTTGGTTAGGGTTTAATCCCCTAATATTTAATTAACTAGTTTCCATATCAAGTCTCATTAGCAATCACACAAGCAATAGTAACTTCTGTCCCAAGTATCAAGTTACAGCAAACAAGGGTCCAGATCAGCAACACATTCCTCTAAGATCAAAAGATGTGTCTTAACATATTTATCTTCATTTCTAGTTACAACATCATGAAAGGTAATTACCATGATAACTTACAAAAATCAAGGTGTTACATTCCTCCCTTCTTAAAGAATCATCATCCCGATGATCAAATTAACCAATTCAAGGAGTTTCTAGGACAAAATTCAGTTATTGTCCTTCCATTCATAAGTTCATACCAAAAACAGATTCACTCTTTAAAATAGTGTTTTAAGATAACTGTAAAATAGACCAATAATTGTCTAAATTTGGTAGAATTATCAGTTTTTTGAATTTCAATTTCGATCAAACAAGTATGGAAAAGTAGATCTCATTTCTTCGAGATTTTCCCAAGTTGCACTTTCTTCGCTAAACTGGTCCCACTGGACCTTACATTGATTCACTTCGTGATTTCTTAAGCACAACTGGTGAGTTCCCAACACTCGAATGGGCTTAATCATGATTATTCCGGGTCTCTGACCCGCAAGGAATTCCAATTCAAAGCACATGTGATAAATCATTACGTATTTCTTAAGCAAAGAAATATGAAAAACATCATGCATTTGTGATAAAGCAGGAGGTAATGCTAGACGATAAGCTACAGGGTTGATTATTTCAACAATTTCAAAAGGTCCCACGTAACGTGGTGACAACTTGGCAGCCTTGCCAAAAGTTATTGAGCTCTTTTTTGGCTTAACCCGAAGAAAGACCTTCTCACCAAGTTTATAATTCCTATCAACCCGCTTTAAGTCTACATAACTCTTCTACCTATTGGCAGCCTCCTTTAGATGTTCCCAAATCATTTTGATTTGTTGTTCCATTTCCTTGAGGATTTCTGGCCCAATTACCTCTCTGTCCTCTACGCTGTCCCAGCTAACAGGGGTTCTACATTTTCTTCCATACAATGCTTCAAAGGGTGCCATTTTTAAAGAGGCGTGATATGTATTATTGTAGGCAAATTCAACCAGTGGAAGGTATTCCTCCCATTTATACTGCTGGTCCATGCAATACATTCTTAACATGTCCTCTAAAACTTGATTGACTCTCTCGGTCTGTCCATCCGTCTCCGGATGATATGCAGAGCTGAAGTTTAATTTAGTTCCCAAGGCCGCATTAAGCGTTTGCCAAAACCTTGATGTCATCCTCGGATCTCTGTCCGATATGATCAATTCGGGTATTCCATGCAATCTGAAAATTTCATGTACAAATCTTCTTGCTAATACTGGTGCATCGTCTTTCAAATTACCAGCAATGAAGTGTGCCACTTTGGTTAATTTGTCGATGAAAACAGGATGATATCATGCTTGTTCCTTGACATAGGCAATCCTTGAATGAAATCCATCGTTATCACTTGCCATTTGTACTGTGGAACGCTGTGGGGATACAATAATCCAGCAGGATGCATATGTTCCGCCTTAACACGCTGACATTCCAAGCAGTGTGTTACAAATTTCACCACATCCTTTTTCATTCCCTTCCAGAAGTATTGCTTCTTAAGATCAAGCAAGCATTTTCGTAATGCCAGGATGTCCAGAAAAAGGTGAATTATGAAATTCAGTTAACAATTTCCTTCTTAAATCATTTGCCAAGGGTATATAGACCCTATTTTCAAACCTCAGAATTCCTTCGCTATCAAAGTGAAATCCTTTATACTTCACATCCTTTGGATCTGCAGCAAGTGCTGTTTTAACTTGCTGGAAATAAGGATCTGATTCCAAGGCATCTTTCACCTCATCCTTAAACTGAGTTCTTAACGTTATAAGAGTAGAGATGTGCTTCCTTCGACTCAGAGCATCTGCCACTCTATTTTCCTTGCCTTTGATGTAGCTTATATCAAAATCATACTGAGACAGAAATTCTAACCATCTTCGTTGTCTTGCATTCAAATTTGGCTGAGTAAAAATATACTTCAACCCCAGATGGTCAGTTTTTAACTCAAAAGGTTTGCCTAAAAGGTAATGCCTCCACATTTGAAGTGCATGTACAATGGCAGTGAGCTCTAGGTCATGTGGAGCATAATTCTATTCATGTAACTTAAGCTTTCTGCTTTCATAAGCTATAACATGGTCATTCTGTAACAAAATACCTCCAAGGCCTTCTCCGATGCATCCGTTACAACCATAAAATTTCCATTTGGATCTGGTACAGTTAAAATAGGTGTTGTAGTTAACTGTTCCTTTAAATTTTTAAAGGCAGATTCACATTTGTCACCCGCATAAATTTCTTATCCTTCTTTTGCAGTGAAGTGATTGGGGCAGCAATTTTTGAAAAATCCTTAACGAACTTTCTATAATATCCTGCCAAGCCCATGAAGCTTCTTACTTCATGCACATTCTTAGGCGCAGGCCACTCGGTTATAGCTGCGATCTTTGAAGGGTCTACAGCTATTCCATTCTTGCTTATAACGTGTCCCAAATAATGCACCTCTGCATCATAAAAGGAACATTTAGACAGTTTACCATACAACTTCCTCTTTCTTAAAACTTCCAGCACTACCCTTAAATGTTCTTGGTGCTCTTCGACATTTTTAGAGTATATAAGAATGTCATCTAAGAATACAAGCACAAACTTGTCTAGGTATTCTTGAAAAATATTGTTCATCAAATTCATGAAGGTGGCAGGTGCATTTGTCAACCCAAAAGGTAACACCGTGAATTCATAATGCCCGTACCTTGTTCTAAAAGTTGTTTTATGAATATCTTCTTCCTTTATTCTCAGCTGATGATACCCAGATCGAAGATCTATTTTTGAATAGACTGATGCTCCATGCATCTGGTCAAATAGATCATCAATCCTAGGAAGTGGGTATCGATTCTTAATAGTTTCCTTGTTCAACATTCTATAATCAATGCACAGTCTCAATGTGCCATCCTTTTTCTTTACAAAAATTACCGGCGCTCCCCATGGTGAGACGCTCGGTCTTATCAGCCCCTTAGTCAAAAGTTCCTGTAATTGAGCCTTTAGCTCTACCAACTCGAGGGTGGTCATTCTATAAGGTGCCTTAGATATGGGTTCAGTTCCTGGCTTGATTTCTATTGCAAAGTCAAACTCTCGTTTGGGTGGAAGACCTGGTAATTCCTCCGAAATACATCACTGAAATCCCTTAATAATGGATATCTTTCCATGAAATCATTATCCTCCTCAAGCATTTTCTGTCATTTTTACTACATACAAGGTGCAACCTCTATTTTTAGCCCTTTTTAGTTGCATAGCTGTTAGTTTCCTAACTGCAACTTCACGCTTTACACCTTGAATGACTGCTGCTTTTTGCAGGTCGTCAAAACAACAAATTTGTTTTTCATAATCAGTCGACCTTTCCTTATGTTCTGCCAACTAGTTAACTCCAATAATGATATCATATGATCCTAAAGGAGTGACATATAGGTCAACTTTGGTGGAGAAACTGGGCAAGTCAAGAATTGCCCCAAAAAGGCACATTTGACTGTATGGACAACATTATTCCCATAATGCATTGTCCATGTCTTATCCATTCGTTCAAGCCTTTTTCTTTTAATTTCATTGCAAGTTTAGTAGAAATAAAGCATTCAGTGGCTCCAGTATCAAAAAGTATGACTACAGGTGTACCGAATAACTTACCCGGAACTTCTATAGGCGTAACTTGCTTTTCAGCTTGTCTGTTAGCCACCGCAGCATGTATCCTATGCTGCTGATCGCGATCATCCTTTTTCAGAGGATAGTGACTCGCGTAATGGTCCTTTCCATAGTTGAAGCATCCTCCAACTGGCCCTTTCCTAGGCTCAAATTTGTTACCAGCTTTGAAGTTATCATTCTGGCTCCCATAGGACTTTTGTCCATTGCCACTAACTTTTGCGAAGCTGCTCCGCACACTATTTACAGGTTTGTTCATTACAGATTTCTTGTTGTTATCTACAACAATTTTGTTTTTCACACCAAACCTTTTCCAAGGCCCCCTTTTGGGTGTGAGAGATGAAGAAGAGTTGGGAATCTTCTTCCTTATCTCTTCCCTATGAGCAGAAATTGCTCTCAATTTCTGTTCCTGTCTTATTGCCTTTTCGACAACTCCTTCCATGGTGGTTGGACCATGGACATCCACTTCACCACCAATGATGGGATTTAGTCCCATTATGAACTTTCGTATTCTGAACTTCTCGTCAGCTTGGTACTGCGGCACATACTTAAGGAGTTTAGTAAACCCTTCCCAGTATTCTGTCACCGTCAGCCTTCCTTGCGACCAGTTCTAAAATTCAGTCATTTTCCTATCAAAATAGAGTTGAGGCAGCCACCGTTGCCTAAAGTAACCCTTAAATTGATCCCAAGTTATGTCTGATTCGACAATATTCAACTCAACCTTACGGTTGTCCCACCATGATGATGCTTCATGAGAAAGTTGATATGCTCCCCATATCACTTTGGTCTCCTGAGAAGTTTCTTATTGCAAAGTACTTCTCCATTTCACTGAGCCAATTCTCAGCTCCATCCCCAAGGGTTGTTCCATCAAACTTTGGAGGACTTATTCTCTTTATGTCATTTGTAAGTTCAGCTACTAATCTTGCCCTTTTAGTTCCAGGATGATTAGGAGCATTCACATTACTATTATCAACACCCGGATTCCCTCCATTGGTGTTGTCCACAGGAGGTGGCTGATCATTTATATCAGCTTCTTCTTCCTCCTCTTCATTTCCCATTGACTGTTGTTCCAAAATAGTCAAACGATCTCTCGTGTCTAGTAGGGCAGCAAGGATTTCATCCAGCTTTTGAGCAGTAGCTGCTTCTCCACCCGGTAACGGGTTGTTCGTAGCATTTCTTCTTGTTCTGACCATTTTCTGTTCAATAAGAAAATGTAAACCTTATTAAATTGTGGACTCATTAGGTCCAAGAGCTACAACCTTCAGCTCTGATACCAAGATGTAACATCCCCATTTTAAGATACTAGAACAAGGGAAATTTTTTTTTTTTTTATACAACGTTCCCTGTTATGAATTATATAATTCAAACACACGTTCAAGTTTTAATAATTGTTCTCTATCCAACTAATGCAATTTGGATCACACAATTTCTTTTTAAAACCAATGTTCTCTGTTCACATATTTTACAATATGGAACACACATTCAATGCCATTCAATCATATAACATATACCATATGCTGTCTGTAAATGACTCGAAGAACTACCGATCTCCCATTTTATGGCTCGGAGTTTCAACGATCTCTCATTTCATGACTCGGTGACTTACCGATCCTTCATGTTAATTCATGCATTGTATAATGAATATACAGGGTTCTCTTACCATTTCTGGTTATCGAAGTGATCCATTTAAGAAGCCTATCTGAATATCTGTTACCGATATTCATCTGACATCCTGCATCTTAAACTAGGTGATTAGGACAACGCAACCAGCACTTGCGATACTTTGGCCAAAGATTTTCACATGCTTTGCATGATCATATTCCTAGATGTGGTACACATCATTGGAATACATCCTTCACCTCACTTCATCTGTTATCTAGAATGGTCTTTCCTGGTCTCTTCTAGTCCTTCCATTTAAGGTCAAGCTCTAACCCCAATTAGCAATATGAACGAGCATAGGAAGTTACTCATGGTAACTAAAGATACGCAGACATACGATGTCATCCCTAGATGACTCCATGTGTCTAGTTACCTTTAGTCCTCCGGAGTCACTTCGTATGCGTGATCACATTCCTATCCCCATCTAAGAACTTAGTATCCAGCTTATGTAAACTTGATGATTTAATTCGGGAGGGCATTGTAATATGTCAGCTATAACATTGTGTCATCATGAAGGCCCCGCCTTCATGAAGACACTATATTGTAGCTGGCATATGTCAATGTCCTACGGAATCCTCTCATCGAGGGTACACATCCAGCTCAATTGTGATTTGGTTATAATCTTAGTATTTAAGATCAACTTTCAGCAGCCATGCTGATCCTTTATCCTTGTTCTTGTTTCAGTTGTATGTAGCTAAGAGAGACTTAATCCATCTTCTAGCTTAATACGCATTTCCTCCTTCATACCAAAGGGTTGCCTATTCACTTCTTGGTTCCTTTCTTAATCTTTGGACTAAGCAGTCCATTATCGATAACTTAATAAGTTTAACCTATTAAACTTAACCAAGTTTTCCACAACTGTAAACAAATTCAGAATTCCATCTTATTAGACGTCATTTAAATGAGGTCTAATTCTAAATGAATTTATTCATTTATCCTCCTTAACCTTACTTAGTTAAGGTCTGTTAACAATAGATATGATTTCCCATATCTTTATTTTCTGAATTTAAACATTCGAGGCTATTAACGGAGTCCGAATACAAGGTTCGGCTGCCTCTAAGTTATTTGATATCCCTTAGTTTTCAAACTAATCCCGAATACCTTCCAATTAGGATTTCGTGTTTATCTAAATCTTTTTAATGTCAATTCAAAATTCATCTTAACCCAAGTATGAACTAATTGCACATTTCAACGTAAAAGTTGCATTCAGGTAAAGAATAGATGTTATTTCCTTTTAAATTCATCCATTAACATTTGAATAATTCCAAGTCAAGGAATAATGTTATATTCTCAAACTTATTCAACAATATCAAATTGATATAGTTATTGAAAATATCACACTTTTACTTGTATTCATCCATCAGATTTACAATCTATACATTTGCCAGTCCAAACGACTGGACTTTGTTTATATCAAACAACATTACAACTCATAAAGATAGAAGAATGTAACTTCTTCCTTTCTCATTTCCTCGTGGAGGAGTAATAGCTATCAATACTATCCATCTTCAGTTAATCAAAGAAGTATCAGAAAACAACCATGTCTTCATTTATACTCAAGTTTCATCTACAAAATTACTTACATGGGTCAGTTCATTGAACTGAGCATATTAAGCACTTGTCATTAAAATGAGGTGCTTTTAATTAACTGTCTCAATAAAAGAACCCTACTTTTATGAAACGTTAATATGAACATCATTCCAGAATTAAATACCAAAAAGGATGAACAACATATCAACTTAATCATCTAATTACCATCCCAATCGGTCAAAGGATTACTGTCCTCTTTCCGAATACTTATAACAAGAAGTAATTTCCTTCAAACATTTCCAGATTACAAACATCCGTAAGAACTGAAAATACAATTATGCAACTATTGTTCTAACATAATGCTATCAATTCCTTTCCCCTACATTAGTTAGAGGAAGATTCACAATTAGATTTTAAATAAAACTTCCAGCATAACCATTTTCCTTTCCTTTCATACAACTTGTCTAATCTCAAACAATCAAACGCTGAAGAGAAAAGTAAACAACAATTTAAATACAAATGCTTAACCCAAGCAGTATGAAATTCATTCCATAACAATTATAGATTTCAACTGTATGAGAGAAAATGATCATTAATTCAATTATCCATTCACACTCTCTTTCCTTTCCTCATAACTATACTAGAAATTTTAATTCAAACGTGATATCAATCAATGATAACAGTCCAAAGAGAAATGAACGAAAATCAATAATCGAATAAAAGGGAGAAAGATCATATCACCTCTTCTTACTGTCTATCCAAATACCTCTTATTTAGAGCAGTACATACTCCAATAGTATAATTCATTCAGAGTAGTATATTCAGTAATTGAAAACTACTATTACCTTTCAAAAAGTTGACCAGAGTTCATTGCAACTGGTCAATAAACATTAGTACCAAAAGAACCTCTAAACACAATCATTTCCTTTTAAATATTTCACTCTATAGACATTCACGTCAATATATAACATGTAAGAGTGTACAGCAACAACATATCACGCTTTCATTGTAATAGTGAGAGAATTCACTTTCCAACAACAAAGGAGAAATCTTTTCATATTTCATTTCAATGAAAACAATGAAAGGTTTTCAATCCGTAAATTATATATACATATATATATCCTTGAGTTCAACAAGACACAGAGTATGAATTATATGCTCTACCCAGTCTATTCTATAGATTGACTTTTCTGTTCCCATTCAGATCAGAACTTCTTTCCAAACAGTCATATATGAATACCAAGAACAAGCAGGCAGAACACCATATCCATTTAGAACAATGAGGTAAGATGCTACTATGACCTTACTATCCCAAGGAGGTTTCATACCCCACACACTATAATATGACAAGAGGAACAGTTAAACATGAGTCTTGTCAAGCATTTTTACGGCTTTCCTTAACCATTATCACACACAAATCAAAACAACAATTCACACATTGCTGTTACTACAGCAAGTTCGACCCATAATACACAATGAAATCCTATTATCATTATTTTTAGGATTCATAACAGCAAAAGAGATAACTCGTTTCATTAACTATTTCTGTAAGACAACACTCATCATTCTTTTTAAAACGCAACAAGTATGCCCAAGTCGTGTTCGTTTTGTAATGACAGCTCAAACCAGAAGGTCCTACCGAATCCTTTTATTCTTCCACTTTTACAAGAGAGCACAAAACTCATAAAATAATACACGCATAGCTAATACATTCAACAACTCAACTCATATTGAGTAAAGAAATGATTACCCAACATTGTCAAACAACTCACACATCAAGAACAAAATTATTTCATTTACCCATTTTTAAATTTTTTTTTTTACCCAAGTCGTGTTCAGCAAGGGAAAAATGACTCAACCCAGAAATTACTTCATTCAAATCAACAACATCATTTAACTAAAACACCCATCGTAAAAGCAGGGTTGTTTTAATGAGACGTTTAAACAAAAGCAAACGGTTTAAGGAGAAGGGCTTAACATGCCTGAAATTTTTTTTTTGTGGTTCGAAGAAAACCGCGTCCACAGGAGCTATTTCTCTCCACGGTGTCCGCAGCAGGGCTTTCCCAATAGTCCACTAACTTCCTCAAGCTCAAAAATAGCCGTGGCTATTCCAACAACAACAACAATAACCAAAACTAATAAAGCAGGTTTGACAGAACCATGGAAAAAAATGCAGAGCAACTAAAAACCCGATTGCACACAATGACAAACAAATTTTTCCTCTATCCTCTTTCCAAGGTGAGCTGGTCGCTAAGACCAAGGTCATTGAATGCATTGAATGTAGTGATTTTTCCTCATTCCTCACGCCACCGCCGACTCAAGTTGGTGAGTTTCCTTTTTCAAATTTTGCATGTAATTCCTTTTTAGCCACTTAGCTAGTTGGATGCCTCCAAATTTTTCTTGTTCCCACCAAACTTGGTGCTAAAACTTGCTGACAAACTTGTAAGGACATTATTTATTGTCCTAATAAATTTCTTACCTCCTCCCCTTATCCTTTCCATCCACATGGGTCTATGCGTCCCCTTCCTTAGGTTAGGATTAGTCTAGTATTTTAATAGTCCATATCTAGGTCATTCACCTAGTTCATAGGTTAATGGAATTTATACCTATTTTCTCCCTTATGAAATCTAAAATCCATATAGGATAGTAGTTAGGGTATAAGATAAAACTTAGGGGTTGGTTAGGGTTTAATCCCCTAATATTTAATTAACTAGTTTCCATATCAAGTCTCATTAGCAATCACACAAGCAATAGTAACTTCTGTCCCAAGTATCAAGTTACAACAAACAAGGGTCCAGATCAGCAACACATTCCTCTAAGATCAAAAGATGTGTCTTAACATATTTATCTTCATTTCTAGAGGGATAGTTACAACATCATGAAAGGTAATTACCATGATAACTTACATTAAAATCTTAATGAAGTAATGGTATGAGACATTCTTCTATTGTTTTCCAATAGAACTATATGAAATGGCTATCAACATATGCATCTTGATCAAGTTGGTACTATAGACCACACATGTGGACCCAAGATGATTACTAGAGGTCTGTAGGATGCGAGATCGACTTGGACGTGTGTTTTTCATCATTGGTGGAAAGGAGTCCTGACTAGTTATACCTTGGAATATGACATTTATACGTATTCTTACCAAGAAGTTATTGAGTTTGAGTTTCGAGAGATCCCCAGAGGATCATTTTTACATGTTATCCCTTTGGCTATGAAGATCTTGGTCATTACCCTAAGTTTAGAGGAATTTCCCATGGTCGGCTAAGCTTCTCTAAGCATTAGGAAAGGAAGCTAGGGTGGAGGAAGATGATAGAAATTACAGTAGAAAAAGAGAGGGAAGAAAGATGACTCAAGTATGGTGAAGCGCATGAAAGGGAGATTACTAGAAAACACAAGGTTATAAGTGTGATGAATCTATAGAGGCATACGTTAGAGGAAGGAGTTGAGGTTCATTTAGAGGACATGGAACTGGGTAGTTTGTGCTACCCCATCTTGGAAAGTGTAGGAGAGAAACCCCTTGATTATAATGAGAGTTTGTCATGTGGAGAAAGAAGAGACATCATCTCACATCTAAACCCACCTAGTGACCAAATCCTGGTGCTTGCTTTTCCAAATCAAGAAACAAGTATTTCTAACCTAGTTGGTATCGAGGAAGTAACCGATCTCGCACCAGGAGATATAATTTCTTATTTTGGGACATCCATGGATGCGAGACCATTCTGTGTTTGGAGGAATATTTGGAAAAAGTGAAAGTACGCAAGGTTTAGGTATCACATCTGGGAGTGGTGTAGGACACACAACTGGTAGTGGGAAAATATCACAAACCATCGGCGCACATTTTAGTGGTACGTTGGAAACACTAGACGTGAACATTTTCAGGCCATTTTACGGCTACAAGAGGTGGATCTAGTGGTATAGGGGCTAGAGGACCTGGTGGCCCTAGTGGATCTGGAGGATCTATTGGGTCGGGGAAGGAATAGAACACGGTGGATCCAGTGGATCTAGTGGAGGAGGAAACACTGGAGGAAACCAAGGCTCTGGATTAGGAGGATAAGGGCTGCAGTCATCTTCACAAGTATTCTTTGAGATGTCTTTGTACTTTCAAGACTATATGGGTATTGAATATGCTAAAAATCATGTCTAAAAGTGTGAATTACTAAGGCATGCCAAAGGGATCACTACCTTAGAGTAGAAGGCAAGTCGGTTTTGAACGACATTGTAAGGGCGCACACATAGTTGGTACCTGTGAAATATGACCCCCATCAAAACCTGTGGTATACTACACTTTGCATTGAATAATTCCTTCCTAAGCAGAGTTCTATATCTCTAAATTTGAATAAAAGAGCATCAACACCCTAAAGGATATCCAACAAGGAATGAAAAGAGTGGGAAAGTGTACGACACATGGTTCAACACTCTCTTGTCAAAACTATCCTTTGAAATTTACCCTTCTCAATATGCTCAATGATTTTTGGAGGATTGATAACACCATTTAGAAGGGCACTATCACAAAATACTTTCAAATACCCACACAAGGCCTTAGAGGCTACCTTGCATGATAAGGCTATTGGAAGGATTGACACTGGTGTTAGCCCTTTTTGGAGGCTCAAATCACTACAATGGCTAAGCTTGATTAGAGAAGATGTGTGCGAGTTCAACATATGAGGTTCACGGTGGGTTGTGATGTACAAAATGTGAAGTGGAAGGGCATGCAAAGGATAGTTTACCTCAGAAGTCAGTAGGTGCCATGGTGGGAGACTATGAGATTTACCATGGGGATCATGATGTAAAAAGGTGTCCTCTACTATAGCACGCAATCCATAAGAATGTTTCTTTCTATTGCAAGATATGTAGGTCTACGATCCATGATACCAAGGATTGTAGGCTAATTGACTAGATTCATGATGTTATTGATCTTGGTGTACGCTAGGCTAGTCTTGTAAGTAGTTCCAAGGATGATTATTATCATTATGAAGGGCATGCATATGGAGGAGCATGAGGAAGAGGTTTTCGTGGAGGTTTTTGTGGTCACAATAACCACATCATAGGAATAAGTGAATTCTGCAAGGAACGTGTTATAACCGCGGATCTATAGAGCATTATAAGCATGAGTTTCATGACCTACTATAGTGCTCATGATGTAAAAAAACATAAGTATGAGGAGTGCCCTGATTTGTTTGAACACATGAGCCAACAACACTAGAAAGACAAAGGCACCGAGATGGTGAGTATAAATAAATATGACCCTCAATGGATGCTAAGAGTGGTGTGTGAGTCAATATTATAACTTTGTGTTGGTAACAACATGAGCGGAAGTTGTGTGAGAAAGGGAGATGCTTTGAGATACAAAGTAGTTGTTAGGGAAGAAGTGGTACATGGGAAGTATCCAGATCCTACTCATCAGAAGGAAGTGTATCAAGAGACTATGGATGTGATTTGGAGTTTGCAAGGGGAGATCCAATGTCTAAAGGAGAAATCAAAGTAGTTGGAGTAAAGAAAGAATGTCGAGGCTCGATGGAGGACTGGATGAGTCCAAGGAAGTATGTAGAATGTTAAGGAAAGAGAATATTATTCCCTTTCTAGGGAATGGCTATGGGAGAAGGTACCATGCACTAGAGCTGAGTACGAAAGGTAGGTTCTATATGCTAACCTCCCTCCCCATAGCCTTGACTATGAAAAGGAAATCACCTTAAATGCTAGTTGTGGATGGTTGGATTTTGAGTAACATCTTGATTGACATGGGTGTGGAAGTCAATGTTCTCACTTTAGATGCTTGGCATCAAATGGGTAGGCTGCATTACAACCATCTTCGAATGTGTTGTATATGGAAAACAAAACAAAGGCAATGCCCATTAGAGTATTGAAGGATGCATTTATCACCATTTAAGGGGCCAAGCTCACTTGGATATTTTGAAGTCTTTGTGCTCACCAAGGTAGACAACTTTCGAGCATTTCTTAGGTGCCATGGTGTTGCAAGAACAATGCCAACCTATGATTTAAGAAGGGATATATTAGTTTTGAGAACAAGGTTGAATGGGTTATCATACCCTTGGTGATGGGAAGTCAGCACCTTATACTAAGCCCCTAGGAGAAGAAGTACTGGACATGATTTATATGTGCTCCATCATAGATCCTAAGATAATTTGGTGTCCCCGGATTTTGCCCACAGATTCAGGACTACCCATTTGAAAAAAAATCATTCTTTTTAAAATAATGGGTCTTTTGTGTTTTTATTTTAAGATGTCGTATTATGTTAGGATATTACCAATGTATCATACAAGCCAATTTAGACAAATACCTAGATTCCCAAACTCATTTTATCCTCTGCCAAGTTTTGTTTATGGGAAATTTTTATTTAATTATTGATTAAATAAATAATTCCCCGTTTGAAGTAAATTGTGCTCCAGTTGAACCTTGTTGAAGTTTTGCATGCTAGTATTCACATATATCAATAGGGTTTTCATCAGAAATGAATCTTGAGCTTTGTCTACAACTTCTGGCAACGTTTTTTGCTTTTATTTATTTCTTTTGCATTTTTCTTTGGTTTTCTCCTCGGTTTCTCTGTGAAATTCCCCTAGGTCAATTATTTCACTAGTATAGTCTATTTAATTTCCTGAAGCATCTGGAGATCATCTACCAACACACAGTGCTGAAGGAATCAGCCTCAAAATGTAAGCTTCTAACAAAAATGATGAAGTCATGCACAAAAAGCCCCTCCCATGCAAGTCGTACTTTTTAGGGATGAATAGGTTTAAGATGCAATGGTATTTTTGGTAGTAACATGCAGATGGGAATTTATTACTTGCCTTATAGGGTAAAAATTCCCATGAATTCAAAGTCAGTTAAGTTGCGATGGGAAAATTAGAGGCCACAGGAAGGAGGGAATTTCTTACCCGCCTTGTAGGGAAAAAATTCTCATTATAAAATATAGAAAAAATTACTTAAAGATCCAATTGGAATTTTCTACCTACCTATAGGCTAAATTTTCCCATCATAAGGTTTTATTCACCCAAACAAGTCACACGTTTTCAAAGGAGGATATTTTAATGCAAGTCACACTTTTTAGAAAGTCACTTAAGCTGTAGTGGGAAAATTAGAAGCAACAGGCAGGTGGGAATTTATTACCTACCTTGTAGGGTAAAAATTTCCATGATGAAAGTCAAATCACTTAAGTGGAAGAAGGTATTTTTAGAGTTGTGGTGTAGGGTGAAAATTCCCATAAGAAGTTGACTTCTTAAATTTAGAATTCACCCATGCCAAAAAGTGCGACCCATTTGGTGATTAAACAATGCTTTTAATGACATTTATTAATTGCTTTTATTCATAATTTTAGTGCCATGGATAAATAGAAGGTAAATGCATGATGTTAAGTCAAAGTGAAATGAAGGTAGCATGCTAAAAATAAATAAATTTAATTTATTTAATGGCAGCCAACGCCATGCAAAAATAGGCGCCCAATTTGGGTGAATAAACATCATTGTTTATTAATTAATTGCTAGGAATAGGAGGGGCAATTATTAAAAATAGAATGTTGAGAGTTATATAAGCATGGGCTGCCATAATGAAGATGTAATTAATTATTTTAGTAGAGGATTTCAGCCTGGACAGTTTTGGCACCCAAGGAAGGAGGATTTTTGCATTAAAAAAGTGTTTTTCATTGCCGGAAAGCTTCAAAGTTTGGCGCCTAGGGTTGGAGGAGCTTGATTTAAGCTTGGTTAATTATCTGCATATTGGTATAAGTGCCCAGGTGAAGTTAAAAATATTTATGCTTGCTTTGCATGCAAGCAAAGCCTCAAATTTTAGGGTTGTGAGCTTTATATGCAGATTTTTATGATGAAAATCAAGTGTTCATGCTCTGGATTTTGTCTTTGTCTGAATTAATTACAAGTATTCATTAAAGGTGATTATATAAGTGAAAGGAAGCTCAAATCAATGTTAGGTACATTGAATATATCTTCCGAATCTGAAGAAGTTTCCAGATCTGCACAAATGGATCGAATTGGAAGGGATTCTAACAAAATTAAATTAAAAAGAGCTCAGACAAATGTTGTTCCATCCATGTTAAAGTATGATGAAAGAGAGGGATCAACGAGAATCATGCATAGCTTCCAGATTTGCTGGATTCAATGATACAAACATAGGCCCTGAACCTATCACTAATTTAATTGACAGATCCAGATCTCATAATTGTAAAGCCTTCTGGGAAAAAATCCATCCTCTTTTTTCGACATGACCCATGTACAAATCATTGCATGGAGAATTCCTTCCAGGATCTTGTGCATGTGCTCCCAATTTTCCATTTGAATCATTCATCGAATTTAATTTGCACGTCATCAAGAAGAATTGCAAAAGCTTCAAAGATAAGAGGGAAGACAAGGCAAAGACAATACCCACAAGAGAATCATAGTCACCTACTTCTAGATCTAGCTTGGTGAGAATCAAAGACAAAAGAGTCAACCGCATGTAGAATATGGAAAAAGAACAAGACTGGAAGTGTTACAACTTTCTTCTTCTTTCTCCGACAAAGTAATTAAGCGATCAATTAAATTATAAAACTTAAGTGATTGGTTTAAAATCCATTACTTGAAGAGGTCATTTACTTGGAGATAGGTGGCAGACATGCAAAATAGAAGGTTTTATTTTCAGTTATAAATCATGCATGTCATGCAAAGAGGAATTCCAAGAGGGAAATTTCAAGTTGTTTCTTTTACAACTTCCACATGTGCCAGTTCAGTTATAGTTTCCTATTTGTAACTTCCTCTCCATACACTGTAAATAGAGAAAGAACCTACGAGTTAAAGATGAGAATTTGTAAGTGGCATTCTCGTATTCCAGAATTTTGCTGAAACCCACGATAGCTATTTGAAATTAGAGGAATAGAAAGGAGCATATTTCGGAGAACTTTGTGTCAACAGTGCACTTTGTTTCTAACTTTATGTCTTAGATCTATTCATAAACTTTGTGTTATTCTAGATCTAGATCTGAAAGTTTCCTTTGCTTATAATTATGTATGTTAATATCTATCTATTTTACCTATGTGCATGCGATCAAATATGTAATCTATTGATTGGGTTGCACATCTTCCCACTTTCATGCCTATGTTTCTATTATTTTCCCCTTCTTCAGATATTTCCTTTCTTTTACAACTACTTACTTGTTGCAGAGTCGTATAGCTATGGTTCATGAGTTACATGGTTAAAGTAATACCCAAAAATAGATATTAGAATATATAATCGACAAAATGTTACACGGGAGCCTCACCGTAAATGAGGGAGATCTATCTTATGATTGCCTAGGTTTTTAGCTATGCAAAAAATCTAGCCAACAATTTTTGGTGACTCCACTAGGGAACAACTGTCTTTGCAGATCAAAGATTATCTCTTGTAGATCAGTGTTTTCCCATTAAAATTTCAACTTAGTTGAATGTCCATTCACTTGATCTATGAAGGCACAAGGAAGGACTAATGATTTCTACAGATTGCATGAGAAATTCAATTTCAATCATCCTCCTCAAGTTAGAAGTCACAGATCTAGTATTTCACTAGGAATAAGAGTACACACTCATCAAGATCTAGATCATCTTTAGCATAATCCGGTAGCTGGAATTATTCACATAGTATATTCTCAAAGAAGATGCACTCTGTTCATCATGATGCAAAATCAGCCACTTGCCCCTGCAACACCTATTCCATGGGGTGTAAACTTTGTACCTCTGAATATAACTCCTCCTATACATGATCTACCTAAAGGGAAAAGAAATAATTTTCCAAAATTCTTTGGAGATGGAAAGCGAGAATCTAGATGACCACTTGGCTATATTTTTATATCCCTGTGGATTGCTTGCGATCGAACATGAAGATGTATCTATCAAACAATTCATAGAGACTCTCCATGACTTGGCTAGAGAATGGTTTTAATGGCTAGCTACTTGCACCATAACCAATCGGGCCACTATGTAAAAGGTAGCCAAAGATTCCAATACCTTGATAACTCAGCTCACTTAGTTGAAGAAGGAGCCACATGAGCACATGTGGGATTTTATTGCAAAATTCCAAAGATTACTGTACAAAATTCTGGCATCTGCTTCTTTGAATGATGAGAATCAAAAAGTATTATTCATCAATTCTTTGCTTCCTAAAGTAAGCTATCAAATACGAAGAGCATGTCTTGCTGACTTGTTAGTAGCCCAAAACATGGCGGTTGAAATTTAAGATGACCTCATCATGGATGGAAAGATAAAGAGCAACACTTCTAGAGTTGAAAGGTCATCCTCTGATACTACTTTTGATTCACTATTGAAAAAGTTAGCAAATGAGATGTCATAGATGAAGAAACAAATGGCTCAAATGGCTCAAGGCAACAACATTGCCCCTACTCAGAATTTCAACAACCAAAACCGCATTGTTGGTTCCCAAAGATTAGCAATTGAAGCTGCTCCCAAAAACAACGTGGAGATGAATGAAGAAGACTAGGAAGTTGACATTGATCAGCTTGAGAATGATGATTTTGTAGGTCTTGTTGGAAACTCCATCATTAATTACCTAAGCTACAAATCTGAACATGACAATGAGGAGCTTCTTGAAGATGATCATGGTCATGCATATACGTGTATCTACATAATCACAAACTCACCAAGATGAGGCATTAGATGATGAAAAAAGAAGGGGCATACCTTTACCTTCTTCCTTCGCTCCTAGAGATAATAATGTGAGTTCTTCATCTCAACCACATAAAGAAGCTTAGGTATCTGAATCTATACCTTCCTTCAACATTGTTGATCATGTAAAGAAAACTAGGATTCAAATGTCGACGAATACCCGAGAGCCTTTCCGAGCATTTAAATAGGCTAGTCAAATATGTATAATAACAAGGACAATCCAATACATCAAAATTCCTTTTCCTAAGCCTAAAGATATTCCTCCCCAAAACAACACCGTGTGGTTTTTAAATCCTCACCATCTTAAGAAAGAATGGAACCATTCTATGTTTCCCTATTGCTTTATGGTTTCAATTTAAGCAAATGCATTTTAGATTCAGTGCTTATGAAATGTCATCATGCCAAAGCTAAAGTTGCAGAGATCTTTGTTGGGCTTACCTTGACAAAGACCATAAAATGGTGCTACTCTATGGAGAGACAAGTCCCTTTAATCAGACAAATCAAATATGCACAAGTTGTTCTAGCATATTTTCTTGACAAAAGATTAAAGATGAAAATATTAGCTACATATATCCCTATCTCCTACATGCAATGATTTGGGAGGAGAAGTAAAGATGGATTAGTCATGTGATCATATTCCTATCAAAGGGATTAATCAAAAGCTAGAGCTGGAAAAGAAGTCCAAGTACACGGTGAAAAATTATGAGGATCCTAGATCTCGATTATTTTTCAGAATATGACCGTGGGATCTATTTCTTAGAAATGGGTAAAATGTACTAGAAATGGAACTTCAACTAGAGCTATAACCAAAACGAACTAAAAAAATTTAGAATTTGGAGTTTAAAGGCACCTGTTGTTCTTTTGGATCAGGAACTGACATTCTACTAATATCTCCAGATCATGAGATATTCCCATACTCCCACAAGCTGATGTTCAAGAACACCAATCATGTGGCGGAGTACGAAGGATTGTTGCTAGGAATGGAGCAAGCTAAAAAGAAAGGATTAAAACTCCTCAAAGCCCAAGGAGATGCTGAACTTCTAGTAAAGCAGGTTCGAGGGAAAATTCAATTCAAAAGAGACAAGTTGAATCATTATAGATCTATATTACTTTCTACCACATTTGATTTTACAACCTTCTCTATTGAATTCATTCTAACAAATCAGAATTCCAAGGAAGACTCTTTGGTAGTCATAGCTACACTATTTAATCCGAGATAGACCACCCTCCATATTTAGATAAGGAAACTATAAAGTGGAGATGGTCTACCACCCTAAAGTCCTTGATAATGTTGAACAGTGGCATACTTTCAATGAGGACAAACAAACATCTACATTTCTAGAACAAGGTAACTTTGACAAGTTGTATGTTGAAGGGAGTAAGTCACTACCACGACAAACAGTCACAAGCATAATTGATCCAAGTTATGATGACAAAGTAGTGGAATAGTCCAACCAAAAGGTAACAAAATCCCCAAGGTTTTAGTTTCCTTAGTGAAGGATTTCGACAAGCATGATCGGTACCTAAATAAGAACAAAGAACATGGTGATAGTTCTTCCTCAGAAATGCAACAAATAAATCTAGGAACAAAGCAAGTTGATGCAGACTAATCCAACATAGAGAGAAGAAAGGATGAGCCACCACCAAATAAAGTTGATAAGGACTTGCTTAAGGTATTGACAAGAAGGCTAGAGAAAGGAAGTTTGAGATCAAAGACTGGGTACTCTGGTGGGACAAGAGACATGAACTAAAGGGCATGCACGATAAATTTGATTCACTCTGGAAAGGGCCCTTCATGATCAAAAGAGCTTCCAGAATGAACACTTTCTTCCTTACCTACCAAGATGGAATTGATTCATCACTTCCTTTCAATGGGAAGCATCTGAAGCTATTCAAGAACTGAGATACAAGGTAAAACCTGTTTGTAAATAAATAATACTTTTGTTTTTTCTTTCCTTTTCTTTTTGTATTGTTTTTTTTTGTGGCTTGACCCTAAACCCAATGGACAAGATACAAAACCAGATATCTTTGGGATCTCATCTTTACTCCTGTCATTCCGATAAAGGAAAATATATCCATAGACGGAGCCGACTCGTGTCCCTAGATTTTACCCGAAACTGGAACTACCCATTTGAAAAAAAAATCTTTTTAAAATAATGAGTCTTTTTGTGTTTTTATTTCCATAAGATGTACGTATTATGTTAGGATATTCCCATTGTATCATACGAGCCAATTTTGACAAATACCCAGATGCCCAAACTCGTTTTATCCCTCCGCCAAGTTTTTTTGTGGGAAAATTTTATTTAATTATTAATTAAATAAATAATGCCTCGTTGAAGTAAATTGTGCTCCATTTGAAACTGTTGAAGTTTTACATGCTAGTGTTCACATATATCAATAGGGTTTTTATCGAGAAATGAATCTCGAGCTTTGTCTATAATTTCGGCAATGTTTTTGCTTTTATTTATTTATTTTGTGTTTTTCTTCAGTTTTCTCCTCAGTTTCTCTATGAAATTCCCCTAGGTCAATTATTTTGCCAAGACAGTTTGTTTAATTTCCCTAAGCATCTGGAGATCATCTACCAACACAAATACTAAAAGGAATCAGCCTCAAAATGCAAGCCTTTAACCAAAAATGATGAAGTCATGCACAAAAAGCCTCCCCAGTGCAAGTTACACTTTTAAGGAATGAATAGGTTTAAGTTGCGCAGTGGGATTTTGGTAGCAAGATGGCGGGAAGGAATTTATTACCCGCCTTACGGTGGTGAAATTCTTGTTATCCAAAATGTGCCCCTGCTCATTTTTGTGGCTAACTCCTCTCATTCTTCCCTCTCTTGTGCCTCAATCATAATTTTTTGCTTTCAGGCACTCAAAACATTCTAGAAATGGTACCATTGGATAGAGCTCTTTCTCAACTTTCTAGAAAGGTAAAGTTTTCCTCCTAACTCCATGTATTTTTGAAGTTATGGCTCGGCGGAGTTTTTGTGGGAAATTTTCCCCAAGGACACCCTGCAATTAATTAAGCAGCCTACCACGTGTCCAGAAGTGGCGGGGGTCGAAGAAGGACTTGGAATTTTCACCAAGTGTTTGGTGAAATTTCAAATGGAATATTTTTCCCTCAGGCCCGCCGACGAATCAGAAGCTGCCACGTGTCAAGGGGTGAAAGTTGGAAAATTTGGCTAAGTGTTGGCGCATGGAAATTTTGGAGGAATGGCCCCGTGGCCAATAAAAACACGCCACGTGTCCTAAGGAGCTGGAAAGGCAAAGGCGGAGGAGAAGTTGAGTTTTTGGCAAAAGTGCTTCACCAAATTTCAAAGGAGGTGTTTCAGCCCACTGCGCCCGCCAATGAATCAAATCAGGCCACGTGTCACCGGAGCCCGCACTGGCGGGGCATGGGAGGAGATTGGGAAATTTTCACAAAGTGTTGGTGCAAAGGTGAAAATGCTTGCGGAGGGTCCATGCCAGTTGTATGTCGCCACGTGTCCTGGATTGGTGGAGCAAGGGGAGAATTTGGGAAATTTTCCCAAGGAAAAAATAAAGGAAAATTCAGAGAGGAAGGCCCACCCCCTTATCGCGAGCCGCAGAGAATCTTGCCACGTGTCCAGATGGTGCCAAAATCAAAGCAAGCCCACGGAGGAAATTTTGGAAGGTCAAACCCACACCCAATGGGGTTTTGACATGTGTCTAGGATGGAAATGAATCAAAGAGACCCGTAAAAATTCAGGAAGGACAGGCCCGCATCCAATCAGCGCTCGCCACGTGTCCTCACCTCATCGGCCCTGTGAGGGAATTTTGGGAAAATTTTCCAAAGGTGGAAACAAAGGAAAATGAAGTAGGATGGGCCCGCACCCAATAAAAATGTGCCACATGGCACTGGAAGGGTGGAGCACGGGGAAATTTTGGAAAATTTTCCAAATGACCAAAAAGGTAAAAATTCAAATTTTTGCCCGCCACCCGATTTGGCCCTGTTTTGCCCTAAATTTTCAAATGGCCATAACTTTCGATCCAGAGCTTGGTTTTTTAGCGTTCTTTATATAAATGGAAAGCTGGTGAAATTATATACAATATTACGGGGTCAATTTTTCATTTTGATGGAGTTTGGAGAGATAAAATTGAAAAAATGCCTCTGGCACGTGGTCATGGACAGAAATGACGTTTCAACCACTATTTTTAATGAAGAATGGCTCGCATTCTCTCCCAGCATGGTTAAAAATGTCAGGGAATGGGTCTGTAAGGATTCCCATGCTGTTTTGAATGCATTTTGGTCAATGATTGAACCTCTCCCATGTTTTCCCATGTTTCTCTCTCCTAGGCTCGTCCACACCTTTAGTAAAAGCGATTTGGCTCATTTTCAAAGGGTGAAACATTTTTTGTGTATGGCAGGTCCCCTTTCTCACCTTGGAAGTGATTTTGGTGGAATATCAAACCTTTTCTAAGAACTGCAACTCATTTTTCCTCTCAGGTGTTGTAATGCAAGTGATTTTGATGTTAAAATAACAATACAGGCCCTGTGATTAATTTTCCATCCTTTCTTTGTGTTGTTTGACTAATTTCGATTCTTCATTATAGTTATCAGCTTTTTTCATGTTGTTTTGTTGCATTTTATGAATTGTGTCAATTTACGAAGTGAGAAATGTTCACCACTCCTTTGGTGTATCACCTATTAGCATTAGTTTTAGATTTTTTTCATTCTATGTCTCTATCTCCTTTGGAATTTAGGGTAGGGTTAGGAATATAGAACTCGCAACTTGTAAGTGATAAAATCTGACCAGAGGAATCAAGGAACTAGCCTCTAAACTAGAGATTCCTTTCTCATTTTGCAAGTCCCACACTTGGGGAAAGGTTTCAATGTTGTGCAATCACATTGGATGCTTAGAATGATCAAACTAGAAAATCGATCAACATCCGTGGGTGCGGCTGATTTGCAATAACAGTTTTGGCACACCGGTGGGACCTTAGGGGTCTTCATCTTCATTACAAAAAGTTGATGTGCATTTATTACAGGTTTCTTGCTTAAAAGATCTATAAATTACACATCCGGCCACTCCAAGTGAGAAAGAATCAGCTGGTTTTAAGTCAAAGACAGCCCGAAAACTCATGAGAAGAATCACCACAAGGTCAAGAGCTAGAGAAGAAGAGGTGTTGTTTGAATATTTGTAGTTATCTCCAAGAAGAAGGCAAAGAGGGAGGAGGATTCAAAGGTCTCCATCTCCACCAAACAGAACTCTCTCAACTCCTCCACCTGGTAGGCCTTTCATTCAATCAACAAGGGTTTTGAGGCCAATCAGAATGGCACAAAACAATCCCTATGTCAATTTCACTTGTAGCAGCCCACTTGCTCTCAATGCACAAAATCCAATCCCAGTTGCAGCATTGAAAAACATCCCATACTTTACTGGAGAGAATCAGACTACTCCTGGTGATCATGTTAAGGATATTGCTAACATCTATGTAATCCATGAGATCAATGAGATGCAAGTTGCTGTCAAACTGCTGGCATCTTCATTCAAAGGGAAAGCTTTGCAATGGTTCGGGAGTCTTGCCTCAGTTCTATTCAAACTGGAACCAACTATGCATAGCCCTCCATGAGAAGTTTGGAGAAAAGGGAGACAACTTGTCCCTTTTGGAGCAGCTAACAACTATCAAAAGAGCTCCCAATGAGCAACTGACTGATTTTAACTTCATATTTCAAAGAACTTGGGAGAGAATTCCAGTGGCAGTTAGGCCAACAGTAGAAGGTTCTTTCCTCTATTACCTTAAAGCTTTAAATTCTGATATTTCTATGTTGATTCAATCCATGGGAGGCACAACTATCCTCATTGCTTACAGTATTGCCATTAGAGCTGAAAATTGTTTGATTCAAGCTGGAAAACTAGCTCCTAGGCCTTCAATGCTATTGTTTCCGAGTTTAGAGAGCCCAAGTACTCGCCAAGTGTCTAATTTAGGTCCTATTCCCACTCCTAGAAATAACAACTCAAATGAAGTATCTACTTCATCTTCTAGTGCCTCAAATAAACTCCAAGAAGTCATGAAGCAGTTGTAAAATCTAGGCAATGAGCTGGTTACACTCTAAAAGGCAGCAAGAAGCCCAAGGTTTTAGACCTTCTTTCCAGCCCCAAGCTCAACCCAACAGCAGCCATATCAACCCCAAATACCACCCAATCCAGCTACAAATCTAAATCAAGTAAGGCCTCTTGCCAATAGACTATTTCAGCCCTATAATCCCAATGCTACATCTGCATCTAAAGCATTAGTGCCAGTACAAAACAATATAGCTCAAGAGTATGATTGGTGTTTCCCATGCAACGAACCTCACAACCAATCCATGTGCTTCAATGTTGCCTTGAATCAAACATTAATGGTGACAACAACTGGTGTGGAGAGTGAAGGTGGTCAAAGAAATGACCAGCAACAAGAAACATTCCAACAGCAATCAGCTCCAAATGATACCACACTTGTAAACTGGTAGGTAGAATATTTTTGTGGCATGAATCAAATGGTTTCCCAAAGTGTTGCAGCTAACACAAGGTCAAAGAGGAGAAATTTGGGTGAAGAACAGCCATTAGCCCCAAGCAATTCACAACCTTCCATCACCCCACAAACTATTGGCAAACAAAATCCAATCCCAAACATGCAAGGACTGCCTAAAACAGTTCCTAAGCCAACTCAAATGTCAGTTGCTACTGCCCATGTGCAAGGAATGAATGTGTAGGCTAAGGGAAAACAAAGGGATACTTCATCTCCATTCAATATCATTGATCAGATGAAGAAGAAAAATTTAAACATATCAATGTGGGAATCACTATCTATCCAGGCCAAAGAGATTTGCTACAAGCTGCCATGAAGGACTGGTCAACTTCAAATCAGCAAGTCCAAATGCATGAGAAAGTGCTCACAAATGCTGCCCGGCCTGAGGGGAACCATGGAGGACAGCAAGGTAAAATGTTGAAGCCCCCTCCATTCTATGTTTCATTAATCATTGGAAATCAATTAGTACACAATTGCATGATAGATTCCGGGGCAAGTAGTTTAGTAATGCCCAAGCAAATAGCTGATCAGTTGGGAATTCAGTATGAAGCCACATCCAAAGGGGTGGTACAATTGGATGGGACAACAGTAACAATGGTTGGGGTGATTAAAAACTTGAGTCTTACCTTGCATGCCTGTCCCAACGTGGTTGTTTTGCAAGATGTCTCAGTAATAGACCTTCCACCACTCTTTGCCCTATGTTTGTCAAGGGATTTCACAGCTAAGATTGGAGGTTACTTGTTTGCTGATTGGTCACACATGTTGTTCAGAACAAGATATGGAACCAAAGCCACAATCAGGTCTGAACCTATTGCAAACTTTCACATTGAGCCTTACACTCCAAGTCAGATCAATGCCAATTGTTCAGTGTTTGATCAAGAAGATCACCCAAGCACTGATGAAGCTGACACCAAGGTAGGAAGTATCCCAGATCTAACTCTTGATGAATGGGCAAACAAGGTGCATGCTTTTGATCTTTATCAAGAAATAGAAGAATTTGAGTTAGGAGTCTATTGCGTGCATGAATAAAATCAGCCTATCCCTAGCATCACCAAGCCAGACCACAAGGATGACAATGAGGTATGGCAGTTTTTTTTTGATGGATCAAGGAGTAGACAAGGTGCAGGAGGGGGAGCCATGCTGGTTTCACCTCAAGGGTTTAAGTATTATTCATCTTTTAGATTTCAGTTTGCATGCTCTAATAACACTGCTGAATATGAAGCCTTGATACAAGGATTGCATTGGTCAACCAAAAGGGGAATAAAGAGCTTGCAAGTCTTTGGTGACAAAGTGAGTTGATTGTCAACCAAGTTAAGGGGCAGCATGTTGTCAAGAATGATCTACTCAAGTGCTACAAGAACAGGTGTGGGACCTCATTGAAGATTTTGAGGGTTTTGGCATCAAATCCATTCCTAGGAAAGAGAACCAAGTCATTGTGAGGCTTGCAGTGAGTTACTGGGGCAGCCTTTGACGTTATGGAGAGCATTCAAAAGGACAGGTACAGCCAAACATCCATGTGATTATGAGGCCTTCAAAGGTGTCGGACAACAATGTAAGTTGGAAAGTGTTTGAAAATGATCAACAAATCATCCATTTCTTGCAAGAAGAGGCTGAGTTCTCAGCTAAAAATCAGGAAAAGTTGGAATAGCAGTATGGTGACCAAGTGGTATAGCTGAGAACCAATAAACTACCAAAAGGGCTTATTACTTTGGAGTCCATTTTCAATCCTAATGATCAGTTTAGGAAGGAGAAAGCAAACATCCAAGTGAAGAGAGAAGATTCAGTGTCCATCTCGGTGGAAGAAGGCAAATCACTCCAAGTTGGCAAGATGACAACTGAGCAAGAAAGGTATGAGTTTATACAACTTTGTCAAGAATTCCCTGATGTGTTTGCTTGGAGCTATGAAGATTTGAAAGGTTTCAATCCCGAGTTAGCTCAACACACCATTGAATTGGATCCAAATACTAAGCCCATCAGGAAAAAACAAAGACCAGTCAATCCACACATGGAGCCCCTCATGAGAAAAGAATTGAATAAGTTGATAGAATCAAGAATCATATTCCCTATCAAGCATTCTAGTTGGGTTGCCAACTTGGTTCCAGTCAGAAAGAAGAGTGGGGAAATCAGATTGTGTGTTGACTTCAGAGATTTGAATAGAGCATCTCTCAAGGATCATTACCCACTACCTTCCATGGAGCATATTTTGCAAGTTGTTGCTGGCTCCGAAAGGTTTTCACTACTTGATGGCTATTCAGGGTACAATCAGATTATGGTGAAGGAAGAGGATCAGTTCAAGACAGCCTTTACAACCAAATGGGGAACTTATGCATACAGGAAAATGCCATTTGGGCTATCTAACGCCGAGAGCTACCTTCCAAAGAGCAATGGACATGGCGTTCAAAGGTTTGATTAACAACATAGTGCTGATATATCTTGATGATATCACCATTTTTTCAAAAAATACAGCAGACCACCTCTCTCATTTGAGACAAGTGTTCTAAAGGTGCAGAAGATTTGGAGTCTCCTTGAACCCTAAAAAATGTATTTTCTTAGCCCATGAAGGAAAGCTCCTTGGTCACATTGTCTCCAAGGAAGGATTAGCAATTGATCCAGAAAGAGTTGAATCCATAAGAGCACTACCATTGCCAAGCCACAAGAAGGCACTTTAAAGTTTCTTGGGGAGGATAAATTTTGTTCGGAGGTTTGTCCCAGATTTTACAGCCCTTGTCAAACCTATCACCAAGATGTTAAAGAAAATCATGGCTTTCAAATGGCTGCAAAAGGCAAGGAGAATTTTGAAGCAATCAAAGAAGCCATCTCTCAAGCCCCAACTCTCATCAACCCAGATTTCTCCAAGGATTTCATCCTCTATGCATTTGGGGGTGATGATACTATTTCTGCAATTTTGGTACAAGCAAAACAAGGACAATGATGAGCAGCCAATTACTTTCTTCAGCCAAAGCCTGGAGGACTATGAGGTGAGATATTCTTTTATTGAGAAGCATGTTCTTGTAGTAATCAGAAGCTTGAAGAAATTCAAGCATTTAGTCTCAAACAACAAGGTCCAGTTGTTGGTTTCTCACATGGGAGTTAAAGACTTCCTCCTCAACAAAGACTTGAATGAAAAGAGGGCAGGTTGGATTACTCGTGTCATGGAGTATGACATAGAGATCAAGGTCACCAAGTTGGTCAGAGGAAAAGGATTGTGTGAACAGCTGATTTTGAGCAAGCAAAAGGAAGCATGCAATGAGAAAGAGATTGTTTTGGTGTTGCAAGACAGCCATGAGCAAGAAAGCACTCAAGAAGAAAATAATGGTGTCCCCACTCCTTGCTGGACCCAAGACATAATGCACTTCCTAAGCACAGGCCTATGCCCTCCAGAGATGAACAAGACCCAAAGAAGGCATTTCAGATTGCAGGCTGTCCCATATGCCCTTGTTGATGGTGTTCTGTTCAAAAGAGATGTGAATGGAGTACTGCTAAGATGCATTGGCACAGATCAGATTCATAGGGTGTTGGAAGAGTTCCATGGTGGACCAGTTGGTGGTCATTTTGCACCAAGAGTGACAACTCTAAAGATCATGAAGGCTGGTTATTATTGGCACAATATTTTGATGATTGCTATGCATGGATCAAGAGGTGCAAGAAGTGTGCATTATTCACGAGGTAAAGAGAGGCTAGTTGCTCTTGCATTGCATCTAATTTCAGTTGACCAGCCATTCATGCAATGGGGCTTAGACTTCATTGGAGTTATTAATCCCAATTCAAGCCAAGGGCACAAGTGGATTTTAACACCACATATTACTTCACTAAGTGGTCAAGCAAGTAGCACTCAAGGAAGCAAATGAATCTAGCATCCTAGACTTCTATGAGGGAATAGCAACCAAATTTGGTGTACACCTGCTACAATAATATCGAGATAATGCATTGGCATTCATCGGGTCCAGGTGGTGAATGGGCTATCAAGAACGGGATCTACCTAAGTACTTCATCAAACTATTACCCTCAGGGTAATGGCCAGGCTGAGTCTACAAACAAGAACTTGTTGAGGATCATTAGAAGGAATCTTGATGAAAATCAGAGATCTTGGCATACTAAATTGAAATCAACTTTATGGGCTGATAGGATAACTCCCAAGAGATCTACAGGTAATTCTCCATTCAAGCTTGTTTATGGGAGAGAGGAAATTTTGCCCATGTCACTTGAGTTGCCAACATTGAAACTCATGAAACAATTGGAGTTGTTGGAGTTTGAGCCCATGGAGGTTAGATATGTAGAATTGATGGAGCTCCAAGAAATCAGAAATCAAGCATCCCAAGCAATGGAGAAGGATCAGTTTTTGATGAAGAAGACCTTTGATAAGAAGGCCAAGGATAGATCTTTCTAAGTTGGAGATCTAGTGTTAAAATGGGATGCAGATAGAGAAAAACGGGAAAGCATTCAAAATTTGATGCCATTTGGAGTGGCCCATACATGGTCACAAGGTGTAAGGACAACAATGCTTTCCAATTGTCTTCATTGGATGGCGAAGAACTACAGATTCTAGTCAATGGGATCCATCTAAAGCATTGTTACTAAAGGGAAATTCTCCACCTTGTAAATATTAGCTTAGGTTTTCATTCCTCCAAGTGCTTGTGCACATTGTTTTCGTTGTAGGTTAGTTTTGCTTTCCCTAAGTGCTTTGGCATAGGCTTGTTATTCCTGGGAATGTGTTTGCAGGCCTTACTCCATCAGGTGATATTCCATCTTCCTCCTTGCAATTGTTTTAGTCAGTTGGGGTATCAAACAGGGAAAATCAGGTGAATCCATGCCCAATGGATTGCTTCAGGCAACTGGTAACTTCATCCAGCAGATAGATGACCCCTCTAAGTCACCAAAATTGTTATCAAAATGTGCCCCCTGCTCATTTTTGTGGCTAACTCCTCTCATTCTTCCCTCTCTTGTGCCTCAGTCATAATTTTTACTTTCAGAACTCAAAACCTTCTGGAAATGGCACCATTGGATAGAGCTCTTTCTCATCTTTCTAGAAAGGTAAATTTTTCCTCCTAACTCCATGTATTTTTGAAGTTATGGCTCAGCGGAGTTTTTGTGGGAAATTTTCCCCAAAGGCCCTGACCAATTGATTAGCGGTGCCACATGTCCAGGAAGTGGCGGGGTCGAAGGAGGACTTGAAATTTTCACCAAGTGTTTGGTGAAATTTCAAATGGAAGATTTTTTCCCTCATGCCTCTGGTGAATCAGAAGTTGCCACGTGTCAAGGGGTGAAATTTGGAAAATTTGGCTAAGTGTTGGCGCATGGAAATTTTGGAGGAATGGCCCCACGGCCAATAAAAACATGCCACGTGTCCTAAGGAGCCGGAAAGGTGGAGGCGGAGGAGAAGTTGAGTTTTTAGAAAAATGCTTCACCAAATTTCAAAGGAGGTGTTTCGACCACAGCTTGCGCCGCCAACAAATCAAATCGAGGCCACGTGTCACCTGGAGCCCCGGTGGCGGGGCGCGGGAGGAGATTGGAAAATTTTCACAAAGTGTTGGCACAAAGGTGAAAATGCTTGCGGAGGGCCCATGGCCAGTTATATGTTGCCACGTGTCCTAGAGTGGCAGAGCAAGGGGAGAATTTGGGAAATTTTCCCAAGGAAAAAATAAAGGAAAATTCAGAGAGGAAGGCCCGCCCCCTTATTGCGAGCCAATAGAATCTCGCCACGTGTCCAGATGGCGCCAAAAATCAAAGCAAGCCCGCAAGGAAATTTTGGAAGGTCAAACCCACACCCAATGGGGTTTTGACATGTGTCTAGGATGGAAATGAATCAGAGAGACCTGCAAAAAATTTAGGAAGGACAGCCCGCATCCAATCAGCGCTTGCCACATGTCCTCACCTCATCGGCCTGGCGGGGAATTTTGGGAAAATTTTCCAAAGGTGGAAACAAAGGAAAATGAAGCAGGATGGGCCCACGCCAAATAAAAATGTGCCATGTGGCACCTGGAAGGGTGGAGCATGGGGAAATTTTGGAAAATTTTCCAAATGACCAAAAAGGTAAAAATTCAAATTTTTGCCTGTCGCCCAATTTGGCCCTGTTTTTCCCTAAATTTTCAAATGGCCATAACTTTCGATCCAGAGCTTGGTTTTTGCGTTCTTTATATCAATGGAAATCTAGTGAAATTATCTACAATATTACGGGGTCAATTTTTCATTTTGATGGAGTTTGGAGAGAGAAAATTGAAAAAATGCCTTTGGCACGTGGTCATGGACAGAAATGACGTTTCAACCACCATTTTTAATGAAGAATGGCTCGCATTCTCTCCCAGCATCGTTAAAAATGTTAGGGAATGGGTTTGTAAGGATGCCCATGCTATTTTGAATGCATTTTGGTTAATGATTGAGCCTCTCCCATGTTTTCCCGCATTTCTCTCTCTTGGGCTCGTCCTTGACCTTGTAAAAGCCAGATTTGGCTCATTTTCAAAGGGTGGAACATTTTTTGTGTATTGAAGGTCCCCTTTCTCACCTTGGAAGTGATTTTGGTGGAATATCAGACCTTTTCTAAGAACTGCAACTCATTTTTACCTCTCAGGTGTTGTAATGCAAGTGATTTTGGTGTTAAAATAACAATACAAGCCCTGTGATTAATTTTCCATCCTTTGCTTATGTTGTTTGACTAATTTCTGATTCTTCATTATAGTTATCAGTTTGTGCATGTTGTTTTGTTGCATTTTATGAATTGTGTCAATTTACGAAGTGAGAAATGCTCACCACTCCTTTGGTGTATCACCTATTAGCATTAGTTTTAGATTTTTTTTCATTCTATGTCTTTGTCTCCTTTGGAATTTAGGGTAGGGTTAGGAATATAGAACTCGAAGCTTGTAAGTGATAAAATATGACCCAGAGGAATCGAGGAACTAGCCTCTAAACTAGAGATTCCTTTCTCATTTTGCAAGTCCCACACTTGGGGAAAGGTTTCAATGTTGTCCAATCACATTGGATGCTTAGAATGATCAAACTAGAAATCGATCGATCGGCATCAGGGGTGCGGCTGATTTGCACTAACAATTCCCATGAAGTCAAAGTCACTTAAGTTGCGATGGGAAAATTAGAGGTGGCAGGCAGGTGGGAATTTCTTACCTGCCTTACAGGGTAAAAATTCCCATTATAAAATAAAGAAAAAATCACTTAAAGCACCGATGGGAATTTTTCGCCTACCTAGCAGGCTAAATTTTCCCATCATAAGGTTTTATTCACCCAAACAAGTCACACTTTTTCAAAGGAGGCTAATTTTAATGCAAGTCACACTTTTTGGAAAGTCACTTAAGCTGCAGTGGGAAAATTAGATTCAGTAGGCATGTGGGAATTTCTTACCTGCATTATAGGGTAAAAATTCCCATGATGAAAGTCAAATCACTTAAGTGGAAGAAGGTATTTTTAGAGCTGCGGTGTAGGGTGAAAATTCCCATCAAAATTTTACTTCTTAAATTTAGAATTCACCCATGCCAAAAAGTGCGACCCATTTGGTGATTAAACAATGCTTTTAATGGCATTTATTAATTACTTTTATTCCTAATTTTTGTGCCATGAATAAATAGAAGGTCAATGCATGATGTTAATTCAAAGTGAACTGAAGGTATCATGCTATAAATAAATAAATTTAATTTATTTAGTGGCGACCAACACCATGCAAAAATAGGTGCCCAATTTGCATGAATAAACATCATTGTTTATTAATTAATTACCGAGAATAGGAGGGGAAATTATTAAAAATAGAATGTTGAGAGTTATATAAGCGTGGTATGCCATAATAAATATGTAATTAATTCTTTTAGCAGAGGATTGCAGTCGGACATTTTGGTGCCCAAGGAAGGAGGATTTTTGCATTAAAAAGTGTTTTTCATTATGGGAAAGCTTCAAAGTTTGGCGCCTAAGGTTGGAGGAGCTTGATTTAAGCTTGGTTAATTATCTGCATATTGGTATAAGTGCCCAAGTGAAGTTAAAATATTTATACTTGCTTTACATGTAAGCAAAGCCTCAAATTTTAGGGCAGCGGCCTTTATATGCAGATTTTTGTGATGAAAATCAAGTGTTCATGCTCTGGATTCTATCTTTGTCTGAATTAATTACAAGTATTCATTAAAGGTGCTTATATAAGTGAAAGGAATCTCAAATCAATGTTAGGTACATTGAATATATCTTCTGAATCTGAAGAAGTTTCCAGATATGTACAAATGGATCCAATTGGAAGGGATTCTGATAGAATTAAATGAAAAAGAGCTCAGACAAAGATTGTTCCATCCATGTTGAAGCATGATGAAAGAGAGGGATCAACAGAATCATGCATAGCTTCTAGATTTTCTAAAGTCAATGATACAAACATAGGCCCGAACATGTCACTAATTTAATTTTTTGATCTAGATCTCATAATTGCAAAGCCTTACGGTAAAAAAATCATCCTCTTGTTTTTGACACAGCCCATGTAGAAGTCATTGCATGGAGAATTCCTTCCAGGATCTTGTGCATGTGCTCCCAATTTTCCATTTGAATCCTTCATCGAATTTACTTTGCATATACTGAAGAAGAATTGCAAAAGCTTCAAAGATAAGAGGGAAGACAAGGCAAAGACAATACCCACAAGCGAATCACAATCACCTACTTCTAGATCTGGCTTGGTGAGAATCAAAGCGAAACAGATCAACCACATGCGAGAATATGGAAAAATAACAAGCTGGAAGTGTTATAACTTTCATTCTAATTTATTTTCCTCTTTATTCTTCTTTTCTCCAACAAAGTAATTAAACGATCAATTAAATTATAAAACTTAAGTGATTGGTTTAAAATCCATTACTTAAAGATGTCATTTACTTGGAGATAGGTGGCAAACATGCAAAATAGAAGGCTATATTTTCAGTTATAAATCATGCATGTCATGCAAAGAGGAATTCCAAGAGGGATATTTCAGTTTTTATTTTACAACTTCCACATGTGCCGGTTTAGTTATAGTTTCCTATTTGTAACTTCCTCTCCATACAATATAAATAGAGAAAGAACCTAGGAGTTAAAGATGAGAATGTATAAGCGGCATTCTTGTGTTCCGAATTTTGCTGAAACCCCTAATAGCTATTTGAAAGTAGAGGAATAGAAAGGAGCATATTTCAAAAGAACTTTGTGTCAATAGTGCACTTTATTTCTAACTTTATGTCTTAGATCTATTTATAAACTTTGTGTTATTCTAGATCTAGATCTGAAAGTTTCCTTTACTTATAATTTTGTATGTTAATATCTATCTATTTTACTTATGTGCATGTGATCAACTCTGTAATCTATTGATTGGGTTACACATCTTCCCACTTTCATGCCCGTGTTTCTATTATTTTCCCCTTCTTCAGATATTTCCTTTCTTTTCTGATTGCTTACTTGCTTTGCAGATCCGTATAGCTATGGTTCATGAGTTACACGATTAAAGTAATACCCACAAATATATATTATAATATATAACTGAAAAAATCTTACACGGGATCCTCACCAATAAATGAGGGATATCTATCTCATGGATGCCTAGGTTTTTAGCTATGCAGAAAATGTAGCCAACATAATTCATTCCACGGAGGGAGTTATCTAGTTTAAAGATTCTCGGTCCTAGAGTAATACCACTAGCATGACATGTGATAATTGGGTGCATGAGACTTATGAGTTGATTGGGTGATAGTTGAGAGGATCTGTAACAAGAGTAATAAAGGTGTGTTCAATCAAGTGCCTAGGAGGGAAGAAGTTACCAAGTTACTCTAGAGGAGCTAATCCTAAAGATTTATTGCAAGAAATGGAGGCTCGGTGGAAAAATGAGAAAGAGAGAAGATAAATGTTTACCTATAACTTGCTTGGAACTGCTGCATGCTAGTGGTATATGCATCGGGAGAGCCTTCTAGAATGGCATGAGGTAAGGATCACATTATCTATTAGGTTCTCCAGGAGCAACGTACCCACTTTCATACAAGACTACCATGGTAAAGAAACCGCCTCATTTCATATCCAAGCATGTGAAAAGGCCTAGATAAAAGGCGCAGAAGCTTTACCACCTTCATTATGGGTGCATAATTTGTATTCCACCTTATAAGGCTATGCACATGCATGGTATATTCAATCAGAGATGTGTCATCAAACAAGTAATTAGTAGGAGTTGGCGTATAATCTCATTCAAGCGTTCAAGTATAGGAGTACAAATCCATCGGTGGATAAGGCGTTACAAGTAATCAAGTGCCTTACAATGGGAGATAGCACTATGATGGAAGATAGAATATAGGAGCTACTAGGAGAACTTGGTTTAGAGACAAGTTTTGATGAAGAAGAATCAGAGAAAGTATAGCTTGAGCACGCGTGCATGGAAAAAGAAAAAGGAAAAATGGTCTATGTAGTAGATGGTGAAGAAATGGAAAGTTTGGATGTTAACCATTCTGAAGGTACATGTGAAGTCATAGATAGTGCTTGATGAGAAAGCACGTGCCTACCATGAACCCTTGAAAATAAAGAAGGTTAACATTGGGACAAAGACAGAACCTAAGGAAGCTATCATTAGGGACTATTGGTTAGAAAAGGAAGTTTCAAAGGTCATTGATCTATTGCATGAGTTCTAGGATTTTTCCCTTGTGGGTACCATGAACTCAAAGGAATCCACCATTCCTTGGGGAGATGAAAATCAAGTTGAAGGAAGGTGCACACCGATTCGGAAGAGGCCTTATTGGATGAATCTGAATTTGTGTGTACAGGTCAAGGAAGAAATAGACAAGATGATAGTATCTGGTATCATTGAGGCTATGGAGGAATCAAAATGGATAAGCCCAATGGTCATCAATATCAATAAGGATGGAAGAATAAGGATCTGTGTGGACTACAAGGACCTAAATACAGTATGTGTCATCGATCCTTTCCCAACCCCCTTTACTGAAGAAATTATAGAGGGAGTGGCTGGGTGCGAGGTCTACTCTTTCACGGATGGGTTCTCAAGGTATCACCAAGTCAAGATTGCAAAGAATGACCAGAGAAAGAGAACTTTTGCCACATAATGGGGAATTTTTTCCTACATGGTTATGCCTTTTGGATTGAAGAATGCGCTGGTTGTTTTCTTGCGCATCATGGTACAAGCATTTCAGGGATTCATCCATAAATTTCTTCAAGTTTACGGAGATGGTTGGACTATGTATGGGTTAGTGAAAGACCATTGTGACAATTTGAGGGTGATGTTTGAGAGATGTCAGATTGAGGATATCCCTCAACATTAAGAAATGTGTCTTCACTACCCAATTTGGAACACTGTTAGGACATATTATATGTAAGGAAGGCTTACTAGTGGATCCTACCAAAGTTTTAGTTATTCTGGGATTAGGGGAGCCTACTAGTCAAAGTGCAGTGCGTGGATTCCTTGGACATACGAGGTACTACAAGAATTTCATCAAGGGGTATGCCAAGATCACCGCGCCCTTAGAGGAATTGCTAAAACACAAGAATTCATTTCATTGGGGAGAGGCGTAGTAGAAGGAATTTGATACTTTGAAGGATAGGCTTATCACTGCACCCATACTACGCTTTCCTTCTTGGGATAAGCCTTTCCATGTACATGTTGATGCCTCAGGCACAACCATGGGATCAATATTAGCATAGCCTAGTGAGGGGATTTTTGATCACCCATTATGTTTTTCAAGTAGGAATTTGACATCAATAGAAAATAATTACACAACTACTGAGTGCGAGGCACTATCAATGATCTATGCACTACATAAGTTCAGATAATACCTATTGGCAACACCCTTTATATTCTATACGAGACCACATGGTGTTGAAATACTTGGTGAACAAGCATGTTTTGCAAGGGCACATATATTGTTGGGTCCTATTATTACAAGAGTTACGGTGGTTGTAAAACCAGGGGAAGAGTACTTATGGACTGATCATTTATCTAGGATTGACTTAGGGGAGGACGCGTAAAGCATTGAGGATACAATTCTAGACACATAACTATTTAGGTTATGGTACGCACCCTCATAATTGAAATACATCACATTGTTTATCAAAATAGGTGTGGCACCAGAAGGGATGGATACCTTGGAGAGATAACAATTGGCTATACGTGTCACACCCTACATGATGATTAGTGGATATTTTCACAAGTTAGGTGTGATGAGGTTTTATCTTTGATTCATGCTAGAACATGAGCGCATTGCAATTATGGAGGAAGTGCATGGTGGGATTGTAGTAGGACACTATTTAGGAAATGCAACCACACGAAAGATTTTATTGGAAGGGATTTAGTGGGAAATCATCTACAAGGATTATATTGAGTTTTACAAGTCTGTGATCATTTCCGGTGCCTTGGAAAACACGGAAAGAGGGATGAAATTCCCTTTCAACCAATAGCCATCACCGAACCATTTGAAAAATGGGAAATCTATTTTGTGGGGCCGATTTCCCTAGCCAAGTGAAGGACTATTTTGCGGTATATCATTACTTACACCGATTACCTAAAAAGATGGATAGAGGCAAGCACCTACGAAAGATTTCACTCTAATGACAATCACTAGATTTTTATGGGAGAACATAATCAATAGGTATGGTTGTCCTTTGAGTTTAAAAAGTGATAGGGGTATGCACTTTCTAAATGAAATGGGTGGGATTCTGTTAGTAGAATTTATGGTGGCCCATCACAAGACCACCCCCTATCATCCATAAGAAAATGGAACTACGAAGCATTTAACAAAATACTAAGTCACACGTTGACCAAGATCTATGACGTTAGAAGACAAGATTGGGATGACAAGGTATCATCCATTCTATGGGCATACAAGACAACCTACAATAGGTTAAACAAGGCCACATTGTTTCAATTGGTGTTTGGCATGGAAGCTATTTTTCTAGTTGAATTCATGTTACCATCGCTACGTATAGTGCGCCCTGGAGGATTAAGCCGATGAATAAGCGCTAGAAGAGAGGATTGATCAATTGATACTGATTATACTGAGAGGTGTTCACTTGCTAGATGGAGTCAGAAGATAGAGAAATCAAGACAAAAAGCATGGCATGATCATCACATCATGAACAAATAGTTTGAGGTTTTCCAGATGGTCTTATTGTATGATTCCAAGTTTATGTGCCATCCTTAGAATTTGAAAGTCAATTGGTTGGGCCCTTACATCATCTTACACATCCTTGATTCAGTGCTTTCTAGTTACAAGCACTGGATGGGATGAGATTACCAGGTCATTTCAATGGGAGTAGGATGAATCCCTACTATAAATAAGTCTTCTTGGTGTTTCTAAATAAGGTAGTATTGCCAACTAGCTTAGGATTTCCCATTACACTTTTTCTTTTCTTGTGTTTCCTTTTCTCACTACTTTCTTCTTTCTGTTATGTTTTACACCTTGCGTTTGGTAACCACATTATTTTCTAAAGTTTTGTATGTGTAGAGGACCGCACATTTGTTTTAGTGTGGGGTGGAGTAGTGCAAAGTAAAGTATAAGCCAGTAGTAAAATTTGAGTGGCCCAATAGAAGGAAGCACATAAGATTGAGAAAGAACATGGGGAAATGGTGGATAATGAATTGTGGTGTCAAGAAGGTTGTAAAAATACCACGTACAAAGGATGAAGAGTGTAGGAACAACATGAGGTAGGTAAGGAAAAAATCAAGTAAAGGATGAAGAAGTTCCTTTGGTGCTATAGATGCACGTAAGAGTCTTTGGTCAAATTGGATTTCTTTTGCGTGCCAAAATGTTGTAGAGGGTTTTTTCGTGTAGGATTGGGTGCGTGGGTAAGGGCACTTAAAGCTGGCCTAGTGGAAAAATATGCATTTAATACTAAATATGTTGGTAGGTGGTATAACATTTATTGTTAGAGAGGAGCAAAAACTATAAATATGAGGTCAAGAAAGTCATTATTTTACCTTTCTATTACGAAGTTGAAGTGCTCTTGTAAACTAGGGCATCCAAAGAGATTTATGTGAAGGAAGAAGAATCCTAGAAATCTAAGTGTATGACTAGAGTGGATCGGTAGACCAGAGTGGAAGGAGTACATGGGCGTGGGGAGAATTAGTTTCTAGTGTTCCATCTTGTGGAATATTTTTCAAGTTAGGGTTTGGCATCTAGGGCATGGAGATAGAAGGAGTTCTTCCAAGAGTTGAGTTTCGAGGTTGCGCAGAGTAGGAGAGAATACTAAGAAGTATTTTTAAGTTTTATCCGACAAAAATATGGAACCAAAGAAGGTGACCGTTTCACCAAAGAAATAGAATGACAAGGGAAAAGGAAAACAAATCGCTATCATCACTAGCTCCAATGAGGAATGGTATGCAAAAATGCACTACCCAGATGGAGTATTGCTAGGAAACAAGTGAGTATCACATTCAAGACAGATGGTCCTAAGTGATTATAACCAACACATGAGCACAACTAAGAATGAAATGGAGTTGGAGCTCATTCATCCAACTATCAATAGGACACTAGATGGAATGCTAATATATGGCTTACGAGGTGAAAATAAAGTTGGAGAAGGTAGGGCTATTGTAACAATATGAGTTGTCTTATTTTGGCAAGCCCGAGTGACTATATTAGTGGTTGAAGTCGCAAGTAAATGAAGACCATTTTACTTTGCACGCTGCAAGATGTGCATAACACCACAATTGATATCCAAATTCACTAGCCTAAATTGTGAAGGAGAATCCATAGATGACGATTTGAGTGATAAAGAGGCCATCAAGGAAACAATAGCAGCTTATGACTACAAAAAGGGTTTGCAATACTTTGACATCATAGAAATTCCAAACCTTCTTATGAGGATGGTTGTGTACTTGGTCACTAAGATTAATGATCAAGAAATATGGACACAAGTAAACAAGGCATGGTTAAATGCATGCGGGAAGATCTCAGATTGGGACATGTCTATAACTTGTTCATGTTTATTGTAGATGAGATCATAAGAAGCACGTAGGAAGGAGAAAATATCTGATTCTTTAATGTCCTCCTCACCATCATCTTCTCAGAGATTGGAGTACAGGATGGGCTAGAAAAGTTCATTTGGGAGTATCCAAAAGAGGATCCCTCGCTCACGAAAAGTTTTGAGAAGTATACTTTTGAAACCATGATGACCACCCACAAGGCACACCTAGAAAAGTGGTACAAGTGAATACGTGATGCATTTAGGGTAGAATGGAGGATCCTAGAGTAGTTTCCCATGCTTGTGGATGGAGAGGAATATTTTTTAGTTTATCAACATTTTTGCATTAGCAGGTTTACATTGAAAAATGGGACTAAGAGCCCATGGTGCAAGCTACCCTTCTCCTTCACCATGCAATACTTCCAAGCACGGGTCAACTAGTTCAAAAAGGCCAAAAGGCTAAGCTTCAACCTTAGTGAGGTTGACCAAGACCACCATGAGCTATGCCAAAAGCTCCTGTACCCTAAGAAGTTTGCATACGTGGAGAAGTATGTTTCTGCAAAGTATAAATGATGAAGCCGATAATGTTGCTAGAAGGGATGCAACAAGGGTATATCTATGCATAAGGCCTAAGTTTGAGAAAAGAACCTATCTAGAGAGTGATGTATCCATTCCAAAAGACCCCATAGGTTGGAAAAAGGCCATTTTGAAGAAAAGGGAAAGAGAGGAGGTGTAGGAGAAAAAGGCACCAAGTGTGCAAACCACACAATCAGTGGGTACGTTAGAAGCGATCATGAAGCCTAGAACTTAAATGCACGGGAAGAAGTCCCTGGTCAAGGATAAGACCCCAAAGGAAGAGACGCTAGAGCATGAAGGGTCCCTCACACAAAAAGAATCACCAAGGATTTACTAGATAACACCCTAGATGCACTTGGCACAAAACTTAGCCTAGGACTGAGTCCTCACCCAAAGCGCACAATGGTACCAAGACCCTCTTTAGGGTTGTTGTAGAAGGATGTTAGCATGATGAAGGAAGAAACATATATATCCATAACTAATCCACCATTCTACAATGTATGCTACATTTAGATCTATGAAAGAACAAGATTTAAACAATAATCATGATTGAATCAATAACATGTACTACTCAATTACACACAGGAATGACACTTAGATTCAGCCAATATCTTCCATCTATTAATAAACACATAATCTTCTTACAATAATGTCAATCTATACCAATGCACGCATGGATCTGATACAATATAGTAATTCAGTCATATGTGTATATCTCTATACCTTCATACATCCATCACACATATCTTACTACTAAGTGATTCACATCATATATATAGGGTGGGGACTTTCCCTTCACCGCTTATCTATTCCGAGAAATAGGTCACATGATATTAATAGCCACACATTGTTTATAGGCATAACCACACATGCAAGTGTGATATCTATAGACCTCTTATAGTTAATTGAAGTGAAAATCCTACTCTTAGCTCATCTCCATGCAAAACGCTTTGAACTAATCCTACAAAGATAGACAATGCATGGTGCGCATGTCTCTGCATCGTTGGTGTGTTTTGCATGCCATCTTCTAAAAATAGGTCATCATGCTCAAAATCAGCTAAGTCCTGAATGTTGAACTTGCCCTCCACGTGCGGGTTCTTCCTTTCCCTCCGCGCCCTTGATCCTGGCCTTCTCTCCCACGCGGACTTATTGTGTGATATATGATAAGTATTTTCTGATCAACATTACCCCACACTAATATCATTGTCATCTTGACAATGGTTATCTCAAAAATTGAAGTAAAGAATAGAAGAATGGAAAGAATAAGAATGAAAGAATGTAGATAAATAAAGAATTTTTATGAGGCTATGAGGTAGCCTCTTCTGTATCAATTTGAAGTATCAACTGGATACTCCTCCTTTATTTTGGCCTCCAAGGCCTACCATTCAGCTGAGTGCTTGTTCTACTTTTTCGGAATGTCCACAACAATGGATTCCAACTCATCCCTTGCAATCTCCTTTTTCATTCTGCAGAACCAACACAATGCTGGACATCGAGGTCATTCTTCCTTCTAGAAGATCCATCTTTACGTGCAATTATCTTCCCAAGCTCTTCCAACCCAAGTCTTATGCATGGCTCTTGTGATGTTGTTAGGCCTCGCACTTCTTCTTAACTATTGAAAATATTTCTGCATGGCCCAATGTCTCATCCTTCATTGCTTTTTGGACCTCATTTTTTCTTCTAGGGTCTTTATATTGATAAGCCTCTCGGAGTTATGCATATGTTCAAATCCTTATCTACTTTCTTCAATAATTCTTAGCACTTTGCACTTTAGCCCTTCATAAGATGTAATCTTTCACATCACTGAGGCTTTCTCTCATTCTACATCTTTCTCTAAATTCCTTGGCATTGTCATGCATAGAGGTTCATCTTCAAGTACCAAGTCCACCAACTTTCCTACATAGTGTATCGTTGAAGGAAACGTCTATGGTACCTTGGCCTCCAAGTGTGGCCTTGCTCTAATGACATTGTCCCCAATCTCCTCTATGATGTTGATAAATACTTCATTCTTCTTTCTACATGAAGTCCCTCTCTTATGTTATGTGCGCTATCTCTGCATCCTTTGTCTTTATCTCCTCACAAAATGCTCGATTGTTGTAGCTTTATCCATGTTTCTTCTAGCAACTTCAACAGAAACCTTCACCAATGCATTGCTGACCTGCTCATCCGACATGACAAGTAGGCTTTACTATCATGTGTCTAGCTTGGGGTGCCTTCTTCAACCATCTTGAAATGCATGACTCTTCACATACATCAAATTCAGCTCATCCATGTGGGTGTGCATTGACCATGATAGTTGCTTTCGAGTGCGCATAGTCGCCATATCCTCATCCATTATCTCCCAACCAAATAAATCCTTTTGTATTATCGTGCTCTGGAAGTGGGGGTGGAAAATTTTACATGCCTCTATGCATACCCCATGGCTGGTGGAATGTGCTCTCCACTCATCCTCTTCGATCTAGGACCCTTGGGAATTGTAGCTTCAAGGTTAGGAGCTTGTCCCATTACATCCTGAGTAGTCACATTTGTGGATGGATCAGAGAGTTTCCTTTTCTTTTTTTCTTTGTCCTTCATCTCTTCATCTTTTTCTCTTCCTGATTGTGGGTATCTTCTTCTTAGTGGGGTAGGAGATGCATGCTCACTCTCTTCTGATTCCTCCACTTCTTTATCCAACTTCAACTTTATTCTCTTCTTTGGTTCAATGGTCTCCTTGAGTGGAGAGAGACGAGGTGATTTCCATACCATTTGTGGAGTTCCACTTTGAGTCCTTGTGCATCTGAACACTTTCTTAAATCTATGCTCCCCTGTTCAACCTCTATATCTTCCTCTTCATCCTATCCTTGAGGTAGAGTGGCCACGTGCCATGACTCTTCTTTGTCATATGGTTGCTTTCTTCTCGTGCTCCAAGCCTCCACTATCTTCACACTCCTCCTCTTCACCCTCTACTTCAACAACTTTTGTGGGCCTTTGAGCGGTATGTTTTCTATTGTGTGCTTACCCTTTGGTGGCCCTGGGAGCATGAATTCATTCTCTACATACTTATTTTTCTCCATCTTGGGCTTCAATTGAAGATACACCAATGTTTCCCCTACATCTGCTACAACTAGACTTATTGGCTTAATATTCAACACCTCTGAAATGATCCTCTTAGTGTAGGCACTTCTTCCAAGATACACATGCTTCTTCCTCAACGTATGGTAGTCACATTCTACCTTATCTGCATTGAATACCAATCGGTGTGTGTCTATAAATCTATGAACAAGATGCTTGGAAATACCTTGCAGTGAATGCGTAAGGCAATTTACACCAAGGGCTCTAGACTCCATCTCTCATTGGGAAGCACATGCGATGTAGAAATGTTGATATACAACAAACTGGACTTGTTTCCCTACTACTGATGGTAGGTCCTTTAGGATGTGCCACTCTTCTCCAAATGCCATGTGGAGCCTGTCATACCATTTCTCCACCCTTTTCTTTTGATGTCATCTGTCATGGCCCCTTTACATAGGTACTTGCTGAACCTTTCAACTGGTGACTTATTCTCCATGGGGTATTCCCATACCTTTTCCTTCAGGCCCATCTGGTACTCCAATTTCCATGAATACTAGTGATAGTAGAACAACCCAAAGCTGATCTTCCCTCCTTTGCATGCTTCCTTGACTATTTGTTCTAAATGTAGCCTGAATATTGTAGATTGCCCTTTCTGACATCTTATGTGTAATGTGTAACCACATAGTATTTACCTATGACCACCGCTCCTGATCATTCAACTTTGTAACAAGGTGTGTTGCTGCTTGCACACCGACAAGTTCTTCAATTTGTCTATATCCATACCACGCAGACCCTTCAGGTACCCCAACTCTTGTCTGGTCTTTAAGATCACATATTTATCTATGAGATCATTCTTTATGTCCTCTCTTGTGGCCTTCAAACTGTAACTGATGAGATAAGCATAGATGAGATTCTAACTCTGCATCCTGCAAAGTAGAAGAAGTCCTCGTGCACTCTGCTCATGAGCCACTGATACAAGGGCTCATACTTCCTAAAATATGGAAGCTCATATAATTGGTAGACCCCAATTCTCTTCAGAAGCTTCTCACCTACATCATCATAAACTAGCATGTCATCCATCGTATGCTTGTTCATCCTAGCAGTGAGAAAGGAATCGAGCTCCTTTTTGTTCTCCATGGTCCTATGATTGTATTCACTCACTTTTCTCTTTCTGATAGGTGAATCCCATTCTGGTCAATGATGACTCCTTCTGGATATTACATTTTGAAAAATCACTTTGGGTGCCATCTCTTCTTCCTCGATAACCACATTCTTCTTTCCTTTTTTCTCCTGTAGATGCCTTCTTAGGTGCCATTTTTACCTTGTAAACATCTCCTCTTTAACTCTACAACTTTGTGAATCAAACCCTAGCTTGATTCAATTGTGCCCTAGGTGGAAACTTCATGCCCTAACTCCTCTCTATCTCCCTACTTCACTCAAACCCTTCACCACTCGGGGACGCAAGCTTCTTTTCACATAGATATCTTTTGTCACACTTGGTTTCACACCCTTCGCACCTTAACCCGATCACTCTGACTCTTTGCACTTAGCTCTTTTCTCAAATTCTCTTAGTTACAATGGTAAAAATGAATCCACATCCCATCCTTATATAGATTTTTCAAATTTTGATGCATTTATTGCTCCTTCACCTACCAAATATCCTCTCATTCATTGACCAAATTCATTCATTCCGTGTGGTACATCTTCACGCCCCAGCTATAACCTTCTAGCGTGCCTTCCTACCCTCTGGTCACAGACTTCTCTTTGCGTGTGCCCTTGCACCTCGAGTACCTCATCATTGTACCTTCTCCTAGTAGTTATCATGGCCTCTCCACTTACCTCGCGTTATACTATTCCTTTCATTCATCTCCATCCTTGGTCACTTTTGAGAAGCAATCTTCTTTTGACTTAAAGCACACCCATAATAGCTTATTCCTTTCACCTTTCAATTCCCATAGTATTTTACTTGGATAACTACAACCACCCCACACTAAAAGTATGTGCAGTCCTCTACGCATAAACATTCTTCATATAGTAATTAGCTTCATGCGTGCAAGCATGCTTATTACACAAAAAAAATAACTAAATTGACAAAGCATAGTGACAATGAAGGAAATACATTAAGGAAATACAAAATTGAAAACCTAATCTAAATGGAAATACTACCTTATTACAAACACCAAGAAGACTTATTTATAGTAGGGCTTCAACCTACTCCCGTTAAAGTAACGGGTAGCCATGTTCCATCAAGTGCTTCTAACTGGAAAGCACTGATTCAAGTATGTAAGTGATGACATATGGCCCCAACCAATGTACTTTGAGCTTTTGGATGGCACAAGAACTTAGAGTCATAAAGAAGTACCATTTTTCCAATCTCAAACTTCTTATCCCTTATGTTTTTATCATGCCATGCCTTCTACCTGGCCTTTTCCTACTTCTGACTCCATCGTGCTATGGCTCATCACTCATCTAGTTGAATCATCTTCTCGATACACTCTTCTAAATCCTATTCATTAGCTAGACCTCCAGCATGCATGCAATGCACAAAGAAGGTAACATAAATTCTATAGGAGAATGGCTTCATGCCAAACACCAACTGAAATGGTGTGGCTTTGTTCAATCTCTTGTAAGTTGTTCTATATGCCCAAAGAACAATTGACACTTTGTCATCCCAATCCTTTCTTCCAACATCACAATTTTTGTCAAATTCTGGCTCAAAATCTTGTTGAAAGCCTCAGCAGTTCCATTTTCCTGAGGATGATAGGGTGTAGTTTTATGGTGTGCAACCATAAACTCATCTAATAGGATCTTGATTGTCTCATTCAAAAAGTGTGTACCCCTATCACTTGTCAAGCTTAAAGGACATCCATATCTTGTAAGAACATTCTCCCATAGAAACCTAGTTATTGTAGCTGTTGTACAATCCTTCGTAGGTGTGCTTCTTCTACCCACCGTGTGAGATAATATGTGCAAGTAATGATATAACGTGACCCATTCCTTACACATGACTAGTGAAATAGGTCCTACAAAGTCAATGGCCCATTTCTCAAATGGTTCGGCACTAGTAATTGGTCTCAAAGGCATCTCATCTCTTTGCCCTTGGTTTTCCTAGCGTTGAAATGATCACACGCCTTACAATATTCTTTATAGTCTTTATACAATGTCTCCCACCATAATCCAACAAGTAGGATCTTTGGGAAGTCACATCACCTGCATAATGGCCTCCTACAATACCACCATGGGCTTCTTCCATAATATCCTTGTGCTCATGCTCTAATACACAATGGCGTAATACTTCATCTCTTCCTAACTTGTAGAGGTCACCACTGATTAACATAAATGGTGCCACACGTATAGCAAGTTGTTTCTTTTCTAATGCCTTCATTCCTTTGGTGCCACACTAGTCCATAAAAAGACAACAATGTCTTCTAATTTCATGGGCACACATTATAACCTATATAACTGTGCATCTGGCATGGTTTCTTCAATTGTTTGTGCTTCCTCTCCTGAGTTGATTCTAGATAAATGGTCTGGTCCTAGAATTGCTTTTCCCTGGCTTCACCACAACTATGAAATCAAACTCTTGAAATAGGAGTACCCATCTACATATGTGCCCTTGTAAGATGGGCTTGTTTACCAAGTACTTCAATGCCATGTGATCTATATAAAACACAAATGGTGTTGCTAACAAGTACTATTGAAACTTGTGCAATGCATAGATCATGGAAAAAGCTTTCACGCTCTGTAGTTGTATAATTTTTTCAGCAGGAGTCACTTCCTACTAGAAAAAAATTGGATGATCTATAATACCTTCACTAGGTTGAGCTAACACAATGCCAATGGCCATGCCAGAGGCATCCACATGCACATGAAATGGTTTATCCCATGAGGGAAAGCATAGAATGGGTGGTAGTAAGTTTCTCCTTTAATATCTCAAACACGCGCTGTTGCGGTTCTCCCTAATAAAATGTACCTTTCCCCTTCAGTAACTCTTCCAAGGGTGCAAAACTTTGGCATACCCTTTGATGAATTTTCTATAATATCTCTGTATGACCTAAAAATCTGCATGCACCTCACTTTGACTAGTAGGTGCTTCAAGCCTAGAATGATTGCAACCTTAGTTGGATCAACCAACAAACCTTCCTTGCAGATTATATGTCCTAACAGTATTCCAAATGGTGTAGAAAATATGCACTTCTTGATGTTCAAAGAGATACTCAATTGTCTGCACCATTCAAACATTAAGTGTAGATTGTCACAATGATCTTTCACAAGCCCATATATTGTCCAATCATCTAGGTAGACCTGTAAGAAGTTGTGAATAAAATATTTGAATGCCGAAAACTATGCGTGAGAATACAATAGGTGCATTTTTCAATCCAAAAGGCATCACAGTATAGGAAAAACTGCCCCATTCAGTAGTAAATGTTGTCTTTTCTTGATCCTCCTGAGCAATCCTAACCTGATGATACCCGAGAAAACCCATCTGTGAAAGAATATATTTTGCCCTACCACACCTTCTAGTATTTCCTCAATGAATGGTGTAGGGAATGGATTTGTGACACATGCAGCATTCAACTCCTATAGTCCACACATATTCTAATTCATCCATCCTTCTTGATATTGATCACCATTAGACTAACCCATTCTGACTCATCAAGGGGCTTGATAATTCCAGATTTCAACATTTTATCAATTTCTTCTTTTACCTTTTCATGCAAATTGGGGTTCATTCTGTAAGGTCTTCTTCTAACTGGGTCATGCACCATCCTTAAGTTTTATCTTCATTTCCCAAGTGATTTATGCACGCCTTTAAGTTCATGATACCCTCGAGGGAATAAGTCCTGATAATCCCTGAGTAACTCAATGATATTTTCTACCTCCAAGTCTGACTAGTAGTCTCCAATGATGGCCTCCTTAGGCTCAAGCCTCCAAACCTATATTCACCTTCTTTGTCTTCATGGGTTTGTGATAGGCATGCATGTATCCTTTTCTGCACTGTCCAAGACCTCACACACCCCTTGTGAATGTTCAATATCTAGGTTCTCAACTTCCTCATCATCCACGATGTAAACCATATTTCCTTTCTCTTTCTCAAGGAAAGCGCATTCAAGTAGTATGGAGTCCATTTCTTCTTCCTTTTCAAAATGCGCTCTGACTCTATCTCACCAAATAATTCTTGAATATGCTCTTCGGCTTTTGCACTATCTCCCATAGTTAAGTGCTTGATAAATTTTAATGCCTCTTCTATTGGAGGTTGGGAAGAAAAGTAGTCAAAGGTCTGGATCATTCTTGCAAGTCAAATTTTTCCAGTTCCTAGTCTCTGATGTAGTTCTCGTATATACATACTAGGAACATGCACATCCTTGTAGCGTAGAGTACAATCTATGCACCCAGAGTGAAGGTGGTAATGCTTCCTATCCCTTGTCCAGAGTCTCTCACACTGCTGAATGTGATGTTGAATAGGTTGATCACCATGATAAGTACAGATCTACGTAGGTGCATTGTTCCTTATAAACCTAATAGATAAGGTGATTCCAATCTCTTCCCATTCTATAAGATTATCTCTGTGGACTACCCACCAAGTGTGTGTTATCTATCCCGCACAAGGTATATACTAACATATCTCTTCTCTTAATTTGATCTATGTCCACCATGTTTCCATGGCTTTTCAAAAAATAGGAAGATCTTCTTCCCCGTATACCAAGGTATTTTCTACCTATCCATCAAATTGAATGAAGTCCATTCTTGTGCATGCAACCACGCTTTTTACCTCGCACCCTACTAGTTCATATGTACCATGAGCCCAATTGTCACAAGAAATACTCATAGTATCACTAATAGAATGAGAATCCTCCCATTGTAGGATGCCTTCTTTTGATGGCTCATTGACCTTTGGGTCTGAATAACATGTACATAAATTATGTTTAAGTCCTCCTCACTTAGAGGCTCAACATATGGTGTAGACTTCCCATATGTTAGAGGTATCACAACTCTTTCCTCCTTGTTCTCAAAGCTGATATACCCCTTATTGAATCTCAAGTCAACATTATTCACATAACACCAAGGGCATCCAAGAAAGGCTAGAAAATTGTCTACTTCTACAAGTGCTAATACCTCAAAATCCCCAGTGAACTTGGCCCCTTGTATGGTTATAGATGCATCCTTCAAAACTCCTATGGGAGTGGCCTTAGTCTAGTTTTCCATAAACAACACATTAGATGATGGCTGCAATGGAGGCCTCCCATTTGTACCCATGCATCTAATGTAAGCACATTTACTTCCATACCTATATCAATCAATATGTTTCTCAACAACCATCCATCCACAATAGCATTCAGAGTAATTTCCTTTTCATAGTCAATGCTATCAGGGGGAATATTTGCATGCAGGATCTTCATCTGGTCTCAATACTTATGTGTGGAGTGTTCCCTTTAACCAACTTCCTAATAGTGGAATAATGTTCTTGGTGCAACATTTTACACACTTCTCTCGTAGATCATCGATATCAGTTTGGACTATCTCTGATGCTTTCTTCTTCTCCTTTAAGTATTGTATCTCACCCTGAAGATTCCTTAGCACTTCCATGGTATCCTGGTAAACTTCCTTTTGATGAGCAGGATATGGGTACCTTGCATGCAAAACCTCCTCCTTGGTGATCATAGGCTTTTGGTGTAATGCCTCTCTGTGTGTGCCACTTTAGCTGTGTAGTAATCTTCACTGTTAATGCCTCAGTCCTTTGCTATCTTGGGCATCCACTGATCTTCTACCACATGCTAGATTCTAACCATCCTAGTGCCTTTGTTTTCTTTCTTATGCTACTTACTTAGATGCTCATATAAGTTTGGGAACTCTTCATAGCTATGGTTCTTTCCACGCAAAAAGAACATGCAATATTCTGAGGACATTCACACCTATAGTGGTTAGGAGATCCGCATGTATAACATGTTCCATGAGGGAACTCACCTCTTCCTCCACCATAGCCTCATCCTCCATATCCACCATGATATCCATGTCCCTTCCATGACCTCCTTCAAAATTCCCCTCATTCTTGTCATAGCGTTTGATTATGATCCCGATCCTAGTGCTCATTCTTACCCTTAGAATTATTTGTTACACTTGTCTGTCATACCCCAATGTCTATAGCATCCTAGATCTGACCAATCAGCTGACAATATTCAGTATCATGGGTCATGGACCTGCAAATTTTGTAAAAAGAAAGATACATTCTTCCTTATCACATGTTGTAAAAAAGGACAATGACTAGCATCATGATTCAAATGAAGATCTCACAATCCAAGTAAGTAATAATGAGCATATAGATCTGTGAGAGGGCAACTATCCTTGGTGTGACCTTCCACTTCACAATTTGTACACCAAATCCCGAGCATGTTTCATGGGCTGAATTTGTTGATAGCTTCTCTAACTACTTTTCCATATCTACAATCTATGCCTCTAAGAATGGACTAATGCTAGTGTCAATGCTCCCAACTACCTCAACACGCAAAGCTACTTCCAGTGCTTCACATGGATCAATGTATGTCTTATGTGACAATGCCCTTCTAAATGGTGTAATCAATCCTCCAACGACCATCATGCATGCATGTTGGCTTGTGTGAATATCATAAGATAGCTTAGATAGAAGTGTCTTAAAATGGGCATCATACTCACATACACTCTCAGTAGTGCCTTGTTTGATATCCTTGAGCACACTTATACTCTTTTGCTCAAACTCAAGGATATGGAACTCTTTCAAGAAAGCATCCTTCAATGTACATAATCCACACAAGTTTGATCAGGTTCAAACTTCCTATACCAGTCTGTGTGCACGTCCCTATAATGTAGTAGCAAATTGACTTGCCTTACGCTTAAAAGTCATGATCCCTTTAGCACGCCACAAGATTTCACACATATGCACATGTTCAACAACATCCTCTATACCTCTATACTCTATGGAAGATGAAGAGACATCTCCATATAAATATTTTGTGGTTGTTGCGGACCTTGACCACCTGATCCAGAACCTCCTATGTTCCCTCTACCTAGAACCACCAGATCCACCGGAACTAGAACCACCTATACCTCCTGATCCTCCACCTGTAGTAGCTAGAATAGGACCTGTAGATGTACTCCCCTATGCTCCGACAGTAGTACTATATTGAACCCCTATAGTCTATGAGGTAGTTCCACTTCTAGAGGTGAATCCAACATTCTACATGCTCACATTTTGTGTGGATGATGCACCTAAGAATGTTCCTCCAAATATCATTGAAGTCATTTTCCTACCATTGATGTACTTACTCCTGACCTACTCTCTCCTACTTCCCAAGTTAGCTTGTTGGTTACTCATCATACTAGATAATGGAAAACCAAGCGCAAGGGCTAGGTCACCAGGTGGATTAAGATGCATGCCCGTGGCCTAGGTAGTCTCTGTTGGTGCACTTCTGTGTGAGGCCAAGGGGGATCTCTGTCATATTTTCCAAGATGGGGGAGTTCCTGATGCTCTGGCTCCACGTCTTCTACGTGAGTTGTAAATCCTTCATGAGCCATCTCTCTCCTCAATGCCATACTTTCTACAATGGAACACTGCTTCTCTATCTCCCTCTCACGTGCCTCATTATACTTAAGCCACCTCTCCTCTCTCTCTCTCTCCGCTAGGTCTCTGCCATCTTTCACCAAACCTATTCCTCCTGCACATGGTGAAGTTTAGTTAGCCATCAGTTTACTCTCTAGGTTCAAAGTTACCATCAAGATCTTGATCGCCAGTGGAATACCTTGCAGATATACTCCTCTTAGATACCACAAAAACTAGAATTCAGCTACCTCCAAGGCAAGAATACGTTCAAAATTGAATATTCTAGAATATAACTGTTTAGAACACCATGAAACCACATATCCACAACATGAGTCCAGATCAGATCAACATCATAAAGGGCCTGAAATTATTCCTGTGTCTAGAAAAGTGTGCGATACCTCCAATTCCATTGAGATGCATAAGCAGTAAGCCACTCGTATAGTTCTACTGGAAAGATGGCAAAAATCTCTCATATAAGTTGTCATACATATTCTATTCTACCCAAGTGTGTGTGTTAAACTCAGATCCACTACTAAACCGCCATGCATATTCTTCCTCCTCTAGATCATGTATCCACTCCTCAATACTTGCTAGAGTTAACCGATACGTCTTCATCGTGAACCATCCTGAAAACAACTGAAAAAGAGGTCCTAGAAAATAACCAATGATGTAGCCTAGAATTTACCAGATAACACCCTAGACATGCTGGCACATCACTCTTACCTAGACTGAGTGCTCACCCAAAGTGCACAAAGGTACCAGGTCCCTCTTTAGGGTTGTTATAGTAGGATGTTAACATGATGAAGGAAGAAACATATATATCCATAACTAATCCACCATTCTACAATGCATGCTACATTCAGATCTATGAAAGAACAAGCTTTAAACAGTAATCATGATTGAATCAATAACATGCACTACTCAATTACACAAGAATGACACTTAGATTCAGCCAATATCTTCCATCTATTAATAAACATAGAATCTTCTTACAATAATGTCAATCTATACCAATGCACGCATGGATCTGATACAATAATTTAGTCATATGCATATATCTCTATACCTTCATACATCCATCTCTATCACACATATCTTACTACTAAGTGCTTCACATCATATATATAGGGTGGGGACTTTCCCTTCACCGCTTATCTATTCCAGAAATAGGCCGCATGCTATTAATAGCCATGCACCATTTACAAGCATAGCCACACATGCAAGTGTGCTATCTATAGACCTCTTATAGTTAACTGAAGTGACAATCCTATTTTTAACTCGTATTCATGCAAAATGCTTCAATCTTATCCTCCAAAGATAGAAAATTTGTGGCATGCATGTCTCGCATCATTGGTGTGTTTTGCACACCATCTTATAAAAATAGGTCGTCATGCTCAAAATCGGCTAAGTCTGAATGCTGAACTTTCCCTCCCACGTGGGTTCTTCTTATCCCTCCGTACCCTTGATCCTAGCCTTATCTCCCATGTGGAAGAAGTAAGCATCACGAATAAGATAACCCCAAGCCTCACCAAGGAACAAGTGTAAAAATATGTGGAGAGAGAAGTGGTGGGAATCATTAAGGATTTGGTGGAATAGGAGTTAGAATGGAGCAAAAATTAAATTTTGAAGGAAATAAATCAAGATAGCATTGGAAAATAATATGGCAGCATGGGTGGGAATCCCAATTTAGCGGTAAGCTTCCCAAAGGCGAAGCAAAAAGGTGGGAAGGGCATAGTGGTAACACAAGAACAAAGAATGGGATACATTAATTTTCTAATCAAGGTGCTACACGTGCACTTCAAAATCACATGCACCAATAGAACATCCTAGCTATGACCTCATTTAATGAAGAAGGCACATATCCATGAACCAGAAAGATGCTATATTGGGCATTTGAGTCTCATGTGGATGAACCTAAGTTTGAAGAAATTTAGTGTGCCGATGAAGGTGACAGAAAAAAATGAGTTAATCCCTTGGTGAATGCTCAACAATTATAATATGAGAAGGTCTACAACATGCTCAAATTTTTTTTTGTTGAGATTGAGGCCAGACTGTTTGAAAGGAATGATAGAGTGAGATTCCTAGAGGAGGAATTAGAGAAGGAAAAGAAGGATCTCATTGAGAAGAGCAAGGACTTGAAGGAAGAGGAGCTTATCAGTGAGCAAAGTTAAGGCATGAACTGAAATAGGAGAAATATAGGGTGAATAAGCTATGTTGGTGCAATTTTTGGGTTTGCACATTTTGCCTTAATTTCCATGTTCCATTTTCACTCCAAAATGTTTCATTTGCTCGAGTGGGTGATCTGCAACTCGTTTTATCCAGTTGAATGCCTTCAAAATGCCCTCAATGTTGTTATTTTTCCCCATTTTGAAACAAAATCCATGTTTCCCCCCATTTGTGCCCTAATTTCTTCATTTTTCTCGGGCTATGTCATTTTTTCCTTGCCCAAATCATGCAAAAACTTGAAATGGATCAAATATGAGTTTATAGAAGTTGAAATCCTAATCCCCAAGCTGAAATTGATGATAAAATGTGATTCAATCGATTCAAAACCAAGAATTTTGCCTTCCCTGTCAAAAAATTTGGTTTCTAGGGCATTCCCTGTATTTTCCATGTTTTGACGGGCTCTCGGGCCATCAAATTTATCATTGCAACCTTTATGCTAACATAGCAGGCTCCTATTGGCTAAGGATGTGCACGAAAAATATTATAACTTGCTTTTTTTTAGTTTTTGCCAAAGGAAAAATTTTACCCACGGACCCATAGTGCTTCTAAATGAAATGCCTACGTGCAATATTTTGATTAGCTGGAGGTTCGGTAGATGGTGGGTCGTACTTAGGAATTTTGCTTTCATTTTGGAAAAATTCTCAAAATCAAAGTTTTTCCTGAAGGCCCGCAGCGAATGGTATGATGACACGTGGCTCGGAGGACAGGTGGAGAGGTGGGGGACTTAGAAAATTTTGTTGTTTTTGGCTCAAGGCGTCAAGGGAAATTTTTGACCTTAGGGCCCGCCTCCAATGAAAAATGGGCATGTGTCTAGGAGAGTCATGTGGAGCGGTAGGGACTTCAAAAATTTTGTTTTTTTTGGGCTTAATGTTAAAAAGTGAAAATTTTTCCCAAAGGCCCGTGTCGAATAGAAAGAGGACACGTGTCCTAGATTTGGCAGATATTTGGAGCGTGGAAGAAATATTGGAAAATTTACAAATTTTGGCGAGAAATTTCAAAGGGGAAAATTGATCCGTGGAAAATTGGGAGGTGTCCCCCCATAGCCAATCAGGGGAGACATGTGGCACTATTCAAAGGGAAAAAGGGAGAGTGTGGGCCCATGCAAAGGATTGTGTGCTCATGGAGGTTTGAAGGAGAACTTGGAGGTTGGCTCCGCAGATGAATCGAAACCGCCACGTGGCGGAGGAAGTAGCAGTGTTCGGGCGCACGGGGTTCTCAAGGAAATTTTCCTTTTTCACAAAAGAAGTAAAATTTTTATTCTATCTCACGAGATCTTGGTAGGGTCCACCTAGGGACACGTGGCGTGTCCAGGGGGCACATGGGGAAAATTTTCAAAATTTTCCCGAGGTCAGAAAAGGTTTGAAATGCATTTTTAAGGTTGGAGGCCCGGTCTAATGGTATTTGGACACGTGTCCACCTTATCCAGAAGTCAAAGAAGATATTTTTGAGCCTACATGTCGAATCTCATCAAGACACGTGGAGGGTGGAAATTTAAAGTTGATTTTAAATCAACGGTTGCTGAGTGTTTTCGTTTCTTGCCACCATTGGAGCTCCAAGATGCTTGGAATCGTCATTTTTGCACCAAATTGCATGAAATTTTATATGAAATCACATCCCCTCGACCTTCTAGATGTAATGGCATCATTCATTTGAGCTATTTCGGTGCCCTATAGTGATTTTCATGAAATATTTTTCTCAGCCCATGTAAAAACGTGAAAAGTGAAAAATTAAAGTTGCAGAGTTAAAAATGATGAGGGAAAAAGGTGGAAAATGATTGCAAATGCATGTTGGCATGGTGGAATGACAAAAATGTGACCCTGGGATGGATAAGGATCTGAATTCATGCAATATTTTAAAATATTTGTGCATCCCTGGCAATATGCGAGCTGTTTCTGATTTTATATCATTTTTCATCAAATGGATAGGGTTTTGTAACAAATTTGATCCCTTTGGCATATTCTTTGCTTGGGATGCAAGGATCCAAGCTGGCATAGGGTATATTATGTAATTTGGAGGCATTTTGTAGACTCTGTTGGGATTTTTGGAGAAAGAGAGAAGAATTTTCAGGAGGAAAATTGGAAGTGTTCCATTTCTTTTGGAGAAACTACCTGAGAGCCATTTTTGATTCCTGTTTGCATCAAATGTTCATCATGTTGAGTTGGTTTCAGCTGTAAATCCATCAAAAAGCTTTGAGATTGTCTTAATAACATTCCCTTGCTGGTGTATTTGATCAAAATTTATGGATTGACTGGTTTTATCTCTTGGCAAAGCTTGCATACACTTGTATTTTAGTATGTTTTCAATTTGTGTTTCATGCTCATGTTGCAATCTTGTGTTTGGGATATTTTTGGTCATACATGGTCTCATTTCCTGTAGAGAGTTTGAAGGCATCTGTAATCTTCCATTCGAGAAGAGAATTCATTTGAGTGAAGATAAACATATTTAAATTCATCTTACCTTCCTTATAAAGTGAGGGTGTTTGTAAACTTTTGGGTGTACCTTAAGTCATGATCTAACAAGGGTTTCTAAATGATTCATTGATGTTTTGCTTCAATCCTTTGTGGCAGGTTATCAAATTTTGTGTGGAATAGTGCATATTTGGGCCTCCATTTGTCCACACATCCTAGTTGAAAGAGTATTTCAAACTCATTGAAACATCTCTGTTGTTTAGGTGTTGTAATTATTTTGCAAAGCTTCCCAAAGAAGTGGGTAATTCTTTATCTTGTCTTTTCAAAACTTATCCCATCGAATATCATTTAAAATAACTCATCCTACCTATACTACCTCTACATTTGCACCGTGTGTCCACAAAAGAACTCAATCCTTTCACAAAAATGCACAAAGGATATCAGGGTTTTATCATGTCTTTAGTAGCCCTAGCCTTGTTTTGAGAACATTTCCATCATTTAGTAGTGACAAATCCTTTGAGTTTGGATAATGGATACTTGATCATGTTTTCAAAATGCCTATTTCATGTCATAATTTAAAGTACAATGATATCTCTACCTCCTTTACCATACAAGGGCTGCAATATAGGTTCTCTTGCCTTGGTTGATAGGCACGACCTAAAATAGTGAGGGTTAGATCAAAACCCTTATGAAGGTGCTATCCACTCCCTCAAATCTTGAATGCAAATAAGTAGATAGGTGTGCTCCCTGGCTATAAATGACATACAAACCATCTATCTATCCTTGAGTGTCTTGTGCAAGTCCATGATGTTGTTAAAGTTGTGAAGGAGATTAAATCTGGATACCAACACCTGAGTGACACCATTTCCAGGGACTTTCTTTTATTTCTTAGTGGTTTTGAAGTATTTGAAAGGTTTGAGCATTTTTTTTATCAAGTATGTGAGTTGTTACATTCTTGAGATATCATTTCATACTTCAGATCTGCATGTTTTGGGTAAAAATATTTCAAACTCAATTTGCTCTTCTCATTTACCAGTAGTTTATGTGATTTGGATGCATTGTTTTTGTTGAATGAAGAAGAAGAAAATCTGATTTGCTTACCCTTGCAAATTTTTTAGTCATAGCATACATTTGATAGAATATTTTAGTGCTTTCTTACACAACTAAGGTGGAAATCCTTAGTGGTGACTCCATGTTGTTGGGATCTTGAAATACTAGTTATCTTACACATTTCTTTCCTTTGAAACTTGTTGTTTAAATCATTAAGTTGGAGGAAGGAGATCCCTCTTCACCAAGGGCTCTTCTAAGAAGTTGCTCACCGAATTAAGAAGCTCGAAACTAGAAGGAAGAATAGTGTGGAAAGTTGTTGGTGATTTGGTTGTAAGAAAATAAATCCCCATAGTTGAATTTGAAGGAGAGCGCCTATTATTGAAGACTATAATTTCTCTTCAAGTAGATCGATTCGAGCAATCTTCTTACTGATTTTCATTCTCCATCGGATGAGGGACCTTATTGTGTATTTAAAAACTTACTCCTAGATATGCTCCTAGGTGGTTTCTAAGTTTTCTAAAGTTTATCAAGAGAGAGCCTTTGGGGGGTTTTCATTTTAAAGATCACTCATCTATTCCAATCAGACCCATTACTACTCCTAATCAGCTTGTTTCACCTCCAAGATCACCCCCACTAAACAATATGGCTCAACCTAGACCTCCATTTGTTGTTAACACCTTTGGTCCTATAAATTTTGGAGGAATGGATGGTTATCCAAATGCTGTCCCACAAGATGTGAGAAATAGGTTACCAAAATTCCAAGGTAACAATGCCATTACTAGAGATCAGCATCTCAAACTCTTTGTTAACATGATGGAAGATTTTGAGATAGAATTTGAGGATGTGTATATTAAGTTGTTTATTCATACACTTGAGGAAGATGTAAGGGATTGGTACAAAGCTCTGCTGATAACTCTATTGACTCATGGGTAGAGATGAGTAATGCATTTGATTACAATATGGAGACAAAACAGATCCAAGGTTCCTTCTATCCGAGTTTGAGAACATCAAGAAGAACCCTAATGAGACCACTCATGATTTTAATACAAGATTTAATAAAACATTGAGAAGGTTGCATGTTATTTTGAGGCCTTGTGATGAATCTTGCTTGATCAAATATGTAGATGAATTTAATAAAAAGGCAGCCTATTACTTGAGAGACAAAAATCCTACAAACTTGAGACAAGCTTTCACTATGGCACTCCAAATTGAAAATAATATTAAAGCTATTGGTAAACCACTTAAGAGGGATGGTTTGAAGCTGATAAACCCGAGAAGCCTCTCAAGCTAGCAAGGGTGTTGATTTAGAATATGTTGTCAAGAATTTGGCAGGGCTATTAAAGAAATTTCTTACAAGTTAGCCCGGGCTGAGAAAGGAATTGGGAAAAGTTCACAAGGATAGAAAAGAACTCAAAACCATGATAGATTTAGCAATCATCACAGGGGTAATCAAAGACAAGATGATAGAGGTAAAGGGCCTATTGGATCTGCAAACAGACAGCCCCAAGTACGTGAAAATAGAGTGGTGCTTGACCCTCTGACTGCAAGAGTGGCTGTTGTTCAAGAAATTGCTGATATGGATTGGTGTGATAGATGTTTTCTTCCTCATCCTCCATGTGAAATGAACCAACAAGTTATTTAAGATGATAATGAAGATGAAATTGATGATGAAATTTGTATGATGGGAAGCTCTTCAGGCTCACAACAAGCAACAACATCAACAGATGTGATAAGTGCAAGGACTGCCTGCAACCTTTTGGGATTGCATAAAGAGGGTACCATTTCTTTCTCTTCCTCAAACTCATGATGTAGATGTAGTTCAGGCCTTTGAAATTCCTAATAATGACTTTAAATATCTAAGGGCTTTAATGATCAAGAAGTATGATGGTGGTATTCCTTGAAGGAAGATAGACAGGTTGTTAATGAATGTTGTGGTTGGTCAAGAGAAAGAGTACAATACTAGAATTAAAGTTGTTAGAGGAGCTGGTCCTCAAGCCAATCCAAAGACACCCTTGCTCACAAGCATTCCCAAAGACAATCCTAGAAAAGAAATAATTTCCAAGAACCCTGTTGTCCCATGCAATAATATCAGTCCTCTTCATGCCCAGGCTGCCAAGAACACTTCTCCATCTGATGAACCTTCTTGTTTCCCTTCTAATGTTGTTTTACCAAAGAATGTTCCATATGATATAGCCCAGGTATTGAGCCAAATTAAAGTGATTTTTCCCATCATTTAGTTGCTTAGAATACCTGAGCATAAGAAGAGAGCATTCGAGTACTTGGGATTGAAAGAAGAAAAGGTTACCCCAAGTAAAAATATAAATGTTGTTGAGAATCCTCTTCAAAGCATTACTGGCCTTGAAACACCACCACCAATGGAAGATCTTGGAGAAGCACTTGAATTATATTTGGAGACATCCTTGGTTGATTCCCAATTGAATATTGATCCATTCTTCACAACTTTTCTCATAAAAGATAGGTTACTTCACAACTACATGTTTGATTCCAGTGCATCATGTAATGTCATGCCTCTAGAGGTCATGAATGAGTTGGATATCAAAGTGACAACAGCATATGGGAAGTGTACAGCCATGGATTCAAGGGAAGTGCTTGTTTTTATTGTTTGAAGGGTTTAGTAGTACAACTTGCAGCTTATCCGGATAAGAATTTAAAACTTGATGTTGTAATTGTTGACTGTCCTGCCAAATGGGGTATTCTTTTGTTAAGAAAATGGGCTGCAAGTGTTGGTGGTAGTTTTCAAATGGACATGTCCTATGCCACCATTCCTATTGAGGAAAATATTGTCAAGCTCTATGGTGAAAAGAAGATGTTACACTTGATTGAAGATCCCAACAATGCTTCTTATGAAGTGTTGTTTGCTGATGTGGATGTTGACAAATTCATTGGTTTTGTTGATGGAAAAGAGAATAAGATGGACAAATCAGAGTGCCTTGGTATGGTAGGTTCTCCTTGGACATTACTATTTGATGGAGCTTGCTCCAAAGTTTGAAATGGTGCTGGTATAGTGTTGGTTTCTCCTAGTTTGGAAGAATTTCTTTTCTCCTTCAAGCTCAATTTTGAATGTACTAACAACATTTCTGAGTATGAGGCATTATTATTGGGATTAAGGATTGCATGGAAATATGGAGTGAAGGATATTGTTGCCAAAGGGGATTCAGAGCTAGTTGTAAAGCAAGTAAGTAAAAAGTTGTATGCCACAAAAAATCAACGTATGAAACAATATAAGCATGTTGTTTGGGACTTGATTGAAATGTTTGATTCCTTTAACATTGTTTACCATGATAGAAGTCTTAATGCTGTTGCTGATAAGCTAGCTGTCCTTGGTTCTAGATTTGACAATTGCACCATTTCACCTTTTTGTGAATATAACATTGAAGTGTTAACAAGGCCAGTTGTCCCGGATAATGTAAAACATTGGCAGATTTTTGATGATGATGCACAAATATTGAGGTTCTTACAATGCCAAGGTGAGTTTTTTGGTCAAAATATTGATTGGGAACCAATGGTGTGCATGAATGAAGGTAAAGAAACCTTGTTTGACAAGGATATTATACAATTGAAGACAAATACCATTCCTAAAGGTCTTGTTGCACTTGAATCCAATTTTAGCAATGCTGATTGTATCATTAATAGAAACTTGTTTGCTTCAAGGGATGTGGAAGAGCACAACTTGGGAACCAAGGAAAAACCAAGGAAGATTTGGTTGGGCAGCCATCTCAGCAAAGAAGAAAAATAGTCCTATGCCCAACTTTTAAAGAAATATCAAGATTGTCTTGCTTGGTCTTATTCAGAGCTAAAGGCATATAGAGAAGATTTATTTCAGCATGAGATTCCTCTTGAGGCCAAAGCTAAGCCATTTAGACAAAAACAAAGGCCCATTAATCCACTTCTATCCATGAAAATGCAAGAAGATTTGAAGAAATTGAGAGATGGTGGCATCATTCAGCCTACTAGATACTCATCTTGGGTGGCAAACCTTGTCCTAGTTAGAAAGAAGAACGGAGATATCAGACTTTGTGTGGATTTTAGGAATCTAAAAAAGCATATATGAAGGACAATTACCCCTTGCCAAACATGGAGAATATGCTACAGCTTGTAACAGGGTCAGAGATGCTTTCTACTTTGGATGGTTTCTCCGGATACAATCAAGTAGTTGTCAAAGAATCAGAAAGACTTAAGACAACCTTCACTACTCCTTGGGGGACTTATGTTTTTGTAAGGATGCCTTTTGGATTGATGAATGCTGGTGCTACTTTTCAAAGGGAAATGGATGTTGCCTTTGCTGGTTATATCAATGAGTTTATTGCAGTTTACCAAGATGATGTGACTATTTTTTCAAGGCAACGAGCAGACCATTTGCACCACCTAGAAAAGATGCTGATCAGATGTAGAGAGTATGGAATTTCACTTAATCCAAAGAAGTGTCATTTTGGCATGCAAAAGGCCAAGTTTTTGGGGCATATTGTGTCCAAGGAAGGTGTTATGATATACCTTGAGAGAGTGGAAGCAATCAGCAAGGTGCTTATTCCAAGAACCAAGAAAGGTATTCAATCTTTCTTTGGCCGAATCAATTTCATTAGAAGATTTGTTTCTAATTTTGTTGAGCTAACTCTCCAAATCACAAGCATGCTAAGAAAGGATCAAGTTATTAAGTGGGATGAGGCTGCCATCCAAGCTTTTGAAGGAATAAAGGATGCACTTAAACATGCACCTGTTTTGGCAGCTCCAAACTATAAGATGCCTTTCCAAATTTTCTCTTTTGCATCTGAATTCACTATTGCTTTAGTTTTGTTGCAAAAGGATGAGAATGGAGCTGAGAGGCCTATTTTTTTCTTTAGCAAGGCTTTACAAGTAGCTAAACTAAAGTACACAATTATGGAGAAACAAGCATTTGCTTTGGTAAAGGCAACAAAGATTTTTAGACCTTACATTTTGAGTTCAAAAGTTGTTGCCTATGTTCCTCATACAATGGTTAAAGACATCTTATCTGACATGGAAATATCAAGCAAGAGATGTAGATGGGTCAAAAATTACAAGAATATGACATGGATATCCAAACAACAAAGCTGGTAAGAGGTTTGGGTCTTGCCAGGCTCATGGCTGAGAGTAATTTGCAAAATGTAGAAGTGAATCAGCTAGAGGAAGAAAGGGCAGATCTACTTGGCAAATTGATGAATTCTGAATGGTACAAGGATGTAGTCTTATACCTCAAGCACCTATGCTTTCCTAATTACTTCAATAAAAATCAGAAAAGAGCCCTCAAAGCTGGCTTCTCGAAATATATCATGATAGACCTTGGGTGGCTTGGAAGAACCCGAAGGTATCCTCTTGAAATGCATAATTGAAGATGAAGCTCCCAAGTTGATTGCTGATTTCCATGGAGGAGTTTTGGAGGACATTTTGCTGGTAGAGTGATAGCAAACAAGATTTTAAGAGCTGGTTATTGGTGGCCTACTCTTTTTAAAGATGTAACCCAGCTGGTTAGAAGATGTGATAGTTTCCAACGTTTCTATGGAAGACTAAAAGCTTCATGTTCCCTTCCTTTGCAGCCTGTATCAATTGAAGTTCCTTTCAAACAATGGGGAATGGACTTCATAGGTGAGATCTCAGATCCTTCTAGTGTTGGTTACAAATGGATCCTTGTAGCAACTGATTACTTCACAAAATGGGTTGAAGCCATTCCATCTAGAAAGGCAACACACCAAGTGGTGATGGATTTATTGTTGAATCATATCATATGTAGGTTTGGAGTTCTCGTTAATATTGTATATGATAATGCTATGTGTTTTGAGCCAAGCCTTTGATAGCAATGTGTAATGAATATGGGATAAATCGACTTATGCTTCAAATTACAATCCACAAGGGAATGGGCAAGCTTAATCAAGTAACAAGAACTTGCTCAAGATTATTAGGAATTTGGAGATCAATAAGAAGAAGTGGGGAGAGTAATTGAAATTTGCAGTATGGGTTGATAGAATAACTCCAAAAAGAGTAAGCTGGTAAAAGTCTGTTTGAATTGGTGTATGGAACTCAAACATTGATGCCCTTGCACTTGCAATTATCCACTTTTCAATTTTACCAATAGTTGAAAGATCAAGAACATGGCCCATGTGAATCAAGAATCAATCAGATCATTGATTTGGATGAAGAAAGAAGAGTTTCTCATCAAAGGCATGTTAGATTTAGGGAGAAATTGAAGAAGTTGTTTGACCCTAGAGCTTTCAGTGTTGGAGATCTGGTTTTTCTGTGGGATAGTAGGCATGAAGAAAAGGGCAAGCATGGCAAGTTTGATGCTCTATGGATGGGCCCTTATGCCATTGATATCAGGATTGGAGAAAATACATTTTTTCTCAAGGATTTGGATGGGGATTTGCTAGAGCTTCCTGTTAATGGCAGACATTTAAAACATTTCTTGGATTAAATCCCCATGTGAGGTATGCACAAGTTGTACATTTTGTATAGTCCTTTTTTTTGTTTTGTCCTTTCTATTGTTGGCTCGTGGTTTTCCCTTTTGTCCTTGGCAACCATTTTGGTGTGGTTTTCTCGGTCTGTTTTTGATGGTATTTCTAGTTTTTGGGCTGCATCTCTATTTTGACTCCTTTCCCAATGGATTTTTGGCACTTGGTCTACGTTGCAATCTTGTGGCACTCACTGGGAGTGCCCATCCCCAAGTAGGAGCCAATGTTGGTGTAATTTTTGGGTTTGCACATTTTGCCTTAATTTCCATGTTCCATTTTTGCTCCAAAACGTTTCATTTGCTTGAGTAGGTGATCTGCAACTCATTTTTGTTAGGAAATATATATTAGTGCTCCATTTGTATATATGGGTGAATAATAATTACATGTGTAATTATTATTATGGTAAATTAGTGAAAGTACATTTACTATGTAAATGTAAATAGTAAATGTAAAATGTGGTTAGTATGTGGTAAGTTTGTAAGTTAGAATAATAAAACAATTAGTGTTGTTTTATTATTATATTGGTGAGAGGTTGAAACCATATGGGTGTACAGTTGTATATGAAGACAAAGGTTGTTGTGAGGATTGTTATTATACATCTCCTATATAATGGAGTGTATTGAAATAGTGAATAATAAAATATAATATAGAGTTGTTGATTTCAATTATTGTCTGTGTAGCTATTTTATGGATTCTTTGATTAGATCGAGTAATTTCTATAGTTTTATCCTATTGAATTCCTTCAAAATGCCCTCAAGGTTGTTATTCTGCCCCATTTTGAAACAAAATCCATGTTTCCCCCCATTTGTGCCCTAATTTCTTGATTTTTCTCGGGCTATGTCATTTTTCCTTGCCCAAATCATGTAAAAATCGAAATGGATCGAATCTGAGTTTCTAGAAGTTGACATCCTAATCCCTAGGCTGAAATTGATGATAAAACATGATTCAATCAATTCAAAACCAAGAATTCTATCTTCCCTGTCAATAAATTTGGTTTCTAGGGCATTCCCTATATTTTTCACGTTTTGACGGGCTCTCGGGCCATCAAATTTATCATTATAACCTTTATGCTAACGTGGCGGGCTCCTATGGCCGAGGATGTGCGGGAAAAATGTTATAACTTGTTGTTTTTTTAGTTTTTGCCAAAGGAAAAAAATTTCCCTTAGCCCCGTAGTGCTATAGTGAAATACCTACGTGGCATATTTTGATTAGCTAGAGGTTCGGTCGGTGGCAAATGTGTCGTACTTAGGAATTTTGCTTTCATTTTGGAAAAATTCTCAAAATCAAATTTTTGCCCGAAGGCCCACAAAGAAATGCTATGATGACGCATGGCTCAGAGGACGGAGTGGAGAGGCAGGGGACTTAGAAAGAATTTTTTGTTTGGTTTTGGCTCAAGGTGTCAAGGGAAATTTTTACCCTAGGGCCCACCTCCAATGAAAAATGGGCATGTGTCAGGGAATCAAGTGGAGCGGCGGGGACTTCAAAAATTTTGTTTTTTTGGGCTTAATGTTAAAAAGTGAAACTTTTTCCCAAAGGCCCGTGTCGAATAGAAAGAGGACATGTGTCCTAGATTTGGCGGATATTTGGAGTGCGGAAGAAATATTGGAAAATTTACAAATTTTGGTGAGAAATTTCAAAGGGAAAATTGATCCGTGGAAAATTTGGAGGTGTCCCCCCACAGCCAATCACGGGAGACATGTGGCACTATTCAAAGGGAAAAAGGGAGAGTGTGGTCCATGCAAAGGATGTTTTACTCATAGAGGTTTGAAGGAGAACTTGGAGGGTCAGCTCCGTAGTGAATCAGAGACTACCACGTGCGGAGGAAGCAGCAGTGTTCGGGCCCGTGGGGTTCTCAAGGAAATTTTCCTTTTTTCACAAAAGGAGAAAAATTTGTTATTTTGGCCTACGGATCTTGGTAGGGTCCACCTAGGGACACATGGCGTGTTTGGGAGGCATGTCGGGAAAATTTTCAAAATTTTCCGAGGTCAAAAAAGGTTCGAAATGCATTTTTAAGGTTGGAGGCCCGGTCCAATGGTATTTGGACACATGTCCACCTTATCCAGAAGTCAAAGAAGATATTTTTGAGCCTACATGTCGAATCTCATCAAGACACGTGGAGGGTGGAAATTTAAAGTTGATTTTAAATCAACGGTTGCTGAGTGTTTTCGTTTCTTGCCACCATTGGAGCTCCAAGATGCTTGGAATCATCATTTTTGCACCAAATTGCATGAAATTTTATATGAAATCACATCCCCTCGACCTTTTGGATGTAATGGCATCATTCATTTGAGCTAATTCAGTGCCCTGTAGTGTTTTTCGTGAAATATTTTTCTCAGCCCATGTAAAAACGTGAAAAGTAAAAAAATAAAAGTTGCAGAGTTAAAAATGATGAGGGAAAAAGGTGGAAAATGATTGCAAATGCATGTTGGCATGGTGGAATGACAAAAATGTGACCCTGGGATGGATAAGGATTTGAATTCATGCAATATTTTAAAATATTTGTGCATCCCTGGCAATATGCGAGTTGTTTTACAGTTTTATATCATTTTCATCAAATGGATAGGGTTTTGTAACAAATTTGATCCCTTTGGCATATTATTTCCTTAGAATGTAAGGATTCAAGCTGGCATAGGGTATATTATGTAATTTGGAGGCATTTTGTAGACTCTGTTGGGATTTTGGAGAAAGAGAGAAGAATTTTTAGGAGGAAAACTGGAAGTGTTCCATTTCTTTTAAAGAAACTACCTGAGAGCCATTTTTGATTCCTGTTTGCATCAAATGTTCATCATGTTGAGTTGGTTTTGGCTATAAATCCATCAAAAGCTTTGAGATTGTCTTAATAACATTCCCGGCTGGTGTATTTGATCAAAATTTATGGATTAACTTGTTTTATCTCTTGGCAAAGCTTGCATACACTTGTATTTCAAGTATGTTTTCAATTTGTTTTTCATGATCATGTTGCAATCTTGTGTTTGGAATATTTTTGGTCATACATGGTCTCATTTCTTGTAGAGGGTTTTAAGGCATCTATAATCTTCCATTCGAGAGAGCATTCATTTGAGTGAAGATAAACAGATTTAAATTCATCTTACCTTACTTGTAAATTGAGGGTGTTTGTAAAATTTTGGGTGTACCTTAAGTCATGATCTAACAAGGGTTTCTAAATGATTCATTGATATTTTGCTTCAAGACTTTATGGCAGGTTATCAAAGTTTGTGTGGAATAGTGCATATTTGGGCCTCCATTTGTCCACACATCCTAGTTGAAAGAGTATTTCAAACTCATTGAAACATCTTTGTTGTTTAGGTGTTGCAATTATTTTGCAAAGCTTCCCAAAGAAGTGGGTAATTCTTTATCTTGTCTTGTCCAAACTTATCCCATCAGAATATCATTTAAACTAACTCATCCTACCTATACTACCTCTGCATTTGCACTATGTGTCCACAAAAGAACTCAATCCTTTCACAAAAATGCACAAAGCATATCAGGGTTTTATCATGTATTTAGTAGCCCTAGCCTTCTTTTGAGAACATTTCCATCATTTAGTAGTGACAACTCCTTTGATTTTGGATAATGGATACTTGATCATGTTTTCACAAGGCCTCTTTCATGTCATAATGTAAAGCACAAGGATATCTCTACCTCCTTTACCATACAAGGGTTGCAATATAGGTTCTCTTGCCTTGGTTGATCAACACAACCTAAAATAGTGAAGGTTAGATCAAAACCCTTATGAAGGTGCTATCCACTCCCTCAAATCTTGAATGCAAATAAGTAGATAGGTGTGCTCCCTGGATGCAAATGACATACAAACCATCTATCTATCCTTGAGTTTCTTGTGCGGAGTTCATGATGTTGTTTAAGTTGTGAAGGAGATTAAATCTGGATACCAACAAACTACACAAGAAAATTGAAATCATTATGGGTTCTATTGTTTTAAAGCATTTTGACCTAGTGCTACCTGAGTAGAAATATGAATCAACCCAGTAGTGTCTAGAGGATTTTACCCTCATCCTCATGATGGAAAGGTGGCCACTTACCTTAGAGACTACAAAATAAGAATTGGTGTGCCAAGAGAAAGAAGAGAAGCTAAAAGTTTTGAGATCATTTCTCGATATACCAAACTCCTTGCAGAGGAAAAGGCCTCTACGCAAGTTGTTGAAGGCTCATATGATAATTGTGTTGATAGGGATAGAGTGATAAGCATCCTGGTTACCACATATGAAACGGAACTCAAGGAGTTTTAAGAGAAAAATAAGGGGAACATGGCAAAAAGATATAAAATCCTAGCCAAGGTAGAAAAGAATTCAAAATCTATCGAGACCTTGTAAGGATCGATCAAAAGCAGGCTAAAGGAATTATACCCCCAGGTCACCCACAAGATAGATGCACTTGATGACTTGGGAAAAATTGGAGGGTATTGTTGAGACAATGAGTACCAAAGGGGAATAATTAAGTTTTGAGGAGGTGAGCACCTTAGTCAAAGACCTCTGTCAGCAAGTGCAGAGTGAGGTTGATGCCTGGGAAAAGCTAGAGGCTAGAAATAGGGAAGGATTTCCCTCTCCTCCTTCAAAAATAATCTTTGTTCTCTTTCATTTTCCCCATTCTTTCTCCCAATTATTCATTCCTTCATTCTTTTTCCCACTATTCAAATCCTGCCATTCTTTATTCATTGAAGAGAAGTGTTTCCGAGGATGGAGAACAAGTGTAGTGTGGGGTGATGTTGGGCCTCATAATATTGGCTAAGTACAAGAAGGAACATGGGCGCACGGGTTGAAGGCGCGTAGGGAAGGGTTCTAGATAGGTTTAATATAACACACGACACACACATGTAAGACAAGATGGGTTTTGGGACTTATCCATATTTAGCATTCCAGAAACACACGAGAAAAGTGTGACCCTTCTAGCATGCAGAGTGGATAAGGTGCCAACCTGACAACTATAGGATCAAGAATGGAATATTCCATGCATGCAATGGAAGGATCCAGAAAGACATCATTGTAAAGAGTGGAGATCTTGGATCAAAGGAAGAATGCTCCATTGGAGGACCACTTGGACACTTGAAACTGATCTATTACCTCAAAAGGCATGGTGGTGAAGTCAAAAAGCTATATATCGAGATTCTCATGTAGTAGAAGAGAGTGTGGTGGAAGAGATACACAAAAAGATATAGAGAGATAGAAGAGATATAACACTGGATAGGTGAAGATCTATAGGAATAATGAGGGATCCTTTGTGTTGGGATTAGGAGAACTATAGGAGTGATGTCATTTCTAGAGGGAGGGATTTGTAACCAGTTTTGTAATATGAAAGGCATAGCTAAGGTTCCCAATGCATGACTCTGATCTGCATTATTATATTGGCTTGTTATGGCCTTAATGAATGTAATGTGGTTATTGAAATCATTAATATGAATATAAGGTTCTGTACTAAAGAATATATGTGTTCATGAACATAAATACTAGTGCATTTCCTTTGTGTTATGAATCAGTTCCGCATTATGTTAGATATTTCTCTTTTATGGATACATCGTTATGATAACTCATTCTAGGATCCTATAATGAAAGCATGGTTCTTTTCTTCCTGCATCTAAATCTACAATTAAGGATGTATTCTCACAAGACTCATATAAAGGAGGGGTTCAGCACCCGTGCATGCCTCGAGAGAGCACCCAACACCTACTAGGTGATAGGTTGACACGCATGGGATTTGACTGTTGTTCTAAGGGCATAAAAATGACTACATCACACCCACAAATGAATCAAATAAATTAATTGATCACTTAAGTAGCTATGTTAATATTTATCCCATGATTCAATGTTATCATGATGATCTAGTAGGGCTATGGTAGCTCCTTTTCCCTTTCCATAGTTACCTAGAGATCACTTGGGAGGAAAGATCTAGAAATACACAATATCAATAAACTATTTACAATTACCATATCCTCTTCATTTAATCATAACAATAAATGTATTTCTCACTAAAAATAGTGTAATAAATATATTTCCTTTATTTATTGCTTAGATTAGGTTCCCAAATTCACCATAGTAACTACATTACTATTCAAGAGGTACATACTACTACAAGAACAACATACTAATGATAGCAAAATTCTTAATCCTTTTTAAACAACAAAAAATCCTACAAAATAGTTATATTTTCATTTCATAAGTATAACAATATAACTAAATATGATATAAACCATTTCTTTTCTGTTTTATAAAAACATACATATTAGGAAACCATATACATATACACCTTATTAATCATTTTATACCATCACGCCACCTGTAACCTAGAAAACATGTAATCATATGTCAAAGCAAAAATTATGGCATGGAAAACCCCTCCCATTAAACATGTTAGCAAAACCCCCAAATCAATTTCAGGTTAGAGAGATAACAAATTATTCATTTTCCATACTTATTTAAATCAAACAACCTTTTTAAGTTTTAGAGAGAGGTTAGAGAGAGAAAACACCCATTTTATTTCACCCAAATAAACTAAACCATTTCCATAACCAAGGAGAGTGAGAGATAACATAAGCAAATTTTGATTCATAACATTCAAGTTTTAAAGGCTTTTCAGAGTAACATCAAGTTCTATGACTTCTAATGGAGTCTTCATCTCTTGTTATCGCTACAAGAGCCTAAATATAGGTGTCAAATCATGTAATTATTATTTTTCATCAATAATATTGATCAAGATTACTAAGCATCATATTTATACTATCCATACACATTTTTTATCATCAAATTATTTTAAGCATTGAACAAGTCTTAGAGAGTCAACACAGTCCATGACCATTATTGCGCCACTACCTAAATCAACCCAAGTGGCCACTTTGAATGCACCTACAAAAATAATGCGGGGCTTCCAAACATTTTTTTAATTAATCTTCCCTATTATTTAATATACGAGAATCACCAAAAATATACTGAGAACCTAAAGCCCGACCACCAAGGCTCAAACTACCATAGTTTTTCAGAGCCTATCTGCTGAAATAAGACATTTTCCCTTCCAAAAACTAAGCTAAGTGGGCTTGGAAACGAGTGTGGAAAATGCACTTTTTGAATCTCATGGATAAAATGAAAATATTACACTATATCCCATATAGTAATGAAGAGGTATGCGGGGTAAATTTTAGTTTGGGATCTAAATGCACAAAATATGAAGTGGTTGCTAGAGGGTTCGGTCGTTGGTGAATGGTTTCTCATGCAAACCATTTTCCAAAGTGCTTAAAGATCCACTTCATAACCATGACCAATAAGAATTTAGGAAATGTTTCTATTTTGATATGGAGACATCATACAATAATGAAGAGGTTACAATAGTTTTCAAGAGAAAATGAGGTTTAGAGGAGTTTCTTGCGCTTCATTTTTAAGAGGATTTTGTCACAATTTGAGTCTATTTCAATGTCCCAATTTTACAATTTAAACACCATTTTATCTTCCAGTTTGACTAGTTTTAAAGCATTAGCAAAGGTAATCATGAGTAAGGTTTGTTCTTATCATGTATAGGGTCTAGAATTATGGAACGCCACCCGTAAACACACTAAAAATACATAATTAATACAAGAAAAACTTGAGGAAGTGAAATATAAGTAAATAATTAGTAGCAAACCTTTCTCCAAGCTTCTCTTACAACCTTGATGATGAAATTATTGAAGTTCACACACACTTGTTGAATTTCTTATGATGTTTGGATTGTGGGTGCTCTAAATTTATGTGGAGTAAACGTGCTTAAAGTGGTATTATGAAGTAACATCATTCAAGATAGTAGACACATGTAAATCAATGAGTGGAAGACAAGGAAGCTGGTAAAGAATTTAGATTCCCAACAAGTGTGGATACTAAGGGAATTCTCCCTCAAGTGGATGGGTGATACAACAAAGTGGTGCATAACCGCTTTATATAAAGAAGGAAAGGGATAAAAGGAGGAAGGGAGGGAGTTTTCTCATAAGACGAGATTTTATTTAGAGAGTGAAAGTTAGAGAAACCTTATTTTGTTTTTCAAAATAGATTTTTCACCTTGATTATAAAAGAATCATGATGTTTAACCTCGTTATATGCGTAAATAATCACACACACTTCAAAAGTGAAAAAGAAAACAAACCCAATATACACAATATATGTAGGCACCATTTTTATAAATGAACCAAGGTGTGAACATACTAATTATAATTGGTCCAAATATAAACACGAGAAAACAAACCCAATATACATTTTAAAATTAGGATTCATATATATAAATATTGGAAGACGATAAAAAAATATGTGTAATTGGTCCATAAATAATAACAATGCAACACAACTTTGAAATAAAGACAATTAACTTTTCCCCTAATATGTCCCATAGTGATAAGTAATTAGTTTGAATGCCCCTAAGAAATTATATATGAAAAGGGATTGGATCGGACTAAAGATAGGAGTAAATTCTCCTCATGACACTATTATCGATCTCATTGAAGTGTAATATGATATTGAAAAGGTTCATTGCACCCAAGCACAAATTTTGAAAATGCATTAAAGAGAATGTAACCGAAATTACCACAAGAAAGGATATGCATGAGGAAAATAATTAATTGTGATAGTCATAAAATATTTTGGAATGATCACTAGGGTAGGTATGAAATGTCGATTTCATTGACATGTGTTGATTTGTTGATATTTGAGATGATTTTTTGATGTTCAGGATTTTATTATTATTTGAATGATTTTGATGATTTTTTTATATATATGATTTTTGGTTAATATTTGGAAATTTTGAATATATTTTTGGATTTTGTATTTTTAGATTCGGTAGAGAGAGTGCATGAAATGAATAAATGAATGTGACACGATGAGGAATTTTGTATGTGTCACTGCGAAACAATTGGAATACCTCGACAAGTTAGAATGAGGTGGTCGAAATGCTCCATGAGTGAGTGAGAATTGTGATGAAGCGATGGAAAACCACTTGACAAACGAGAGAAGAGGCCATGAGAAAACACCCAATGGAAAAATGAAGAAAAATTAGTGTTCTTTGTCACAAATGCCAAAAATAGAAGAATGAAGGTCTAGGAGGGTATAAAAAAATGGGTGGGAGGTTAACAAACACCGTGGCTCATTTTTTATTTTATAATAGTTTTCTTATTTGATTTATATTCAATATAAGATAGTTTAGAGAGATGGCCCACCAATCGTAGTGTAAGCATCACGCATATCATGTTCGTGAGTACAAGGCGGAGACCAGATGAGGATATCGTGGTGAGGAGCTTAATAAACTTAATTTTTGACACATTTATTACAATTTAAGATTAGGAAAAATTAAATTGAATGCTAGCACATGCAATTGAGTATGTTAGCGTTGCTCAAGGAATTCACTAGCATGAAAGATTACATGTTAGCATTCAACTAAGAGCATAAGTGTGCTGCAAGAAATGAGCTAATGTAATGATTGCGCTAACATCATGGTGATAACATGAATGATTAAGCTGACGCGCTTAAGGTATAAAGGGTGCACTAGCATAGCAAAGAGTATGCTAGCATAGTTAGTTGATTTTTAGAAGAATTTTTGAAAGGTATAATAGAAGAAATGTGATGTAACAATGTTGGGTTGATGATGTGCAAGAGATATTATTATCCCTAGATGTATGGAAGCGCCATGGATGATTGTGATTGTTTGAGAGGAGTTTCACTCATAGTGAACAAAGATAGTTGGAAAAACTACTAGAGGCAATCTTACCTACATTACTCGAGTTACTTCATATTATTCTAGAATATTGTTTATTGTTGGAATTGGATAAGAGATGACACAAAGAGATCTAGACCTTGAGAATTCCTACTAGAGAGATGACAATTACACTAGAGGATTTTTATCGATTCTTCAAGTATCGATAGATGAAAAATTAGTGCATTAGGATGGATATTTTGGGTGGATTACAAGACACATTTAGTCACTATTTGAGATGCAAGACATTACCAAAGAGGGAATGGCGGTGCATTTGTACACATGTATGGATGATGCTACTATGGCATAACTACCTATTTATTTGATGGATCTTATTAACGGCTACCTGTTTCTTGATAAGACTAGTTTCCATTTCTAGCTAGGCCTAGTAGGTGTAGTGGAAGAATTCATGGAGGCCACCATAGTTTGTTGGGTATAATGCATATTAGCACATATTTAAAGGGAATTATATTTGATTACATATAGAGGAAAATAGAGCTTGAGCCATGATACATTGTTATAGATATGGTCATGGGAACATATTTTGATTGGTCATCCAGTTGGTATATTGTGATACAGGAAGCCACAAGATCCCTCATCATTTGGATGGGAAACAATATACGTTGGTCATAGGGGTCATCTGGGTAATATTACATTTTATAGATGCGCATTTGACGACTTACAACTATAGATGGAAACATGGAGATCATAAAGGTTATACATATGGGTTCTTGATACTCTAGAGATCTTAGTTGTGGAGGTAGACCAAATCATCATTTATAGTGACTCCCATATCATAGAGATGTATAAGGTAAATTGGGTTCAAAGATAACTTGGGATCATACAAGACATACCCAATGGTGATCAGTGGTACTCACATGTTGCACATGAGGCTATGGACTTTGGTCCATGTATTTCCAGAGGAATCTTCTTTATATTTTTATCACAGGCATAGGATGCACATGCACAATTTTTTTATCCCAGGACCACACTAGCATATGATGTATGGTATGCAAAAATTATTCCTATAAATATCATTATTCCTTAGGTGCCCATAGATTCGGGGATAACACGGTGGAAACTAGGGAAAGACCACAACCGAGGAGAACCATAGGTAGACTAGGATAGGCGAGGCCAAGGAAAAATTGTAGGTACATGGACAAATTTAGGGGAAGGTTTGTGTATAGGGTAATGTTCTATAGGCTCCACCATAGGTGTAGGTACCTATATAGGTTGTATTACATCCACAAGTGCCAATAATGCATATTCTAGTTGTGTAGATATATGTGCCAACATAAGCACCTTTACAGTTCCATAGGTTCATATGTCGGTGCATGGTCCATTACATGCCCAATTTTCTCCACCAAGACAATCTAACTTAGTAGCAAGACTTACAGATGGAGATGGAGATGAAGATATATGTGTGGATAAAGTATGGGAAGATGAGGTAGTAGAGAGTATATCCGGGAGCATCATGCATGCATACCTTAACCGGGACCATCAACTACCGAGTTATCTTTACAGGAATAGAGAAACATGGTTATCAGAGAGTGGGAGGCCATCTTAATTACATTACATAGGATGACTCAAAAGGTGTAGAAGCTTACTACATAGAGGGATATATAATATAGGTGCAATATATGATTATAAAGATATTATTCCTAGTGCGTGGTGGAGCGGTGGTTTGGGTGAGCGATGCAGGATATCATAGCCATATCATAAGAGATGGGGTATTACTTGGCCCTATATGAGGAAATTATTCCAGTAGATTAGAGACCTCCTAATTATAACCAGAGAGTGGGTACTAGAGCCTTTAGATATAGTATATCTTAGAGGATTTCCAAATCAGCTAGGCAAGTATAGATGCCACTACATAGAGGTGGGGAGGAGAGACTAGGAATAGTTTTGTAGATCGATGCCCTTGATGACATGCGTATGTAATATGTATAAGATAATTTTTGGATATAGTGTACATGGAATTTTTATGTATATATATTGAAATTTGACACCACATATGATGGTGAGATATTCTATTTCCATGTGATGTAGTTATATATATGATTATATGATGATATAATAGAGTAGATGATGGTTATCATTTTTTTTTATTATGGATATATGATGATGTATCATGGATGTATGATGATTGTACATATAGTTTAGCATGCTTTTTTATAGCTTAGATTTTATTCATGATGAGGAACATGTTAATTCTATTGTACTTTTACACTTTGTAAAATCAATATCATGATGAAAAAAACATACAAATCAACAATAAGACTACAAAAATAATAAAAATAATGCAATCAAATCCTATACACATGGTAATTGATAAACACATTGATTATGAATAAGTCAAGATGGGTAAAAATACCTATGATTGGTCCAGAAAATGAAGATTTTTTTGAAAATAAGAAAGAAGTCAAGGAAAATGAGCTATGATAATCAACTAAATAAAAATTATTGATTAACAACGTATAAAAAAATTAATCAACAAGAGAGAAGAAACAAAAACATAAAACACATAAAAATGAAGGAAAAAAGCTAACAATGAGCCTAGTTAACAACATGATACTTGAAATTGGTCAAAACAAAAATGGAACAAGCCCAATTTAGAAAGAAACAAGAATAAAACAAAGCTAACAATGAGCCTAGTTATCCATTTTCTTGTAATTGGTCAAATAAATACACGAGAATGGAATAAAAACCACACACACATAGAAAATAAAGTAACACAATCATAAACAAAAACATCTAACTATCTCCCTATTGTGTTTCATAATGAAGAATGAGTAGACATGAATTCCTATAAGCATTGATGTATGCAAGGGGATAAGATTGGACCAAAGAGAAGAGTAAATACTCCTCATGACACTCTTATAAGATCCTATTGAGATTTGATCTTTAAAATGTATTTGATTGGATTTCCAAGCAAGGATGTATTCAAGGAAAATCTTGAAAACCAAATTTTCCCTAAGTGAGGATATGCATGAAGGGTCAATTGATGGTCTTTCCCACGAGCACAAATTATTTTCAAGGTTAAGATACATAATATTCATAGGATGATATGAATCAATCATTAGGATCATATTCAAATGGCTATATTGCCTAATTGTGTTGAAAGTTTTTTTGACATTTTGTGAAACATTTTCTGAATGTTTTTGTATTTTGAAATGTTTTGGATTTTTTGTGTTTCGAGTTTATACGATTTTTTGAAAAAATTGTGCTCCAATGAAAAAGTAAGGGTGTCCTTAAACTATGTTAAACATGGAAAAATTAATGAATACCACAAGATTGAATATAGTGGAAGTGGGTGAATATGACCGAGCGTAGCAAGAGACTCACATTCTAACTAGGAGGAACACCCAACACAAGAGGATGTGAGATGAAGCATGAAGTGGAAAAGGGTGAAGGGATGAAATACGGGGTTGTGTTAATGTGTACCCAACACTAGGGATACTCTTTAGAGGATGTGGAATAGAAATTCTTTAGACGAACAACATTTATGGGATTTTAAAATCTTTTTCATAACAATATGATCCCACTGCATATGTTCTTTTCTTGCACTTTTCTAAGTGATCCGAAAAATCAAAAACAATGTCTTTAATTTTTTTGTTTTTACCTCAAGAATATTAATAATTTATGATTTGTAAGACCATATCTATGAATATTGCATTTAAATTTAAACTACTAATAATAGGTATACTTTTTCATGGAGTCAAGAAAATCTTTACCACCCTCTTTTAATTTTTTTATAAAACTATTTTAATTAAATTTTTAGAGAAGGGTTTATTACCCCTCCGACTCTTACTATGGGAAGTGCATGGCCTGGGGTCAAAAAATCATTACAAGGAATACCAAAGGATCCCCCAAAGTATTTGGAACCTTGAGTGAATCGGCCAATGAAATGGTATCGCCACATATGTAACTAGCATACCTTTGTGAGGATTAGAGCCAAAACTATCCATAGTGGTGGCCCCGGTTTGATCATTTGAGTGGAGTGAAATCCAACTTATCATATGAAGAGGGGTAAAGTACATATGCCAACTAGAAATATTATACCACGCTTACTCGGGTGATTCTGGTACATAGGAGAGAAATTTTTATATAGGAAGCCCCACTTGACCAATATAACTTAAGCTTAAAGGCATTCTTTGAACAATATTAGTTTCATATACTCTATGTAATATTAATTTTTTGTTCCAAAATTTTATTATACATTATCTATCAATCTTCCTTTCACATTGCAATAAAATTTCAAGTCTTGAGTTTGGGATACCCATGTCCTAACTTAAGCACATTTATTCCACATTTGAGTCTTGACCCTTTGGTATTCACTTTACCATAGTCAAGCGTGATCATTTTCCTAATCCTTATAGTTTATCATTCACATTGTTAATCTTTAATCATTCACCCATTCTATGTCTACAAATTTAAAATTCACTTTATTAATTTTTAGGCCTTCATTTCAATCTATTTTAACTTAGGATTCAATTCACTAAGGGTTGAGTAATCGGATTCTCATTTTCAACCTCTTACATCTTAGCATTCACTTTACTAAGGGTTGAGTCAAATCTTCTCATTTCTAAACTTTCCATATTAGCATTCACTTTTCTAAGGGTTGAATGATCCAAATTTCATTTCCAATCTCTTTTATCTTATCATTCACTTTCCTAAGGGTCAAGTAATCCATATTTCATTTCTAACCTCATCAATCTTAACATTCACTTTGCTAAGGGTTGAGTCATATCCACTCATTTATAAACTCTTTCTTCTTAGCATTCAATTTTCTAAGGGTTGATTGAGATCCTTTCATTTCCAACATCTTCCATATTAGAATTCAATTTTCTAAGGGTTGAGTAAGACCCTTTCATTTCCAATATTTTCCATCTTAGCATTCACTTTTCTAAGGGTTAATTGAGATCCTTTCATTTCCAACATCTTCCATATTAGCATTCAATTTTCTAAGGGTTGAGTAAGACCCTTTCATTTCCAATATTTTCCATCTTAGAATTCACTTTTCTAAGGGTTGAGTAGGACCCTTTCATTTCCAACCTCTTCCATCTTATAATTCACTTTGCTAAGGGTTGAGTCAAACCACCTCCTCACTCTAGGTATTTATCTTTACTAAAATGGTGGGTTCACACAAGACATCAAATGATAAGTTACTCAAAAAAATTAATGGGATGATGAAACAAATATCTCAATTGGATTCCCAACTTAGTGAGAAATCAACCAAAAAGCCAATCATACAACCTAGTAAAGACACTACTCCACACAAAGTTAAATGTTAGTTTACAACCCTCGAATAAAGTATGTCTAGTGTCTTTCATAAATTAGAAAAGTATAATAAGATAAAATATCCTATCATAAGACCCTTCTTTAAAGGGGAACCCAAGCCTAAGTGTTATGCAGAACCATAATATTATGAACACCACCACATTGAAGGCCACTCTAAGGATCATTGTTCAATTATCTTCCATTATGTCCAAGACTTAACTAATGATGGAGTCATCAAAATATAAATTTAAAATTAAGCTATCAAAATAAAAAACACGTAAAATACTACAACTTCTATGAAGAGTTTAATATTTTCAAAAATTCTTTACATGATAAAACTCAACGAGATCAACATGACAATGGTCAAGGATTTATAAAAACTAATAAATATCTCCTCTGGATACTCTTTTGTTAATTAAATCATAAATTGAAACTATTTTGGACAAATATCTTCAAACATCAAACAGGACGTGAGAATGATTCAAGGATCCTTTCCATTCCATGATACAAATGAAGACTCTAAAGAAAATGGTCAATCATCAAACAATTTTTAACTTGATTCTATCCTTTCAATATTAGATCCTATGCCTAACATCCCTAGTATTATTATTGAGACATAACAACAAAAATTTTGGACACTTACAACACTCTAGCCTTCCATGTCTATGATACCTCAAACGATCAATCTTGAATTTAATAATGTTTCACAACATTTATTTTTTTATAAATTATTCTTTTATTTTACATAACATTATTAAATGATCAATGACGATACCTACATGTCAAGTAAACCATATGTGTGCAGTCCATGAGTTGTGTATTCCTAGGGGTATCCTCACATAACCATTTGAGATTTAATTCTAAATATATTGTAAAACAAATTAATCCAATTCCTAAAAGGAGAAACATTGAATATTTTCTCTCTACAACCTATAAGATGCCTTGGATGCCCATATATGGATCAATCCTTTGCTCCTTGCATCATTCCATTCATGGATGAAGGTCGTATTGATGTAGAGAACCTTTTAAAACACTAATCATATAAATATTCTATTCCACCTACATTGGAAATCATTCACAAAGGTATTAGGGAATATGAATTCCAACATATTCTCTGCATCAAAAAATTTCCTCTAACATCACATATATTTTTGATCTCATAAAAAAATTATCCAATCACATACCCATTGAGTTATACCTCATCCACCCAAGTCTCATACATTAGGAATCATCAAATCTTAGGATTCACTCTGTTGACTTTGACCTCGTCTTCCCAAGTCTCGTAAATCAAGAAAAATCAGATCATAATTTTATTAAAATTTTTCGATCCATTCCTCTTACTTGGACCTCATCCATCCAAGTCTCATAAATTGTGATTATTCAAATTTCTTAAACATGGACTTCTTCCATGATGATAAGTCCATTGCAAACCCCCATAAAAAAATTTAAAAATCAAAAAGAGTAAAAAGAGGATAAAAATCCATATCAAACCCATCATCAATATACTATACAAAAATGAAAAATGTATAAGAAAAAAATCTTATCCATATGTACTCTCCACACTAGGGAGGCCACTTGCATGGTCAATTAATCTAACAATTTTTTTAATTTTTTCATCCATTAGTAGATATCTTAATCATGACATCATCATCTCTCTCACATTCTTCACCTATATGAAACAAGTTAATATTGTTTTTCTTAGGCATTATGTTTCTAATCCTTGTTATGGGTTCTACCATTCCACATATTTTTACCTACAATTTTTTCTAAAATATTACTAATGGAAAATCCTCTTTTCAAAAAATCTCTCTTTAATAGAAAGCACTAAAATTCTTCACCCATATCTTTTAACCGTCCATCTTAGTCTAAGGTGTTGAACCCTTGCATCTTACTAGTCACATGCGGATGATATTTAGGGACAATTATTCCTTCCCAACAAGAAAAACATCAACAAACAAGGAAAAAATAAAAATAATATATATATATATATATATATATATATATATATATATATATATAAATCATTGCACCTTTTGTCCTTCACAATATTTGATGATGAGCCCAAACTTCCTAATAGTAGTGTGAGACTCATAGCGGAGGAAGGTATACTTACTCACCTACGTTTTTTCTTCAAAGTGTTGAGACCTTTCCTCTTACTAGTATCACAGGGCAAGATGCAGAGGGTCATTTCAAAAATCAATCAAAATAAATCCTTGAGAATATCTGAATCAAAAATTACTTAGTCATACAAATCCCAAGAAGTTTCTCATGTTAAAAGAGACAACATTTCCTTCAATTGTATCTTTTCAATCAAGAGGCCACCAATGGATCTAAGTGTATTCAAAACCTATAAAGTGTAATAATCTTGGAATTGATCAGGTAATCTTGACTAGAGGTGAGTCACATTTTCTTGAATGGACAATTGTTACACCTTGTGTCTTGGCATCCTTCATATTCATTATCCTATCACTATTCTTTTAGTTCTCATGTTCTTCTTGGCTTTCAATAGTGAGCATTCACATCTTCCTAGTTGTGTGGAGTCACGAGTGGAGTGAGACATCCTATCACTATATCATCTACATTCTGCCAATGGAATGAAATGCTTACAATTGTTTGAACATGAGTTCAGATGGTGCACCCTTTACTGAGTCAAAAATCCAAAAACATTCAAATATGTTCAGAAATCCAAAAATAGTATAAAATGTTTAAAATACAAAAAAATCGAAACTAAAAACACTAAAACATTTAGAAAATGTTTCACAAAATTTCAGCAACTATCAACATAATTCAAAAATATCACCATTTGATGACAATCCTACTAATCGTTCTAGGTCATCCTACAATACTAAATTTTCTTACCCTTGACATGCATCCTTTCTTAGGGTAAAGAAAATCAATTAAGCCTTCACATATAACTTCTCTTAGGGCACACTTGGTTCTCAATTTTTTCTCTAATTTTAGTTTCATTTCTTGGAAAAATAACTTAATGTAATGAAGGTCATTTTTAAAAGGATCTAATAAGAGTTTCACAAGGAGTAGTTACTCTGCTCTTTGGTATGGTCCAATCCCCTTGCATTTCAACGTCATTTCTTAAGGGAATTCATATCTACTTGTTATTTATTATGGAACACTTTAGGGAATAGTCACATGTCGTTATTATCAATTGTGTTACATTGTTGATGTTAGATGTTAATCTTGTGTAAGTAGTCTTGTTAACATCTTGGTTTTTCTATAATCTTGGTGCATCTATATTACTATATGCATAAGGGTTTGTTTTACAATCTTGTCATTGTTTTACAATTTATTTTGTGTATGCTTTTAATCATGGTGTTAATTAACATATGCCATAATAAAATTGAGTCAACAAAATATCAAAAATTCAAACACACACATGTGAAACTCACAACTTACAAAATCACAAAAACCAAAAAAATCCAAAATTCCAAAAATTAACAAAAAAACCATATATATCAAAAAATTCAAATAATCACAAAATCCTAAAATTACAAAATTATCAAAAACCAAAATTAGTGAAATCAAAACACTTCAATCCTACCATCTTGGTTGTTCCAAACTATCTTATGACTATGACAATTAATTATTTCCCTCACGCATATCCTTTCTTGGGGAAATTTTTGCTCTCATTCTCTCCAATGCATTTTTAGCATTCGTGCTTGGGGGAAATGACCCTTTTCAATTTCATATTACACTTCAATGAGATATAATAAGAGTGTCATGAGGAGTAGTTACTCCACTCTTTGGTCTGATCCAATCCCTCTACATATATTGTTGCTTAGGGGCATTCAAATCTGCTTACTTATCACTATGGAACACATTAGGGGCAATGCTAATTGTTTCTATTTCAAGGTTGTTTTTCATTGTTGTTATTATTTCTAGAGAAATTTCATGTATTTCATTATCGTCTTGGCTCATTTATAGCTATGACGCCTAATTTTACAATGTATATAGGGTTTTTTTCTTTTGTTTGGCTTTGGACCAATTACAAGGAGTATGTTCACACATTGGCTCATTTATAACCATGGTGCCTACATCTACTATGTATATTGGGTTCTGTTTTCCTTTTCACTTTTGCTATGTCTCTGATTTTTTATGCACATAATGGGTTAAACATTATGAATTTTTCATAATCATGGTGATAACTCTATTTTGCAACAATAAAATAATGTTGTTCTAAATTTCACTCTTTAAATGGAATCTCATGCTACAAGAAAACTCCATCCGTTCCTCCTTCTATTCCTTTCCTTCTTCCTATTAAACGAATGTCCTCCACTTTGTTGCATCAACCATCCTCTTAAGGGGGCATTCCCTTAGCATCCACACTCACTACTGTGGCATCTAAATGCTTCATCGATTCCTTGTATTTTTCTCACTAATCTACATGCATCTACTATCTTAAAAATGATATTACTTCATAATAACACTTTAAATAGGGCTTAATGTAGGCATCCTAAAATGCATACTTATTTCTAGTCTATCCTCATTTATTCACACCTCCTTTATAATTAATGAATTAAATTTATTAATTCATACTTTGAGTATTGTCCTTTAATATTTAATTTAATTAAATATGTGATACCCCTTCATAATTAATTAAATTAATTCTAAGCATACTTAAAATATACTACAATTAACCTTGGATAATTTAATTAAATGGTTAATTTCCTACTCATCCTCCACTTAAGCTCCACTTCATTATCCTAGTCACCCCACTCAACTCCACTTCTAGAATCCTACAAAGGTGGAAGCAACAAAGTTACACATACAACCACCTTCCGGATGCAAACTTATTGCCAACTAAAAATTTACTACCCCTTAATGGATATTCAATCCATTCAAACTGCTATAACCTCCTCTAATGCTATTTTAAGAATATGCATTCATGACCTCATTAACAACCTTCAACCACTCCATAGCCTCTCCTTCGATTATAAATAACAGGTCATATCCTTCACAAACTATCCCCTGGAAGCTATGTAGTAAACCTCTACTAATTTTCTATTTGATTGAAAATATTTCCTTGTGTCCAAATTTTCTCGTAACATTTCCATTTCTTCATTTGGAGATTAATTTAGAGCATACAAATCCAAAAATCATAAGAAATTCAAAAAGTGTGTGTGCACTTCAATAATTTCATAATCGAGGTTGTAAGAGGAGCTTTAAGAAAGGTTTGTTGCTAATTATTTTCTTATCTTTCACTTCTATAAGTTTTTCCTGTATATATTTCAAAAGTAGGAAATAAGTACATATTTCCTATATACCCATGTCCTAACTTAAGCATGTTTACTCCACATTTGAGTCTTGACCCTTATGTATTCACTTTACTATAGTCAAAAGTGATATTTTTCCTAAGCCTTGTAGTTTAACATTCACATTGCTAAGCTTTAAGCACTCACCCATTTTACGTATATAAATTTAACAATCACTTTGTTAAGTTTTAGGGTTCTTCATTTCCAATATATTCTATGTTAACATTCAATTTGTTAAGGGTTGAGTAATCACATTATTATTTTCAACCTATTCCATTTTAGCATTCACTTTTCTAAGATCTGAGTTGGATCCTCTCATTTCTAAAATCTTCCATCTTAGCATTTACTTTGCTAAGGGTTAAGTCAGATCCTTTCATTTCCAACCTCTTCCATCTTAGCATTCATAGTTCTAAGGGTTGAGTAGGACCATTTATTTTCCAAACTCTTCCATCTTAGCATTCAATTTGCTAAGGGTTGAGTAGGACCCTTTCATTTCCAGTCTCTTCCATCTTAGCATTCACTTTGCTAAGGGTTGAGTCAAATTTCCTCCTCACTCTAGGTCTTTATCTTTACTACAATGGTGGGTTCACACAAGACATAAAAAAAAAAGTTACTCTAAAAATTCATGGGATTATGAAATAAATATCTCATATGGCTTCCCAACTTAGTGAGAAATCAACCAAAAATCCAATCATACAACCTAGTGAAGACACTACTCCATGCAAAGTTAAATTCATGTTTACACCTATCATAGAAAGTATCAATAGTTTCTTTCATCAATTAGAAAATAGCAATATGATAAAATATCCAATCAAAATACCCTTATTTAAATAGGAACCCAATCCTAATTGTTATGAAGAATCAGAATATTATGAAAAACACCGCATCGAAGGCCATTATATGGATCATTGTTTAAGTCCTTGCCATTATGTCCAAGACTTAATTGATGATGGATTCATCAAAATAGAAACCGGAAATGAAGCTATTGAAATAGAAACATGCTAACTACCATAACTTCTAATGAATATTTGAACATTGTCCAAAATTATTTACATGATAAAACTCAATGAGATCAAGAAAAGGGTCAAGTATCTATAAACCAAAACTAATCAATCTCTCCTCCAATTTCTCTTTCATTAGTGAAATCAGAAATCGAAAGTGTTTTAGAAAACCATCTTAAAATTTCGAACAAGGACTTGAAAATGATTCAATGATCCTTTCCATTCCATGATAAAAATGAATAATTTAAAGAAAAGGGTCAATCATTGAGCACCATTGAGCTTGATTCTATCCTTTCAATGTTATATCCTACGTTTGAAATCCCTTTTCTTGTTATCGAGACACAAAAACAAGTTTAGAAACTTGTGAAAAGGTAACCTTCTATATCTGTAATACCTCAAATGGTCAAGCTTGAATTTAATAATGTTTCACGATAGTTATCCAATGTAGAGTCTTCTTATGTTTTACATAACATTATTAAATAGTTAATGACGATACCTCAATGTCAAGAAATATATATGTATGTACTCAATGAGGTGTGTATTCCTATGGGTATCCTCACATAACCGATTCAATAAATAATCACAAATTTTTGTCAAACAATCTAATATTATCATTTGGTACATCTAACCTTTTGACTATTTACATCCCCAAATCCAATTTATGACACATTGAAGCATTCATGGATAATCATATAACCAAAATAATGATTATAAATAAAGTCGTAATGTTGAATATTTTATCTATAAATCCTACAAGGTTCCTTCAATGCCCATCTAGGGATCAATCCTTCATTCCTTGCATCATTCTGAAAATGAGTGAATAATAATTTCAACATATTCTATGCATTGAAAAATTACCTCTAACATCACATAGGTTTTTTGATCTCATCAAAAATTATCCAATCATATACCCATATAATTGGACCTTGTATGCCTAAGTCTCGTAAATTAGGACTCATAAAATATTAGGATTCACTTTGTATACTTGGAAATTGTCTTCCCAAGTCTCATAAATTAGGACTACTTCAATCAATTATTCATTAAAAATATTTTGATCCCCTCCATTTACTTGGACCTTGTCTACCCAAGTCTCATAAATCACGACTCATCAAATCATAAGTTTATTGAAAATATTATGATCTACTCGTTAAATTTGACCTCGTCTACCTAAGTCTTGTAAATAAAGACCATTCAACTTTCCTAAATAGAGAATTCTTTCACGATGATAAGTCCATTGCAAACCATCATCCACAAAAACACCAAAAAATCAAAAAGTGTAAAAAGAGAATAAAAATCCATATCAAACCTATCATCAATGTACTATACAAAAATTAAAAATGTAGAATAAAGAACTTCTTGTTCACAGGTACTCTCCACACTAGGGTGAAAACATTTTTAATCATTTCATCCATTGGAATATTTATCTATCATATCATTATCATATCTTCACACTCTTCACCTATAAGACACATGTCAATATTGTTCATCTTAGGCATTGTGTGTCTCATCCCTATTATGTTTTCTACCAATATATATATTTTTACCTATGGTTTTGTCGAGAAGCTTATTGATGGAAAATACTCTTTTCAAAAAAATCTCTCTCTCAAACAAAAAATAGTAAATTTATTTTCCTAGACCTTTTGACCATCCATCTCGTTATATGGTGTTGAACCCTTGTGTCCTTCTAGTCACATGGGACTGATATTTGGGGGAAAGTGTTTCTTCCCAATAGGCACTATATCAACAAATAAGAAAAAATTAATCAAAATACAAAAAAAATATTCATAATCAGTAAACCTTTCATCTTTCACAGTCTTTGGTGTTGAGCCCATGTTTCTTACTGGTAGCATGAGACCTGGAAAAATATAAAGGTACCCTTACTCACCGCATCTTTTATTTTGTGTTGAGACTTTTCCTTTTACTCATGGTATGGGGCAATATTTAGGGTCATTTTAAAATAAAATCAAACAAAATAAATCCTTCAAAAAATTTGAATAAAAAAGTTCTTAATCATACACATCCCAAGAAAGATATCATGTTAAGAGAGAAAATAATACCTTCAACTGGATCTTTTCAATTAGTAAACCACCAATGGATATAATTCTAGTAAAAATCTATAAAATAAAATTATCTTGGAATTAGTCATATAATCTTGACTATAGATTAGTTACACTCTTTCTAAATAGATCATTGAAACACCTTGTGTCTTTGCATCAATCAATTTCATAACACTATCTTCACTTGTATCATGTCCTTCTTTACTCTAAGTGTTGAGCCCTCACATCTTACTAGTTGTGTGGAATCACGAGTGGAGTGGCACATCCTATCACTAAATCATCTACATTTTGCCAATGGAATGAAATGCTTACAATAATTTGAGCATGATTTAAGGAAATAAACCCTTTACCAAGTCGAAGATCTAAAAACATTAAAATATGTTTATAAATCCCAAAAAATAGTATAAAACGTTCAAAATACATAAAAATCAAAACAATAAAAAAGCAAAACATTGAGAAAATGTTTTAAAAAATTCAACAATTGTCAATGCATCTCAACAATATCACCATTTTACACCAATCCTATTGATCATTCTAGATCATCCTACACTAATCACTCTTCTTACCCATGACATGCATCCTTTCTTAGGGGATAATACAATCAATTAACCCTTTGCGTATAATTTCGCCTAGGTACACTTGGTTCTCAAGTTTTTCCTTGCATTTTAGTGTCATTTCCTAGAAAACTGACTTAATCCAATGTAGATAATTCTTTAATGGGATCCAATAAGAGTGTCACAAGGAGTAGTTACTCCGCTCTTTGGTCCAATCCATTCCCCTTGCATTTCTATGTCATTTCTTGGGGGCATTCACGTATGCTTATTATTCATCGTGTAACACTTTAGGGGAATAGTCACATGTTGTTATTATTAGTTGTGTTACATTGTTATTGTTAGATGTTAATCTTGTGTAAGTAGTCTTGTTAGCATCTTGGTTTGTATATAATCTTGGTGCGTTTGTATTTTTTTTATTATTGGTAAATAGTTTTTTGAAAGGGACTATACCCTTGTACAGAAAGGCTCAAAAGCTAGGATAGAACATGAAAGCCCAACAACAGAAAATAGTCTACTTAGAAAAGTACCAACAACCAACATCAAACCAGAAAAAAATAGCTGATGAACAACAACTAGTCTGCAACAACACCGCAACACCATTGCAGATCCAAAAACTGTTGTTTGGCAAAGACAAGGAACAATGTAGAACAACTGAACAACAAAAGAGAAACAAATCATTGAGGTGGAGAAGTGGCATTCTTTAAAATAATCTTTTTCTTTTTACGGACCGTTACCCAACCTGATGATGCCTCCATGAATGGAGGGTTAGATAAAGGAGTATTTTCCTTAGTTGTAATAATTCCATCTGAAACAACATCATTGTTAACTTGAGATAAATTTATTTTATTTTCCTTGATCATCAACAACTAAAGAAGATAATTTTTGCATTTTCCTCATTGTCAGCAATAGGATTTTCCGATAAAGGGGTTTCAGGGACAAAATCAGATTCAGCCTCTGTATTTGAATTTGATTCTAGGTCCTCTTTTGCACCGAAAACCAAGTGTTCCGGAGGGCATCTTTCCACCAGCTGCGTTTCTCATGTTGGTGCTTTGCCATCCCACAATTAGTAGAGGTGTGACCTAAACAGAAACATCTTCTACATCGGAATGGAAGACCTTCGTAATCTAAAGGTTGTGACCAAGTTCTGTTTTGCACTCTAAGATCAATGGTTGCAGGAAGGTTTTTAGCCGTGTCTAGTTCCACCAAGATCCGAGCATAGGTAGTATGGGTGTAATCAGAGGTTTGAGAATCTATAAAAGTGTAGTTCCCAAGGTGTTTCCAATAGATTTCAAACATTCACCACTCCAGAATTGGAGGGGTAAATGGGGTAATCAGATCCAAATAGGTTTGCATGAAAAAGACTCAGTGAGCGGGTTAAAAGAGGGGAACCAGGATTTAATGACCAGGTGCTTAGATTGGCAAACCCAAAGCTTGGAAGCAATGGAGTTTTTATCAGCTATTGAAGAAAAAGTTACAATGAAAATACCTTTAGCACACGGGTATAAGTCTAACCTCCCAGCGATCAATGGAGTCCAGTGCTTGGAGATCCATGCGTGTAGATCAGGAAGGCTCGGCCAAAGTCCTCCGAATCTGCAGATCAGAGCATGTTCCTTATAGTATTTTTCAGTTGAAATGACCTCCTCCCCAAATGTTATGCATGGGGTACTATCTACAGGCTTCATAGGAGAATCCTTGCCCCTTAATGCATCTTTGAATGAGGTTACAGTGGGGCCGTGAATAGATGTGCCTTGACCAGTCCCGCCAAGATCATGGTGAACTCCCAGTATAGATGCCCCACCTCCACCGAGGGAGCCTGACCGGTGATTTTTTCTTCGTCCTCAGAAGAAGTAATATTGGAACTATCGCGGGTAGAGAAAGTGAGATTAATCCAGGATAGGGCCGAGTCCTCAACCCCCAAAGCCTTGTTGCCTCCAACCACATGTTGTCTTGTTGCATCCTCGACGTGCATCGTTGGATAGTTCCGGAGGTAATTGCTTCCATGGAAATGTCTGATTCCATACCCCATTTAGGTTTCGCATAGGGTCGGTTAGGGCTCGTGGATTTCGAGAAGAATTGGCATGGGTAGCGACCATTTATGAGTTAATCTTGGTGTGTCTGTATTATTATATGCATAAGGGTTTGTTTTGCAATTTTAGCATTGTTTTATAATTTCTTTTGTGTATGTTTTTAATCATGGTGTTAATTAACATATGCCATAATAAAATTGAGTCAACAAAATATCAAAAATTCAAACACACATGTGAAACTCACAACTTAAAAATCACTAAAAAAATCCAAATAATCACAAAAACCTTTTAAATATTCAAAAATCCAAAAATCAACAAAAAAAACCATATGTATCAAAAAATCATCAACAAATTCAAATAATCAAAAAATCCTAAAAATTACGAAATTATAAAAAAAAACCAGAAAAACACAATCAGTGAAATCAAAAAACTTCACTCCTACCCTCATGGTCGTTCCAAACTATCTTACGAATATCAAAATTAATTATTTTTCTCACTGTATCCCGGGAAAATTTTAGTTCTCATAATATTGAATGCATTTTCAATGTATCGTGTTTGGGGAAATGACCCTTTTCAATCTCATATTACACTTCAATTAGATCTAATAAGAGTGACATGAGGAGTAGTTAATTTTTTCTTTATTCCGATCTAATTCTTTTGCATATATCATTGCTTAGGGACATTCAAATTTGTTTATTGTTCATTATGGAATACATCGGGGAAAATTTAATTTTCTTTATTTCAAATTTTATGTTGCATTGATTTTATTATTTCTAGACCAATTGCATGTATTTCATTATCATCTTGGCTCATTTATAGCCATGATGCATACTTTTACTATGTATATTGGGTTTTCTTTGTTTTTTATCTTTTTTTTTTCTTTGGACCAATTGCATGTATTATGCTCCCACCTTGGTTTCTTCATAACCATGGTGCATAAATTTATGGTGTATATTGAGTTTGTTTTACTTTTTGTCTATTATTTATTGTGTGTGTTTTTTTACGCACATAATGGGTTACACATCATGATTCCTTAATAATCATGGTGACAACTCTATTGTGTAACAACAAAATAATGTTTCTCTAAATTTCACTCTCTCAATAGAAGCTCATGCTATGATAAAACTCCCTCCCTTACTCATTTCATTCCTTTCCTTCTTCCTATCAAGAAACTATCCACTACTTTGATGCATCACCCATCCTTTTGAGGGGGCATTCCCTTAGCATCCATGCTCTTTGTGGCATCTAAATGCTTCACCATCTTCCCTATCTTCCACTCACTATTCTACATGCATTTTATTATGTTTAAAATTATATTACTGCATAATAATAGTTTAAAGAGGGGCATATGTAGACACCCTAAAAAAACATACTTATTTTGAGTCTATCCTTATCTATTCATACCCCTTTAGAATTAATTAATTCATACTTTGAGTATTTATCCCTTTAAGATTTAATTCAATTAAATTTATCATACCCATTTAGAAGTAATTAAATTCATTATAAGCATACTTAAAATATACTACAATGACCCTTGGCTAATTTAATCAAATATTTATTTAAGGAAATGGTTTATTTCCTACTCATCCTCCACATAAGACCAACTTCACTATCCTAGTCACCCCACTCAAATTCACTTCTAGAATCCTTCAAAGGTGGGGGTAGGAAATTTTCATGTATAACCACCTCATTGAATAAAAATAGAAGTTTACTTCTCCTCAATGGATATTCAATCCATTGAAACTTCTGCAACTTCCTCTAATGCTATTTTAAGAATATACATTCAAATCTCATTATGAATCTTTAACCACTCCATGGCCTATCATGTAATTATAATAATAGGCCATATCCTTCACAAACAATCCCTAGAATATTTGTAGAAATCCTTTGCTAATTTTCTATTTGATATCTTCATATTGAAAAGCTTTCCTCGTGTCCAAATTTTCTTGTAAGCGTTGTCACTTCTTCATTTGGAAATTAATCTAGAGAATCCACAATCCTAATATCATAATAAATTCAATAATTATGTGTTCACTTCATAAATTTCATCATTGAGGTTCCAATACGAAATTAGAGAAAGGTTTATTGCTAATTATTCTCTTATCTTTCACTTCTACAAGTTTTTCTTGTATACACTACCTAAGTAATCAAATTTTGACATAGTATTACACAATGCAAAAATAGTTTTATGTAGTTTTCAAAATATTTTACAAAATAATAAAAATGCATTACTTGACTAACTAACTTCCATATTAAACATTCCATTTAGTATAAAATGAAGTGAAATTTTTGAAATAAATTAAGAGAGGAGGTAAGGAGTTCATGTTTGTAAATGAACAAAACGAGGTTGGGAGGTACACTTTGAGTGGTTCCATATGCAATACAAGAGACCACAACCATTATTTGATGGAAATTTGTGACCATTCCAAAGCTGTCATTTTGGAATCTTGTGTAACCATTGCATTCGATGAGACCATACTTTTGAGGTATTTTTGGAATTTGATTTAACATATGCCACTACCTTTTACATAAAAATTCCAAATCCTTTTCAACAATTCAAGTTTTCACATATTATAAAATCTCCACCTTCCATAGACCCCATTTAATAGTTCATGTATCTTATCTTGGGTCACACATGTTTTGTACATAATTATGAGTGCACCAAAACCCCTAACCAAAAAAATCCCTTTTGTGAGTATACCTAGAAGAATGTCAATACCCAGTTTGTGAATTTGTTAGTATGAAGGGATGGTTAAGTTGAGCACAATATGCTTCCAATAAAACCATTGGGAAGAGATGGTTTTTCTTGATTGAGGTACATATTATTACCCAATGTTGTTTATAATAAACCTATTTTGTGTTGACTTTGATGCTAGTTCACTTGAGTCATGTAACAAAACATTAAAAAAAACATTAAATTCCCTTTTCTACACAAGTTTAGAAGACATTGGCACGATTATAGAACTACATTTGCACATGTCCATTCGTAATTTTTAGAGATATCTAAGGCCATTTAAATAAAACCATTCTCTATAGAACCAAAACTAATAAAAACAAAGCATGTAACCGGTTTAGGTTTACTTGGAACATTGATGATAAGGTTTGGAGTATCCCAAGATAGTCAAATCTACCAAATGCCAACCAAATAAATGAATCTACGTAACCTTCATAGTTTTAAATTGCACACAAATGACAAGGTTTAAAGTTTCCTTGAGATAACACCTTGCATGACCTCAAAATAGGAAACCACACGCAATGCATTTATATTTTTTTATTGTTATTTCCTTGCCATGATTTGGATATGCTCCAATTTGTTTCCCCTAAGTAACAAAATCCATGCATTCACAAGAATTTTAACTCAAATGTTGAATAAAAGGTTTATATTTTCCCCAAGATAGCTAGAACCACCCAAAAAACAAACCAAACACCTAAAAAATAATATAACATTATTATTTTTTACCGAGGCACCTCTGACCCTCAACACCTCAAACCTATGCATTTGTAAGAGATAAAAACCAAATAAAGAAGCTTAAATGGTTGATTATGCTCTAATAATGCATTTAGAAGCTTCCACATCTTATAACCATGAATTCTAATAGATGAACATATAACATCGACAATATTCCCTTTCTAAAATGTATTGAAGGGCTTCCATGGGCTACCTCAAAACTCCCATTTTGGTGTTGATGTGGGGAAAATGGAAAATTTTATGTAGAAGGGAGTTAAAATTTCCCAACACATTTTCAAGAGAGTTTCCATGCCTCATTTCAACACACCCATACTTTTCATATCCTATGTTGAGTAGACAAAATGTTTCTCTAACGAGAAGACACGCCAAGGATGCATGCATAGGAACAAGGTGCATTTGGAGGTGCGGGAAGATAGGAAAGGAAATGCACGCCATAACACATTGGCTCAAGACTTAACCAATTTTTTGGATAAGGGCTATTGTTGGAGATAACGTGTGGAGTACACATAAAGATGAATACTTGCACTCCATGCAATGGTATTTTGGGAACAAGCGATAGATAAGCACCATGCATAGTTTAAGCTAATAATAGGATTTCTACTTAGAGTTAACTATAGGACATCTATTGTTAGAGCACTTACATGTTGTGCATACTATTATAAAGGTGCATGGATATTATCATCATGTGACCTATTTTTAGAAGTTCATGGGTGGTGAAGGAAATTCCCTACCCCTATAAATATGTATTGATTTGCGTAGTTTAGTGTGGTGAATTATTGTAGAGTTTTGTTATTGGTTTTGACGCACACATGACTCATGGAGATACTAATATAGTGTAAGAAGCTTATGTGTTTTACAATATTTAATTAAATGGAATATATTAGTTGGATAATGGCATTAGACATAACTAAATTTGGCTATTGTATAGTTAATATTATCAGAGTCATTGTTTAGTTTGTCTTTCATACAATCTAAGATCTAGATCTAGTTTATGCACTATGGGTAGTTTACTACTAATTATGGATATGAATATGTTTAAGTATAATCATGCTAATATTTTATAAAAGAAAATATAAAGAGGGAAATTGTGCCTTTGCACACTTTGGGTGAGTGCTCAGCTTAAGTTCTAAGTGATGTGCCAGTGCACCTAGGTTGTTCATAGTAAATTTTAGGCTGCATCATTGGTTCCATTTCCAGGGCCTCTTTTTCAACTATTTTCAGGATGTTTCATGATGAAGACGTATTGGTTGACCTTCTCAAGTGTTTAGGAATGGATGGTGGATTTGGAAGAAGAATACTCTTGGAGATTCAACATTGGATCTGATTTTGATACACACACGTGGGTGGATCAGAACTTGTATGACTGTTTATATGAATTTTTCTTTACTATCTTTCCGATAGATCTATACGAGTGGCTAGTTTCTTATGTGTCTAAAAGGAATTAGAGGTTTCACACACTTGTATAGATGCAAGAATAATTTTAGGCCCTCTATGATGCTGATATGATTTGCACGCGTGCGTTGTGGACACTTGGTTCCGTGGTATTCTGAATAGCTATATTTTGGAGTACTCAATTTCCACTTATTCTTTCCCGAGAGGTAGCTGAGTTTCAATTTTTATGTTATCCTAGGGGAACCTATCTATAAGGCATTCCACTAGTGATCAAAATCTTTATGGTAACCCTAAATTTGGAAGAGAAGTCAATGGCTAGCTAAACCCCACCATGTGCAGGGGCAGGAGAAGGTTTGGTGAAATATGGCGAACCTAGTGGGAGAGAGGATAAGAGAAGAAATGATTTTTAATTATAATGAGGTGCACAAGAGGGATTTAGGAAAAAAATACGAGGTTACAAAATGAATGGCGTTGAGGAAAGAGATGGCTCATGAAGGATTTGGAGCTCACACAGAGGGCGTGGAGCCATATCATTTGGAACTCCCCCATCTGGGAAAACATGACAGAAAACCCTCATCGGCCTCTTATGAGAGTGCACCGGAAGAGAAAATTTAGGCTGAAGGTGAACATCTGAATCTACCTAGCAACCTAGCCCTTGCGCTTGGTTTTCCAGTTTCTAGTATAACCAGTAGTCAACAAGCTATTTTGGGTAGTAGAATAATAGGAGTGAATCAAATAACAAGTACATCTATGGCTAGGAAGACATCTTCCTTATTATTTGGAGGTGCCCTTTCGGGTGCGTCGTCGTATATAACTTAGGCGTGTAGAATTTTGGACTCACCTCACGGGAATAGTACCTCCTCCTAGATGGTAGCATTTTAGATTAGTACCTTTGGTGGGACACATGGAGTGCATCCTCGGTTTGATTCCTACTACGGTTGGAGGATCAAGAGGAACAAGTGGATCGAGGATTTGGCGAGATCACGGGGCGGAGGTAACACGGGAGGTTCTATATCCGGTGGGCATGGTCGAACCAACCCCAGAATATTTACATGGAGATTTCACTTCGTCTTCCAGAGTATAGGGGAATAGAAGATGTTGTTGAGCATGTGCACATGTGTGAGATATTGTGGCACACAAAAGGGATCACAACTTCTAAGCACAAGGTAAGTTAGTTTACAACTACGTTATAGAGACGCACACATAGTTTGTACAGAAGTCGACCACCGATCAGACTTGTGTAGACTATACAGTGTTACAAGATACTTTCCTTAAGGAATTTTATATCCGTATGTTCAAGCATAAGAGTATAAACATGCTTAAGGATATTAAGTAGGGAACTACTAAGAGTTTTTAGGAGTATGATGCTCATTTAAAAATGCTTTTGTCTAAAATTTCGTATGATATCCATGCAAGCCAACATGCAAAGTGGTTTGTCAGAGGTTTGATCACAATTTTTAAGAGGGAGTTGTCACATAAGACATATATGGATCCATGTGAAGCACTTGAAGTATTTTTATGTGATGAGGCATTTGGAAGTATAGACACTGGAGTGAGCCCATTCCTGGAAGCTCATATTGTAGCTATGTCAAAGTAGTTGGAGAAACTATCGGCCAATTCCGAGCACGAGACACACATTGGGATTTGGTGTACATATTTTGAAGTGGAGGGGCACATTAAGGATATTTTCCCCATATATTTATACGTTCATTATTTCTAGACTGTGAGATATGTCATTTAGACCATGATGTAATTTGTTTCCCATTATTACAACACACGATAAGGAAGAGTGTATCTTGCTACTGTAAGATTTTCTAGTCCACGAAGCACAATACTGGAGATTGTAGGTTGATTAATCATATCCATGATGTCATTAATATTGGTGTATGATAGACAAGAGTATTAGATAACTCTAAAGGTAAAAGTGAGCACCATGATCATGATCACACTCAAGGGCACTATGATCAAAATGAAGGGTGCTTATAAGGAGGTTGTGGAAGAGGTCAAGGATACCATGGTGGATTTAGGGGCCAAGGCCATGGTGGTGGAAGAGGTGAGTTTCCTCATGGAACATTTTATACATGCGGATCTCTTGACCACTACATGCGTGAATGTCCTCAGAATATTACTTGTTCTTTTTGTGGAAAGAATCATAACTATGAGGAGTTCCCAGACTTATATGAGCATCTTAGAAAGTAACATAAATAGGAGAAAAAGGGTACAAAGGTGGTTAGAATATAATGTGCCATGGAAAACCAATGGATTCCAAAGTTGGCACCAGAAATAGAGGTAGTACCTATGAAAATTACTATATGCCATGAGGTTGCGCACGCCATAGAGCGTTACAACAAAATCCTACCATTACTAGGGAGGAGGTTTTACATGCAAGATACCTAGATCCTACACATCAAAAGGAGGTTTATTAGGAAACCATGGAGGTGCTTAGAAATCTTCAGGGTGAAATATAGTTTTTAAAGGAGCAGCCACAGAAGTTAGAACAAAAGAAGGTAGAAAAGATGGTCCGATCGGATGTTGATGATATGAAATAAGTATGCAAGATGTTGTGCCAGGAGAATATTATTCCATTACTAGGGAATTGGTTAAAGGGAAACACTCCACACATAAGTATTGAGAATGGATGGTAGATCCTACATGCTAATATCCCCCTCATAGCTTGTATTATGAAAAAGAGATCACTCTGAATGTTGTTATGGATGGGTTACTTTTGAGAAATATATTGATTGAAACAAGTGCAAAAGTTAATGTTCTTATTTTAGATGCATGGGTGCAAATGGGAAGACCTCCATTACAGCCATCCTCTAATGTAATTTTTATGGAAAATCTAACTAAGGCCACTCCAATAGGATTTTTAAAGGATTCATACATTACTATATAAGGGGCCAAGTTTCTTGTGGACTTTGAGGTTTTAGCACTTGCGAAGCGAGATAGATTCCCAGCTCTACTTGGGCAACCTTGGTGTTATCAAAATAATGTTGATCTACGGTTCAACAAGGAGTATATAACTTTTGATAAAAATGAAGAATGAGTTACTATCCCTTTGACAAATGGGAAATATGCACCTTATGTGGAACCTTTAAGTGAGGAAGACCTAAAAAAATTTATGTGTGTGTCATTCAAGATCCAAAAGTCCTTGAGCCATCTAAGGAAGGAATCCTCCAAGTGGGAAGATGCACAGTCTATTAGTGATACTACAAGTATTTCTTGTGATAATTTTTGTGCATGGAACCTATGATATGGTTGGGCACAAAGAAAGAAGTGCATCTACATGTGGAGCGAGAACTCATTGTATTAGGAGATTAGGAAACAACTCTATACCTTGGTACCTTTGGTGAAGGAGACCCTAAGGTGTTCATGCATGTCATAAAGGAACAATGGAAGGATCAAGTGGACAAAAGAAATATATTAATTGTATAGTCTATTGACTCGGACAACAATTTGGTGGATGGTTCACATGGATAATCTTATAGAATGTAATGAAGTGAGAATTGCTCTAACAACCTGGTTTCTGAGGAGTAATGCACCTACTCAAATCTACAAATATCATGGTAATCATCATGTTCAACACCACGTTTAGTAGTGTGAGAGAATCTGAACATAGGGGAATGAATATTTACCACCTTCACTATGGGTACACAAAATTTATTTCACCTTGCAAGGTTGCACACACGCTTAGTATGTTTATGTGGTGTTGCATAGGGAGACCAGAAATTGGAAAGAATTGACTACATGAATGATCCATACTTTTGACTACTTCTCCACTAAACCTCTAGTGAAAGAGGTATTACGAATTATGGAGCGCTTGACTATGGGAGACAATGCAAAGGATGAAGAAATCATTTAGGATTTATTTGGTGAGGCAGACCTGAAGTGTGTTTTGATGAAGTAGATAAGACATATGTGAACTACTTTAGCACACTTTCCTTGAGAAGGAGAAAGGAAAGATGGTCTACATAGTGGATGATGAAGAAGTAGAAAATTTTGACATAGATCATTTAGCAAGTATGCGTGACATTTTAGATAGTGTGGATAAGAAGGTAAATGTCTATCATGAACCTATGAAGACCAATAAATTGAACATTAGTATGGATGTTAAACCTAAGGAGGCCATAATTAGAGATTATTGGTCTGATTCTAAAGTGTCTAAGATATTTGAGTTACTACGTGATTTCTAGGACTTATTTCCTAGGGGCTACCATGAGTTAAAAAGAGTGCACGAGTATTTGGGAGCGATGAAGATTAAGTTAAAGGAAGGTGCACACCCGGTCAGGAAGAGACCTTACAGGATGAACCCTAACATGCGCATAAGAGTTAAAGAAGAAATTGAAAAGATGTTGAAATCTAGAATCATTAAGCCCCTAGAAGAATCAGAGTGGGTTAGCCCCATGGTAATCAGTATAAAGAAAGATGGTCGATTAGGATTTGTGTGGACTATAGGGAGCTGAATGGTGCATGTGTGATTGATCCTTTTCCTACACCTAGGAAATATTAGAAGGTGTTACAGGGCGCGAAATTTACTATTTTATAGATGGATTATTTGGATATCACTAAGTAAGAATTGCAAAGGAGGATTAAGAGAAAACAACTTTCACCACTGAATGGGGAATTTTCACATACAAGGGTGATGCTATTTGGAATAAAGAATGAACCTGCAGTATTTTCACGCATTTTGGTTCAAGAATTCTAGGATTTTATTCACAAATTCTTGCAGGTTTACTTGGATGATTGGACAATATATGGGATTTTCAAGGATCATTGTGAGAACTTGCAATTAATTTTTAAGAGGTACGAGATAGTTAAGCATCTCTTTAAACATCGAGAAGTGTGTATTTTCTACACCTTTAGAACTCTATTAGAGCATATCGTTTGTAAGGAGGGTTTGTTAGTAGATCCAACCAAGGTTGCAGTCATCTTAGGCCTGGAGGATCCTACCAATCAGAGTGAGCTGCATAGATTCTTGGGTCACATAAGGTATTACATAAAATTTTTCAACGGATATGCTAAGATTTTCATACCTCGAAGGAGTTATTAAAAGGTAAAGGGACATTATATCGGGGAGAACTACAATAACATACATTTTAAGTGTTAAAGGAGAGGCTTACTATGGCACCTATTCTACACTATCCCTCATGGAACAAAACATTTCACATACATGTGGACACCTCTGGCATGGCCATTGGTGCAATATTATCTCATCCTAGAGAAGGTATTATAGATCAGACTATTTGTTTTACTATTAGGAATTCGACTCATGTTGAATAGAATTATACAACTACAGAGCACGAGGCCTTGTCAATGATTTACGCATTGAATAATTTTAGGCATTGCTTTATAGCAACACCTTTTGTGTTCTATATAGATTAGATGACATTGAAATAGTTGGTGAATAATCCCATTTTTTAAGGGAAGATATGCTGATGGGTTCTATTATTCCAAGAGTTTGATTTTACAGTCGTGGTAAAGCCAAGAAAAATAAGTTTTTCCCATACCACTTATTAAGAATTCGGTATGGAGAGGATGTACAGAAAATTTAAGATACAATTTCATATACACAGTTTTATAGGTTAAACCACACACCCTTGGAATTGGATGATATCGTTGTCTTTGTACACACATGTACGATGCCGAAGGAATGAAAGCCTTGGAAAAGAAACAACTTGAAATTCCCGTCGCACCTTTCATGTTGATCACTGGTGACCTATACAAACTAGGAAGAGATGAATTATTTCACCGGTGTGTCTTGGAGAATGAGCACATGGAAATCATAGAAGAGGCTTATGGTGGTGTTGCGGGTGGACATTATGTAGGTGACGCCACAATGCGTAAAATTCTACTTTCTAGTTTATGGTGGGAAATGTTTTACAAGTATTACAAGGAGTATTGTAAGGCGTGTGATCACTACTAGTGCCTTGGAAAACCTGGGAAAAGAGATGAAATTCCTTTAAGGCCTATTACTAGTGCAGATTCATTTGAAAAATGGTCAATAGACTTTTTGGGTCCTATTTCCCCGACCACATGTAGAGCGTATCATGCTACATTATCATATGTATACATTATCTTACAAGTTTGGCAAAAGAAACACCTATAAAGGATTGGACAATGGCTACAATAGCAAGGTTCTTATAGGAAAATATTCTTACTAGGTATGCATGTCTCATTGAGCTTGACAAGTGATAGGGGCACACATTTCTTGAATGAGGCAATTAGGATATTATTGGATGAATTTATGGTCACACACCACAAGACCACACCTTATCACCCTCAAGCAAATGGGACTGTTGAGGCCTTCAACAAGATATTGAGCTAGACCTTGACAAAAATTTGTGATGTTGGAAGGAAAGATTGGGATGATAAAGTTTATGTTGTACTTTGGGCATTTAGAACAAATTACAAAATGTTGAATAAGGCCACACCCTTTCAGTTGGTGTTTGGCATAGAAGTGGTTCTTCCCATAGAATTTATGCTACCTTCTTTGTGTATTTTGTATGCAAGAGGTCTAGCTGATGAGAAAGCATTGGAAGAAAGAATTTACAAATTAATACAGTTGGATGAGAGGTGTGCCATAGCACGTTGAATTTAGAAGTAGGAAAAGGCTAGACAAAAGGCATGGCATGATAGACACATCAAGCAAAAGAAGCTTGAGGTTTGGCAGATGGTGCTTCTTTATGATTGAGTTTCGTGCCACCTAGGAAAGCTTAAGGTGCATTGGTTGGGACTATATGTTATCACTCACATACTTGAATCAGGTGCTTTCTAGTTAGAGGCGCTTGATGGAACATAGTTACCCAATTACTTTAACAGGAGTAGGCTGAAGCCCTACTATAAATAAGCCTTCTTGGTGTTTGTAATAAGGCAATATTTCCATTATTGTATTTCCTTTAATGTGTTTCATTCTTCATCGCTATGCTTTTTCAATTTAGTTTAGTGTTTTGTGTAATAAGTGTGTTTGCGCACCAGAAGCTGATTACAATCTGAAGTGTTTTTATGTGCAGAGGACTGCACATACCCTTAGTGTGGGGTGGTTGTCATTCAAACATGGGTACACATAATAAAATATTGTCACAGGTGATTCCTTTTGTTAAAAAGTGCAGCTAGTATGAAAAGGTGCTGCTAGAAAGAAAATTTATCCTAAGTAAGACCATAGCTAGAAAAAAATGAATGAACATTATAATGTGAGGGAGGAGGCATCCGTAAAAGCTAATAGAGTAAATCACAAGGTGGTGAGGTACCTTGCTGCATGGAAGTGCATAGAAGGAGGTCTGTAGCTAAAAGGTAGGAACGCATGCTACAAGGTTATAGTTGTGGCGCATAGCTGTATTGCATAGAAATTCGAAAATCGAGTCAATTAATGAGAGGATCAATGGTAGGTAAAGGATAAATAAATGTGTTAACTTTTACCAACTCTATATAAAGATGTGATGTGGGTTCATTTCTACCTTTTCGATCACAAGTATTCAAGTGAGCTAGTTACGACCAAACCGAGTGAAACACATTGAGGTGCATAGAGATGTGAAACTAGGTGAGGAGAGCATATTTTTGCACATAATTTGCTTGCATCCCCATTTGAGAAGGGTTTGAGAGAAGTAGAAGTGTGTAGAAAGAAGAAATAAAGCACCATGGTTGAGAAGGAGCTAGGGCACGTGGTTTTGAGATAGGGCATGGGAGCTTGCTTGACAGAGGAAAAAGGTGCAACTTTATCTTATCATGACACTAAGGAAAGCACCTGGAGTAGGAACAAAAGGGAAAAAGAAGGTAGAAACTGAGGTCGAGGATGCTCCCAAGAGAATTTTTTTGGAAATGCAAAGTATCCAGAAGAAGTAATTATCATACGAGATTGGGATTCCCATATCCACATGTGTAAGGTGTGTGACTACAAACATCACACCACCGAGAATAAGGAGGAATTAGATGCATTGCTGAATAGAAAGACCAACAAGTGAATGGTTGATGACATGTCAGTGTATGACGATGCGTTGGAGAGAATTTATTGAAGAAGGTAGGGGTGTACCAGTTGTATGAACTCCCATACTTTGGAAAACTAGAAAATATATACTTGATGGTTGATGAGTAGAGTCCATGAGGACTTCTTATACTTTTTGGGTGGCGGGTAAGGATCAAAATGCCCTTAATTACTATGTTGATAGGATTAAAGGGCACATGGTCAAAGGTTAGTAGTGATCTAACTGATAAGGTAGTTGTTGTGGCCACCAACAAGGAGTTGGGATATATAAAGGGTATGCACGGGATGGATATTTACAAGTTGAGGAAGTACCTTGTGATACAAGAGGCCATGCATTTACTCACCAAGTTGAATGATTAGGAAAGGTGGTCACAAGTGAACACCATGTGGCTACACATTGCTAAGAAGATTTCACAAGGATAAGTTTACAACTTAGTTGGGTACATAGTAGATACAATTGTTGAGGAAACACACATAGGTGAGAAGATAAGTTTTGGTGTTATCCTTTTATCACTTATGTTTATAGAAATTGGAGTGCTGGATGGGCCAAACAACAATGTATGGGAATACCCCATGGAAAATAAGTCCCTTCAGAGAGAGGTTTGAAAAGTATCTATGTGAAGGATCAATGAGTGGTCTATTCAAGCAAAGGGTGGAGTTATGGTATGACTGACTTCATGTGGATTTCGAGGAGGAATGGCACATTATAAAGGATTTACCCTTAGTGGTGGGAAAGGAAATGAAGTTCGCAGTATATCAACAATTTTGCATTATGTGGTTCATAATGAAGGATGGGACATGAATTCCTTGGTGTGAACTACCATACACCTTCACACTGTGTGATTATTCCAAGTAATGGTGCAAAAGTTTAGAGACATGCACCGGTTAAGCTATAATACGGACAAGGTAGATTGTGACTACCATACCTTAAGAAAAACTTATGTTTATCTAAGTCAATCTGCCTACATTGAGAGGCTTATTTCTAATGTCATAAGTATGAAGCTATTAAGTTTAGATATTGGGGATAGTGGGGCTGCACTTATCTATCTCTAGCTTAAGCCTAGGATGGAAAAGGGAAAATATGTGGAGAATGAGTTCATGCTACTAGACCCACCTGAAGGAAAGAATATGGTTGAAAATTTGGTAGATCTAAATCCTGCCTCGACCTTATAGGGAGATGAGGAAGGAGAAAACAACGAGGATAGTGGAGGCTTGGACCATAGAGGATGGAGGCATCCCACTAACAAAGAATAATGTGAGTGAGTAGATACTCCTCCACAAAGTAGCAAGATGATGAGGAAGACTTGGACGTAAACATAGTCCATGAGGAACACCAGTTCAAGAGGGTGTTTAGAAGAACCAAAACCCAAGGCGTAGGGACATCCCAGCCTTTACGAAGGTCACCTCGACTCTCCCCTAAAAAATAAACACCTGAGAAAAATAAGAGAAGAAAGTCGAAGATTAAATATGATAAGGAGGAGGAGTCGGGGAGAGCATGCCAAAGAACCCTTATTTAACCTCGAAGATGTAGAAGAGCCTTGGGATGAAGAGATGATAAATGATGAGGAAGGGGTGAAATAATTAGAGTAATTTGTGGGAGAGCCACCCAACACATCTTTTACTACTCAAGAAGGATAAGGGCTAACTCTAGACCCTAACACCCAGGTTCTTAATAGGTCAAGGAAAAAAAGAGAGAGGAAAAGTGAATAATATGTTGTCCTTAATATGGGCTATGTTGAAGACACAAGGAAAATCATCTGTGCCCATTTTTAGAACATTGTGGGCCTGAAAGAGTTATATGGGTGGGAGCTGATGGATCCATATATGGCTACCACATGCACAAAGAAGTAATTATCCATGTCCATGCAAACTCATATGGACGAACCAAATTTTTATGTGTGTGAAGAGTCTTATGTCTTGCATAGAGTGAAGAAGGCACCACAAAGTAGGCACATGACAATAAAACCTACTGTAATGTCTGATGAGTAGGTCAACAATGCCTTGGTCAAGGTATCTACTGAGGTGGCATGGAGGAACATTGATAAGGCCACCACCATTCAAGTGTTACTTGAATATAACAAGGATAAAAATGTAGAGATAAAGCTCTTAAAAGGAGAGAAGGAATGAGAAACGAGAAAATAATTAGGCCTTCGTTAGTATGGTTAAGGATCTTGGTGATTACATTCTTAAAATAAGGCCTCATCTAGAATCTCAGGTTCCTGAAAAATTTCCTTCTGCTATGCATTATTTATGCACTTTGGTCAATTTGGTATTAGATGACGGACTAATTTGAATTCTTGCACCAAAAGAATATGAACAAGAAGCAAGCAAGAGCAAGTGCCACTATTGTTAGACAAGTTTCAAATTATGAGGATTTTCTCCAAAACTTAAAAGTTGAGTGAAGAAACTGAACATGCCCTCAATCTATGTGCGATGTCGAAAGCAATAATAAAGATCAGAAATATAGTAGAGGAAAATGAAGTTGAAGTTGATGAAAGATAAAACACTTTGGTGCGCAAAAATATTAGCACTGGTAAAATAAAAGTGTGAGGCCCTCATAGCAGAGGATCGCATAAGGATAAAATTGATGAGATTAGGAAACTCATAACGCAGAAGATGGATCTCATGGAAGGAATGATGTCAAGTATGGCCAATGTTTTTCGGGTGCTACAAAATGAGAAAGAGAAGATCACTAAAGACGAATTGGATTCCATAGCCACCGATATTCTAGAGAAAATAAGGAACATGCTAAGTGACTGGAAGACCTTGGAGGCTGAAATCAAAACTGAATATCTAGAGTTAATCCTTCCAATCAAAGAAGAGGGTGTTGGAGAGTAAATTTCATTCTTTTGTACATAGTGTTTCATTCATTCTTTCATTACTTATTCTACATTGTTGGAAATATCAAAAATAATTCACATTTGGGACAAAAATGTACATTAGTATGGGATAATATTGAGGACATAATTTTCTCTAAGGAGAAGACACAAAAAGGATGCACATGCAAGAACAAGGTGCATTTGGAGGCACAAGAAGATAGGAAAGGAAACACATGCCAGAACACATTGGCTCAAGACTTAGCTATTTTTTTGGATAAGGGTTATTATTGGAGATAACGTGTGCAGCACATATAAAGATGAAGACTTTCACTCCACACAATGGTATTTTGGGAACAAGCGGAAGATAAGTGCCATGCATATTTTAAGCTAATAATAGGATTTATACTTGGAGTTAACTATAGGACATCTATTATTAGAGAACTTTCATGTTGTGCATGATATTGTAAAGGTGCATGGCTATTATCAGCATGTGACCTATTTTGAGAAGTACATGGGTGGTGAAGGGAAAGTCCCCACCCCTATAAATATGTATTGATTTGCGTAGTTTAGTGTGGTGAATTATTGTAGAGTTGTGTTGTTGGTTTTGACGCACACATGACTCATGGAGATATTGATATAGTGTAATAATATTATGTGTTTTACAATATTTAATGCAATGGAGTATATTGGTTGGATAATGGCATTAGACATAACTAAATTTGGCTCTTGTATGGTTAATCTTATCATAGTTATTGTTTAGTTCATCTTTCATACAATCTAAGATCTAGATCTGGTTTATGCACTATGGGTAGTTTACTACTAATTATGAATCTGAATATGTTTAAGTATCATCATGCTAACATTCTATACAAGCAACTCTAAAGAGGGACCTAGTGCCTTTGCGCGCTTCGGGTGAGTGCTCATCTTAAGTGTTGAGTGATGTGCCAACACACCTAGTTGTTCATAGTAAATTCTAGGTTGCATCACCCTAAAACTAGTCCCAACTCCTCCATGGTAGTGGATTTACTTGCTAAGAAAAACAAAAACCTAAAACAACAAACTGCTCTTTTTCCCGATCTTCCCTTTAAAAGGGATTATATTTTTAGTATACTTATTATTATTTGTTTTAGTCTATTCTAGTTATTAAATTTTGTTTGATTTTTTATTTTTGTTTTTAAATTACCACCACCAAACATAACTCATAACCATGGTGTAACAACCAAACATGAAATCCAACCAAATAATACATGGGCTATTACGTCATCTAAGTGCCCATGACTATGCATAGTCAATTTAGGTCAACATTCCATCATCGTTTGAAAAACAAGTAGACATACTCATTCAAGAACATCACCGAGTTGATGCCACCATTTAACAACCAAATGGTTTTAAAAACAACCAAGGCCGCATATAGATGGTCCTGATGAAATTTTAATACACTTGTTAAATAGGTGTGATGGAAAAGTACTAACTCATAGAGGAATCACACAATTTGATCAACACATGATGATATCCATTGTTAACTAACAACCCATTGAAAAATGGAAGGTTACAACACCCTTCATGTACATAATCCATGACACCACATTCATTCATATGATTACATTTCCTCCGTGGTGCATATTCTACAACCATTATATTCCAAGAGACAATTTTTTTTTCGAGAGATCCATACGTTTTCCATGAGACCAAATTTCACATGGGAATTATGTCAAGAAAAATTAGGCCCTCATTAAGGATACTAACCTACACATATGATGCAATCGGGGGTTGTTTTAGGAAGGCTCAAAATTTTAAACTTATTTATAAGGTAATTTCACTAGCACGTGGCATGACAATTAGTCTTACTCATTATAATTATTGTTAGTCTTGAAAGTTTGACATATACAGTTCATTAACTAATATATATCTATAAAGACATTGATTGTATTCTTCCAAAGATTTCTATTCTCAATAAAAATAATATATGGTCATCAAATAAACCATGTTAATATACATAAACACATAATAAATTCTTTTATTTTCCAACTCAATTATGGAAGTTGATGGTGGGCCTAAGAGTGTGCCCATTAACCTCATAGAGTCCTTTGTCCAAGAATTGTTTTGTCATATTTTGTCATCTTCCTTTTGAATAACCCACCCCATCTAGTTAGCAATACTATGAAATAAAGAAAGAGATTAACACTATTAATTAGGAAGGTGGTAGGTGGATTGGGAGATTAAATCAAAATTTAAGGGATTAGAAACTCATCAAAATGATAGGAATTGTTGTGAAAAAACGATGGAGAAATGAAAAAAGTTCATGGAAAAGTAAAATAAAGGATTTGTTGGGATTACTCAAAGGTGGAATGTGTCGGGATGATGAAAAAAAGGACACAATATGAGGATGAAGGACACGGTGTGAGCTCCCAAGGTAAGACTCTTGAAGAGAATCACATCTATGAAGAATGAAAGTGATAATTCCCCTTGAAATGTATATTTAGTAAATAAATTGATATATGCCAAATGATTAACTATTGTGGATTTCAATAAGTTAATGATATATGGAAAATGAAAAAAAAATGTTTTGTTATCAATATTATTATGTATGCATTATGTTTTTGAAGGACTAAAAAATATTAAATTGAAACTTTTTTGATATCAAGCTCTTTCATGCATTCATGTATGTTTTTTTCAATAAGTTATTATTCACCACCTATGAGATAATTGTTAGAAATGTTACAACCTATTTTGGTTGAAAAAATTGTTTATTCTTCAATCATGTGTTCTTTAACCTTATTTTTCATGCAAATTTTTGTTGGGGTGTATCATACCAATATTTCAACCTTCCAAGATTTTTTTATTATTCAATATTCATATTTTGAAAAATTGTACAATCCACTTCTTCATGGTCATGAACATGCTTTTGCAATGTTTTACCTTGATTGAAAGAGGCGGGATTGAAGACTAAAATAAGATTAAAGTAGTATGTAATTCCTTTAACCCACAAAACTAAATGTGTAATTTGTAATATTTTGTTTAGGGTATATTATAGCACTAGATGTGCAATTATACCATTTGAACAAGTGTGCAATTCTACATTTTCAGTATCATTTCTTCATTTTCTAAATGTTGCAAATGATAATCTGTTTCAAAACATATTATGTTTTTCACCAATGAGTGTTTTTCACCTTTTTTTTGGTGATATATTACAAATAAGTCGACCTCCACAAAGGAAGATCCATGAAAATCTTAATATATGTGTAACTAAACCATTCCACCTTCCATGTGATTCTACGTTTTATATATAGTTTCTTCTCCTTCTAAACGTTGCAAACAAGACTAGTCTAAAAACATGGTTTGATGTCCACTAGTGAGTGTTTTCCAACCTATTTTCAGTAATGAATGCCCTATATTTTTACGGCATCTTACAAATAAGTCATCTCCCATGAGGAAGACTCGTGAAAAGCATGCAACTAATAAATAATCCCAAAAACACCATGTACAACATGTAAAACATGTCATTTATTATTCCTCATGATGTTAAAAAAGAAACCGAGACACCTATGTAAATCCACAACGTGGTCATATACATATATGCATATAACTAAACTATGCCACTAGCGATGTGATGGTATGTTTTCTATATTTTTCTTTGTCTTCTAAATGTTGTAAACAAGATTAGTAAAAAAATAAACTATTTTTTTAAGAGTGTGTGTTTTTCACCCTATTTTCACTTATGGACACCCTATGTTTTGATCGTATCTTAAAAATAAGTCATCCCCCACAAGGAAGACCTATGACGACCATACAACCAATAAATCCTCCTAAAACCACTATGTATAACATGTCATTTGTTATTTCTTATGATGTTAAAAAGAAAGCTGAGACACCTATGTCATTGTACAATGGTGGTCATACACATGTTTGCATGTAAGTGCAACTGGCCCATTCTATGTTGTCTCGTATTGTTCCTTCATCTTCTAAATGTTGAAAATGATATCATTCGAAAAAAACAATGTGTTTTAACCCTTTTCACTTATGAATTCCCTATGTTTTTGGGTATCTTACAAATAAGTCAGCCCCAACGAGGAAGATCCATGACAAGCGTGCAACCAATAAATCCTCCCAAACCCACCACATATAACATGTTATTTTTTATTCCTCATGATGTTAAAAATAAATGGAGACACTTACGTCACTATGCAACAATGGAAATACACACGTTTGCATATAAGTGTAACCAAACCATTTCACTAAATTTTTTATTCTATGTTGTTAGTATTGTTTCTTTGTCTTCTAAATTTTGTAAATAATACTAGTTAAAAACATAGTATGTTTTTCACCAAGTATGTAATTTTCACCCTTTTTCACTTATGAATGCCTTATGTTTTTCTTGGTATCTTACAAATAAGTCAGCCCCCATGAGGGAAGACCCATGACGAGCTTGCAACCAATAAATCCTCCTAAACCCACAACATACAACATGTCATTTTTTATTCCTCATGACGTTAGAAAACTCGAGACATCCATGTCATTGTGTAGCGGTGGTCATACACACATTTTCATGTAAGTGTAAGTGATCCATTCCACCAATCGTGTAATTCTATGTTCTCCATATTATTTCTTTTTCTTATAAATTTTGCAAACAAGATTGGTCAAAAAATATAATGTGTTTTCCACTTGTGTGTTTTTTCACCCTATTTTCAATTATGAATTCCTAATGTTTTACTAGTATCTTAAAAAAATTCAGCCCATACAAGGAAGACTGTGACGAGCATGCAACCAATAAATCATCCCAAAACCACCATGTGCAACATGTAATTTATTATTCCTCATGATGTTAAAAATAAATCGAGACACCTACATCACTTTGTATGTTAGTTCATGTGTGTTTCCTACTCGTTACCTCGATACCCTTATAGAATTGATGATTTAGGAGTGCAATTTATTAATACACATTATTGGCCCACCTTAAATAATCAAGGTTAATTTTGGAATAGATGAGGCACTAAAGATCACAATAATTTGTGACTATTGCTATGAAGTAAAGGTACCAAAGATAATAGAACTTTTTTTTTTGAATATGTGGATCTATTCCCACATAACTACTTATAAATTAAGGGTATGCATCCTTCTCTTGGGAATATGCACATCAATTTGGTAAAGAGAACTAATCTAATGTGTAAAAGGCCATACTAGTTGAATCCCAACTTGCACATGAACATTAAGGAAGAGATTAATAAAGTTTTGGTGGCATGTGTAATAATCCCAATAGAGGAGTCTAATTGGCTAGCCCCATAGTGATAAATACCAAGAAGGATGAAAACATTTAGATATTCATAGATTATAAGTAATGGAATGAATTATACATTGTAGATTCATTTCCCATTCTCACTTTCATCAATGTTTTTGTCCATTTTGCCACCGAGTAAAAATGAACAATGAGGGTCTAAAGGAAAAAAATGGTCAGAATTGTTGTATAAATTTTTCAGATGTCCTATTATACCTCTAAGATCCATTTATTTACAAAAATTTCAAATTTTGAAAAGGGTAAGTGCAAAATTACAAGAGACTTGTCAAGGGATTAAAAGGGAGCTATAAGCTTAAAAAGCGACTTGCCGAGTAGCCCGGTGAGATGCTCTGTAAGCTAAAGGTGAGTTACGAGTTGTGGAGCTCACGCAAATTAAAAATAACCAAGTGGCTCATGAGAATATACCAAGGGACTTGGTGGTTGGAGTATTTAGAATCACAGACAACTTTGTGGCATAGCTCAATTAGGGGAAGAATAGCTCATATCATTGAGCTATAGTTTGAAAATAGTTTGAGTGATTGATGGCTAGAGTTAGCAGTGGATGATCGATGTAGAGCATCCTAGTGAGTCAAGAGATTTATTTTCCACAGAAGAAAACAACTCAGTGGTATAAGCGAGCTCAGGGGCCAATAGACCCATTCCCATCACTTGACAATTCACAAAACTAGATCATCATGGGAGGAACGTTGGAGAGAATTTAGCATGGCTCGCACAAGAATGGAGGATGAGTCACTCACTGTAAGATCTCAATGGAAAATCATAGGTGAACTTGATGATGAATAAGTTTAGTTATTGTAGAAATGGCTAGATTTTGACAGTCTAGGTAGCTCTTGAGTGAGGCGGTGTTCAATCTATAAAAACTCATAGGCTTGGACTTTCTCTGGCTAAGAGGAAAATGTTTCGATGAAACTGAAGTAGCAGATCGATCTCAGAGCTCACTTAAGTAATACATGTCCTGACATGATGGCATGATGGTGATTTACAAGGGCAGTCAGGATGTATTAGTGAATGTAACTCAAATATCCAATACCCGAGCTAGAGCCAAGTTTTGGCTCAAGAGGCTAGTTATATCGAGTCTTTTCCAGCTAGAATCCACAAGCTTGACTTGTGCCAAGAACGGTGGTCATGAGCGAGCTGAACCTCGAGCTCAATGTTGAGTCACTTAGGCACAAAGGAATGATTCATTGAGGCATAAAAATGATGGCTCGGTATTGGAGAAAATGTGTGGGATTACAAAATACGCAGGTGACATGTGTGCACGATGATAGTTTAGTGCAGGAGAAGAATTATGGTAAAGAAGTGAAGCATGAAACAATCAATTTGCATACGGGTAGGCCCATCTCATATCTCAACAAAGTCATCAACCTGGTGTCTCACTTTGTAGAACTCGGGCATTTGGCCAAATAAGGAATATGAGGTGTGACCAGGAGTATGGAATGCAATGAAGACAATGACGTGAACAACTGAGTTCGATATTCAAAAAATAGGTTGCAAATAACAAATGTAGTGAGTTACAATGAAAGGAGAAATTTGACATATCCATGGGGAGTTACGAAGACTTTTGGCCAATGGGGAAGTCGAGGCCATTCGGCCAAAGTAGTGTAATGTTGGATCAGGAGAGCCTTTGGGTCCCGAGATTCAAATTACCACTCTGCGGGGATTGTTTCAATTATGAGCCAAACATTGTAGCTCGCCTAGCCAAAATCAAGGAGGTAAAATTCCAAACTAAGGATAAGGCTCACAATTATCCTACACCATTTGTGGAAATGGGGAGATTAGAAACCAATTCTCCAAGTTGGAACATGGGTAGAACATTTTAGAAATCCCGCACTTAGACATGGCATGGGAAATTCGGGAATGCGTAGCCATGGCCCGTGGAGAATTCAAGTGATGGCTTAGGGATTTTCAAGATTTTTTGGCATGTGGGAATGACATGATGGCAGTCCAAGCTGATAACTCTGCGCAGGTGAGATTTGTACAAACCTGGCCAAACTGATTATTAGCGATGGAAAACCAAAAGAAAAGTTCCGCGGACCAAAAATGCTAACTTGGAGCCCGAGTCGATGGCTGAGTTGTCTATCAAGTCATTAAGGAGGCATGATGCATGGAAAAAAATGCTTAGGCTTCGAGATCCAAAAGAGCCAACTTAGCGAGTCATGTTATGGCCAAATAAGAATACATGAACAAGCTCGTGAAGATCGTCAAGTCATTAGTTGAGTGGGAGAGCCGATCAAGTGGTAAGTGCAGACTAATGCAAAGAGATGGAGCGAATTGTTGAGAATTCATCACCGATTTTGAAGTATATAAGGCCAAACACAATGCGTAGTGAGTCTTGAGTAATCTCCACAGTGTAAGGTGTTGAGATCGCAAGGAAGGCCGAGGTGAAAGAAAGCTCAATGCATCGAGCTAGAGCTTGAGCTCGCATGCGAGGAACATGTTGGATGGTTGTAACGAGCTCGAGATGAGCTCGGTTGATATGGAGGAGAGCTTGATTTGTGATCCAAATTTGTGAATGAACGCATGGTGCCGAAGATTAGCTCAATGCATCCGCAGATGGGGCACCGAGATGATTGTTCAAAGGAGCTTGCACTTGAAGGCCGAGTGGAGTCAATGAGACATGTAAGCAAGTTCAACTTCGTGAATGCAAGGAGCTCATACTTAGAGGTAAGTTCAAAATTGAGCGAGTTGAAGATTAGATAGTGCAAAGACTAAGTAGCTCGGTTGTTATGGAGATGGTTCGGTTTCGAGCTAGGAATGATTCAACGAGACATTCAAAGTATGAGCTATGTGGGGTTTTGGAACTCGATAAGGTGAATTCACGAGGAAGGCCAACACAAAGTGTAATGAGCTTGGCATATAGTTCGATGGAGAGCTCATTTTGGGAGCCTAGTGTGTAGGGTCGAGTTAGTGAAGGCTCGTTGAAGGAATTCTGAGCCAAACCTAGGTAGAGTGGGAGTTCTGAGCCAAACCTGAGCAGAGTGGGCCAAGTCGGAGCCATTTTGGTGAGTCATTAAAGATAGAGCTCAACTTTCCATATAAGTGAGGGTGCTCGATACTAAAGCAACTCATGTAAAGTTGGCAGTGAGCTTCGATTCAACGAGTAGCTCATTTGATGGAGGAGCTTGATTCAAAGTGATCTCAGCTCAAAGTGTGGCATAGAGGAACTCGACTCAACTCTATGAGTTGGCTCGGTGAGCCACCATCGAGTTGCTCTTTTTGGATTTTTCCTCATAATTCCCCTTCAACACAAACCGGTCAACAGGGGCCCACCAAATTAGTAATTAAATTAATATTTTTATTTTAATATTTTATTAATAATATTTATTATTATTATTAAAATATTTTATTTAAATATTATTTTAATTAATTAAGGAGAACTAGGTCAACTGGGCATTAATGACACATGATGGAAGCTTCTCAAAGTGGTTCAACCAACTACAGTAAATAAATACATCTTGTACCTTCAATTTAGGAGGGGAATTTATGACTTCTTCTCTCCTCTATCAAAATTTCTTCTATAAATGTAAGTTGGAAGCTCATTCCTAGGGTTACAACAGTCGGATAGGTTGGAAAGTTAAACATCTTAAGCAAGTGTGTATTTTTCAAGAGTCCTCTCCCATCTGAAGTTGTCCTTGTATATTGAGAGAACTTTCAAGACTCCTTTTCAAGACTATAATGGAAACCATTGCCTCTTTTGAATGTATGATGCATTGTGCACATTATTGAAGAAATAAAAGTGTGTGTTTTGTGACTAATCTCAGTTATTTCATCCTTCTATACTTCTTTGTGCATTTTCTCATGCTTTCAGGTACACGATGCAAGTTCACATTTCTATTATAGGTTATTGGAGCCCCTGTGCTTATCGAGTGGTGGAGTATTGTGTGTAGTTGAGTTGTGGTGCCCATTCACCCTTCTCAAGTTCATCCTTCTTCACCTTTGGAAGACTAATAACTTGTTTGTCTAATAGAGTTTAATAAATGGAATGCGTGTTTCTTAGTATGTGGTATTTTGTACCCTCTCTAAGTTATAGTGGTGAAGTTGACTTGTGGTGCACATACCCTCTTCAAATTAAACCTTCTCGAGTCTTGCAACACCCTTTATTGGGTGCATCACCATCCCTAGTATAGTTTCATTTTTGTAAATCTCTTTCACTAAAACCCATGAAAATGTTATCATAGGTATAGATAATTGTTTTATTGCACTAGGAGTAGTACAACACTTAGTTTAGGAAGAGGAAGTCGGCCTTCTCCAAAGGTTCACCTCAAGCCCAAGTCCCACATATTTAGAGGTGATCCCATGTGTCCCAATCACAATGAATGTCCTGCTCATGATGCGGCCATTACGAGGGTGCGATGATTTGGCAACAACAGAGATCTTGGAAGGTGTTGTTAAATAAAAAATACACCTTCATAGATGGTTTTTCTAGCTACCATCAAGTGTAAATAGACGAGGATCACCAAAAGAGAAATTGTTTTATAGACTACATGGTAACTCCCTTTGGTCTCAAGAATGCATCTATGGTATTTTCACATATCATAGTAGTAGTGTTTGAGGATTTCATCCTTAAAATTTTACAATTCTTCTTAGATTAGTGAATGATGTATGATCTAGTCAAAGATCATTGTGAATGATTGCATCTAATGTTTGAGATATGTCATTAACTCTAAATATCATTGAATCTAAAAATGTGTATTTGCAACTCCTTTTGGGATGTTCTTTGGGCATATTATATCCAAGGATGGAATTTTGGTAGAACCACCCAAAATAGTAGTTATTGTATAATTTTAAGTTCCACAAATACAATGGGATGACAATGTATTTCTTGGGAATATTGTTTTTTTATTAGTGGTAAAAGTTAGGGTTGAGGGGACCCTACCCCATTACAAAGAGTTACTGACATCCTTAGATATTGGCCAAAGGATTTACCTTTAAAGGCCAATCATGTTCCAAAAGTTCAAAAACAAAGACAACAGTTTAAGATATCAAGTAAGATAGGAATATTGTTAGTATCATAAATAAATCAAAGTTTATTCCAAGATAGCCATGCCCTTAGAAAAAATTATAAATAATAGGATGAGTTTGAGTGGAATGAGGGATAATAGAAATCCTTAAAATAGTTAAAATAAAAACTCTCTAATGCACTAATTCTATAGTTTACATATTGGAAAAATCCATTTTGTGTACACGTAGATACATATGGAATGTTAGTGTAGGAAATTTATTTTCCTTGTATTTTTATTTACTTGGATATTTCCTACACTCATGGGATATGCTTTCTTAGTTGTAGTAGTTGTGTTGATTTAGCTTACCATTTATATTGAGTTAGCCTACTAGTTGTGTGGATTCAACTCTACTTCTAGTATCAGTTAGTGAGAGTTATTCTCCATTGATCTAGTAAGAGGTTGTACATTCACCACCTATATACATACTTGAATCGTATCATTCTATCCTATGGAGCATACGAGCATCGAGTTGATTTAGAGTCATTATTTCCTTGTGAGTTCTTGATCATATGGCATCTTATTGTTAGTTATTTCAATTTTTGTAATTTCTTGTGCATTCATTTTTCATCAGAGATCCATAAACTCTAATATGGTATCAGAGTGGTTCTAGTGATATATTTTCCATTATTGAGTTATTTTTAGTTTTGAATACTTCGTTTGTAAAAATAATAGTTCATATAAAAATATATTTGATTCCATCTTGGTTCAGTGCGGTTGTGAGTTTTTGTGTTTAAATATTGATAAGTTGAGGGTTTGCAAATTTTGGGGTTCTAAAATCATGAAAATTTCTTGGGCAACTGAAAAAAAATTATGGGGACCTTTCTAGGAGTTTTATAGCTATAATATCTATCTATAGTTAAATGCAGCGAGAACCACTATTTTTAAAAGACTATTTAGCGGATTACAATTTTTCTAGGGTTTTTACGTGGTTTATGTAGATCTTGCCTTCGTGGTGGTCTCGGTAGGATTGGCTCTTCCCTGACGGCTCCCACTAGTTGTTTATGGATTCACTATAACCCTATTCTATGGTCGGCCCAACATCTCTATTTTTGTTTCCCCTATGCTAGAATTTTTTTTTATGATTGACATCTATGTAGGCTTTGACCTCTATCGGGTTCTCTACCTCCTTCACAACATCAATGACATCCTCAACCTCTACTCTTCAAGCTGAAAGCCTATTGTTTATCTCTATACATGGATGTGAATTTTGGATCTCTGTCATGTGTGTATTATCACATTGAGATTACAAACTATAAAATTCATGTTAACGTAGTGTAATGGATCTACCTCCATTTTAATATTCAACTTAGATGTCTTTTGGCTGCACATTTTCACAAAAGTGACATTGAAGTGTGGTGAGGTGTTGCAAAGGCAACGTGGCATGTGATTAGATATATGAATATAAATAATTTCTAATACTTGTGAAGACTTGTAGCCATTCATTTACATTGATGTATCGTTCTGAGACATTCAAGAAACTACGGACGGATTGCTTCCTCTATGATTGGTCTCAACTCACACTTGACGATCTCACCTTCCGATGAAATTGTAGCTTGAATTTTTGTGGATCTATGCTCTTGGCTACTATATCAGAATCATACCCTATGGGTGATAATTTCAAGTGGGATCTACCATAGCAGATATGCCTTGCAATATTGTATTAAAGTTTTTTAATCAAACTTTATTGTGAAGGTCTTTCACATTTAAGAGTGAAGCGACTCGACCAATTCACCCACCCACATTGATTTGGGTGATCCTCTCCAGATTGGCTTTCTACAATGTATACATTTTTACAGACTAACATAAATAATAAGATCTTATTTTAAGATACAGTTGATGGTCATTGTATTATCTGATCAAGAGATATATCTTTGCAGACACTGAAAAATACTAACGTGGAAGTGGAAGTGCTGAGTTAAACTCATGTGAATTCTTAATAAAGACAGTGTTTTACCAAAGTGGAGTTTTTTTCCTTGTTTCTCCACTTAAATGTGTGTGGATTGATCTGTTCTTGTTTTTAACTTTAAGAGGTGAAGAAGCTTTAATTTTATTTCCGGATCTACAAAACCCTAAAAGTTCCATAGTCATCTTCAAGAAAACCAAATTTAAAATTCTAGTTTATATCCGCCTAAATACTCTTTGAAATATTAGTTAAATATGGGATAAATGTTTGTTTAGATCATGTTTGAGATTTTGTATGCTTAGATGTTTTCTTTTACATCTTGTTTCAAATTTTTTGTTTGTTTAAATCCATCGTTTGTGAGCTTATTTTAAGTTTTCACATCGTTTATAGCTATTTGGGTTATTTTTTAACTTTAAATCTGAAAGATTTATTTAGATCTAGTTTGTTTAGGGCTTCTAAGTCTATTTTAGTAGTAAAATATTTTTTTTGCTAGTTTTGTCTTTACAAATCTTGGGCCAATCATTTTGTATCATTTTAGCTTCGGATTTTTAGTTTTTATTTAGATCTTATCAGTTTTGTGAAGCTTGGACAAAATTCTCTAAATCATTTAGATTTTTTCATATTTTACAAAGCCATATCCACTCTTAGAGTGCTAAGTGGCTTCAATTTGACACCTTTTTGTCATTTTGAAGCACTTGATCCAATATTTTAATGCCATCGGCTTCTCTTCGAGTATTGTCTTTTTGACTTTTTTTTTTTTACTGTGAAGTTTTTTTATTTTGCGAAGCTTGAGCCAATCATTTTTCTCTAGCTAGCTTCATTTGTCAGTCTTCTAAATAGACATTTTTTTCTTTTAGAATCCCAAGCCAATCAAAAGGCTCCATCTTGCTTCATGGTGTAATTTTTATTGTTTATCTAATTTTTAGTCATGAAACATGAGCCAATAAGGGCTTTATGCGTGTCTCCATGTTGTCAGACTTGGATTAGTTGTCCTCTGTCATTTATGAAATATGATCCAATAGGAAAGCTTCAAGTTGTTTAATATTTCACATTGTCATTATTTGATTTTATCTTGATTTTGTCATATGCAAAGGTTAAGATAATAAAATTGCTCCAAGTATATTTTATTTCACATTTGTCAGATTTGTGAAATTGAGCCAATAGAATTGCTCCATATTTTATTTTTCAATTTTTTCATTTGTGGCAGTGGTTATCCAATTATAATTTTCCACCTTTTTGCATTTGTCAGTCTTTTTTGATCTTGAAAAGTGAGCCATTTAAAAGGCTCCACGTGTCCTTAGTTTGCTTTAGTCATTTTGGTTGCACTGCAAAGTGCAAACCAATAGCATTTGGACACGTACATCTCTTTTTCACATTTTTAGTCTTTTTCATTTGCAAAGTGTGAGCCATTTAAAAGGCTCCATATATCTTTTTTTGGCTTAGTCTTTGTCAAATTTGTGAAGTGCGAACCAATTTATTTTTGACATGTATATTAATATTTTTAATTGTGTCATCCTTTCGCAAGTGTTAGGGTGTCAGTCTTTTCTTTGGCTTAGCCACTTAAATTGTGACACTTATCTTGTACCTTTTTGGACCCAAACTTTATTTTAAGTTTGGTTTATTTTGGGACTTTAAGTCCCACTCAAAGCTATATTTTTTAAAGTTTTGGAAAGCCTCCAAGTGTCTATTTTTAGCCATTAAATTTTTTGACAAGTGGCTCTATTTGACTAAGACTTTGATTTCACATTGTGTCAAAGTGTGAAAAAAAGTGATCCAATTAATTTAAGACACGTGTATACGATTTTTTTTTAATTAATTATCTTTGACTTATTAGCTGCATTGTGAAATGTGAGCTAATTGAAAAGTGACACGTGTATTTTTTTTTGTTGTCAGTATTGTCATAGTTTTTTTGATGTGTGTTTATTTTTTTTTATTGTTGCGGACCCAAAAAGACATTGAATTTAATTTTTAAAGATTTTGCATCCACCCGAGGATCTATTTTAAATCCAACACGTGCCTCTCTTGGTATTGTTGATTGTGCCACGTGTCCCCCCACCTTGGTTGTTTTTTAACTTGTTTTTATTTGTTAAAGTAGCTCATTTTTGAGCTCGTATAGCTCATTTTTGAGCTCACCCCTTGAGTTGCTAAATAACTCTCATTGAGCTACTCTAACTTGACTCGATTCGAGTTAGTTAGCTCACTTGTAAACTTGACCCCAACTAAGCTCTATCAAATTGATCTTAAATTCGATCAAATCAAGCTATTTTTTTACTAAACTTGAGTTGTTTGCATTGTATAGCTATTAAAAAGATATATAGCTATTTTTTTGTCTCTGTTTGGCTTCCTTGATTTTTTTTTTAGTTGTATTTGTTTCCATTTTTATCGAGCATTAAAATGGCTAGTTCTACTAATTTTTTGATGGATAAGTCTCAACTTTTGAATGGAACAAATTATAGCATTTGGAAAGTGCATTTAAAATCCTGTTTTATGGCTAGGAAGCTATGGGATCTTGTGACTAGTATAGAAAAATGTCCCACAGGGAGACAAGCTACCCCTGAAAACCTTAGCTCCTTCTCTCAGAGATCTCAGAAGCTTTGTCCATCCTATTGCAAAGCATTAGAGATGAATTCTTGATGCATATAGGCCATATGGACTCACCTCTGTACAGATGCATGGAAGCAATTAGAAACCATGCATGAAGGAAGTAGGTTGTCTAAGATAATTAAACTAGTTTTAGAGTTGTTTACAACACCCATGAAAGGGGATGAGAAAATTGTCAATTATTTAGCTAAAATTAAGAACATTAAAGCTCAATTAGATGGTTGTAACTATGAATTATTTCAAGATAAGCTTTTTTTACTTTATAATTTAGATTAATATTCATGAAAATTTAGACATTACATCTCACTTCTTAATTCTAAGTATCAGAATGAGAATGATTTCCTGATCTTAGACACTTTGTCTTCTTTGTTGATTCAAGAAGAGAGAGTCATGGAGAACTTTGATTCAAAAGAGACTTGCTTCTCAAGCTTTATTCTCACATAATCATAAGTCTTCTCATAATAAAAATAACAATCAATCATAATCAGAAGTCTAATATCAGATCTAGATTTAAATCAAATCCTAAGACTAATTCTACTAAGAACAATCAGAAATTTAAAGTCAAATTTAATGGAACTTGTAATAAGTGTGGAAAATTTGGGCATAAAGAGTCTGATTGTAGAGTAAAAATTAACAAATCAGCTAAGAATGCTAAGAACAACAAGCCTAATAATCATAAGAAAAATCAAAAGCAAAATCAAGCAAATGTGGTTGAAGTCTATTGCTTTGTATACTAGCCCTTTCAACTTCAAATGAAAATGAATGGATTCTTGATAGTGGTGCCTCTAGGCACATGACTTGTACTCTGGTATCCTCTCAGATGTAGTTAAATGTGAAGAGAATATCTATCTAGGAGATAACTCAATCATTAGATCTGAAGGTTGTGGAAATGTTAAGCTATCAAATGGTGTAATTAGGAATGTCTTGTATGTTCCTCAATTGAAAAATAATATTTTTTCTTTCTCTCAGCTAACTAAAGAAAACTATAAATTTATTTTTCTGCAAGATAAGTGGTATGTAAAAGATAAGTTTAAAAATATTATTGCTTCTGGCATTTAGAAAAATGGCTTGTATATCTTTGATGGTTTTGTGTCTAAGTCTTTTGTTTTTCTTCCTCTTCTAGGAATGATATTCAACTTTGGCATGAAATACTTGGTCATGTAAATTTCAAAATCTTGTATGATATGTCTAGACTGAATCTTGTTGTTGGTCTACCAAAGATAAAGTCAGAACATGAAACTTGTGAAAGTTTCCTACGTGGTAAGAAACATGCTCAACCATTTCACAAACATCATGATCCAAATTCTTCTCAGTTATTAGAACTGATTCATAGTGATGTGAGAGGTCCACTTGAGGTTCCTTCTCTCAGTGGTGCTTTGTATGTTGTTTTTTTATTGATGATTACTCTAGAATGACTTGGTCTTATTTTATCAAGAAAAAGTTTGATGTCTTATCTAAATTTTAGGAATTTAAAGCTCTAGTTGAAAATGCTTCTAATATGAAAATTAAGAGAATTAGGACTGATAATGGAGGTGAATATGTCAGAAAAAAAGTTTTTGAGTTTTTGTGTGTCATGTGGGATTCAAAGAGAATTGACTACTCCCTATTCCCCTCAACAAAATGGCATTGTAGAAAGAAAGAATAGGATTGTCTTAGAAATGGCTAGGACTATGATTCATGCATCTAATGTGCCTAAGTTCTTATGGGCTGAAGCTATGAACATTGTTGTCTATATTATTAATAGAGTACCTACTAAATCTATTCATCAAACTACTCCTCATGAGGTATGGAAAAAAAAACTAGACATTTCAAACTTAAGAATATTTGGTAGTCTTGCTTCTATCTTCATTCCAAAAGAAAAAAGGAAGAAGCTTGATCCAACCTCTTTCTCTTGTATTTTTTTTTGGCTATGGATGTAGAACTAAAGGATTGAGATTTTATGATCCATTCAAGCATGACATTGTTGAAAACAAAAATGTTCAAGTCTTAGAGAAAACTTTCTCTGATGTTTCTCATGAACCCTCCTCTACTACTCTGGAAATAGATCCTGATAATCCTCCTACTGACATTATGGAAATAAAAGTTCAAGAGGCTGATTATCCTGATCTAGATATGATGGAGATTGAGGGGGAGTCATCCCAAAATGTCTTGCAACCTAAGATTCCTAAATGGGCTAAAAATCTTGTTCAAAACTCTCATCCTGATAGTCTTAGAAAACTAACTAGAAGTCAACATACTTATCATGCCTTGATGACCCTCTATGAGGTAGAACCACAATCCTTTGAAGAAGCATCTCAAGATGATAGATGGCTTCAGGCTATGAAGGATGAATACAATGCTTTAATAAAAAATGACACTTGGGAACTAGTCCCTCCTCCTTCTAAGAGAAGCATTGTAGGATCTAGGTGGTTGTTCAAAATCAAATATAACTCTAGGAGAGATTGAAAAGTTCAAGGAAAGGTTGGTAGCTCATGGTTTCACTTAGAAACAAGAATTGACTATGTTGAGACTTTTTTCCCTTGTTGCTAAGATGAGCACTGTTAGAATTCTTCTTGCATTGGCTGCCCAATATGGTTGGGAGATTCACCAAATGGATGTTAAAAATATTTTTAAATGGTGACTTAAAAGAAGAAATCTATATGAGTCAGCCTAAAGGATTTGAAGTACTGGAAAGGAACTTTATGTATGTAAGCTTAAAAATTCTTTGTATGGTCTTAAGAAAGCTCCTAGAGCTTGGTATGCTAAAATTAATAGTTTCTTTCAAGATCTTGGTTTTTCTAACTTGTTGTTATGATAATGATTTATTTTTTAAAGTTGAAAACAATCATATTATCATTATTGTCTTGTATGTTGATGATATTTTGATTACTATAAGTGATAGAACTTTAATTGTTAGAATCAAAGAAAGGTTAAAAAAATGTTTTGAAATGACTGATTTAGGTTTATTAAATCATTTTCTTGGCATGATTATATTTCAAGATCATAAGTCTATTATTGCATCTCAATCTCAGTATGCTATGAATTTTCTTAGAATATTTAACATGATTGATTGTAATCCTGTTTCCATTCCTATTGAAGTTGGTGTTAAGTTAGACCCTAAACCACTTGTGCTAAATTTGATCCTACTCTGTATAGGTAGCTAGTTGGTAGTCTAATTTATTTGACTATTACTAGACTGATATTTCTTATGTAGTGGGAGTAGTTTCAAGATTTATGCAAGAACCTTATGAAGATCATTGGAAAATGGAAACAAGGATTTTGAAATATATTAAAGGAACAATCAATTATGGTCTTTTTTTATTCTTCTTGTAATGATGCACAATTATTTGGATATTGTGATTTTGATCATGTTGGTGATGTTGTAGATAGGAAGTCTACTTCTAGATATATTTTCAAGTTGGGTGTAGGTGCCATCACTTGGAGTAGAAAGAAGCAACCAAACAATGTCTATCTCTTCTATTGAGGTAGAGTATAGAAGTGCTATGGAAGCTGCAAAAGAAGCTATGTGGCTGAAAAGACTATTGGATGAGCTGCACATGGGCATCAAAGGGAGTAATACTCTTCTATGTGATACTAGAGCTGCATTTCTCTTGCAAAGAATCTAGTTTCAACATCAAAGGACCAAGCATATTGAAGTTCATATGCACTTCATTAGAGAGAAAGTCTGAATGGTGATATTGATCTCAAGTTCTGTTCAACTGAAGATCAAGTTGTAGATATATCTTCACAAAACCCATGTTTTGTAAATTTCTAAAATTTTGTGCCTTATTGGGCCTATCAGAGTTTCCCTTGAGGGGGAGTGTGCATGACAATGCCACCTCTTAATGGCTGTTGAAAACTTCCAATACTTCCTCCAGTTTGTAATAAGTAAATGTGTCACATTATGTGAAGTTACTTGTAAATCCCAATGAAGCTTTAGTTATGGGTATGCCTTAGTTTATAAAAGGCTCCATAGTTTGATGTAAGTCTTCATATGTAAAGCATTGGTCTTAAGAATTTATGTATGGGAAGATCTACGATTTCCCTTGTTTGCATGCTAGCCTAAATCATTGTTTGATTCAAGGTTTGAAAATCCTTTTGTAAAAAAGGTAAATTTGGCATGTTGATTTTTCTTCCCACTTAACATTAAGGGGAGTGTTGGGGTGATAATTTCAAGTGGGATCTACCACTGCAGTATGCCCCAATATTATATTAAATTTTGTTCATCAAAATTTATTGTGAAGGTCTTTCACATTTAAGAGTGAAGTGGCTCGACCGATTCACCCACCCACATTGATTTGGGTGATCCCTCTTGGGATTGGCTATCTACAATGTATATATTTATACAGATTGAATTAAAATAGAATAAAATATTATTATAAGATATATAGCCGATGATCATTGTATTAACTGATCAAGAGATATAGCTCTGCAGACACTAAAAAAGACTAACATGGAAGTGGAAGTGTTGGGTTAAACTCGTGTGAATTCTTGAAATGCTTTAATGGAGTTTTTTCCTTCAAGTTTAGATCCACATAAATGCAGGTGTTATCTATCTCTTGTTCTTGTTTTTATTTTCTTTTAGCTCTTTCTCATTAAGCTTTGTTATCTGTTATCTATTTCAATCTATCTCCATGTCTAATCGACTGCATATCAAAATCTATAATCTTAGGATTTTTACTGGTGGATCAATAATCTATTGATTATATTTCCCATGTTAAACATAACAATAAAGAGGAAAGTGCACCTTCACAAGCGAAACCATTGTGTTATTCATTATTTTTGATTCCAACGAGTATACATCGACCCCCTTTCCCTTCATTTCGGCATTTTCTAATCAGTTTGTAAACTTTTAATTAAATAAATCATTATTTACGAGAAATTGAATTTGTTATAACTTTTGATCAGTGGCTCAGATTTGAGAACTATTTTGGTCAAAATCTAATGTTTTCTTGTGATCTACATGATGGATTAATTCATTTTTATAAATGAACTACTTTATAAAGTGCCACATTTTAGGGGATTTTTACAAAACTCACTTGGGACTTGTACTTTTGCACTAATTTATAAAGTGTCATAAGGGATATTTGGGAAGTTATTTGCATTATGGAGTTTCACCATTCTATTTTTATGCTCAACTCTAGGAAATTTATGTCTTAGAAGGTAGGCATTATCAAACACTGCACTATGCATGGTTTGTTGCCCTACCTCCATGGTCTCATTCCTGATCCTGATGAGCCTCTACAGAAGTATGAGTGGTTTAACCACAATGATGAGTTTTATGAACTTCTTGGTCTTACTGTTTCTATGGATACATTGTGTTCATTTGATAACACTTAGTGCCCTTTCACGTTTTGGACCATTATTTGATAATTGTATGGTGACCTTGTTTCACCATTTGAGAGCAACGCTTCCCTAGACCACTCTAGTGCCTCCATAGATTCTTCCCCTTCTCACATCCCTTTAATTGTTGAATGTTATTCTACACCGGATGTTACCCATGAGTCCCATGTTGAACATTCACCATAGGATCTTTCTATTGAGCACACCCCCTTATTGTTGTCTCCATAAAGCTCATTGTCATCCATGTTTATTTTTCCATTCACTCTCCGCAACAATGTTCTATTGGATAACATTATTACGAGACAAATGTGGCCATTTCATCTCATGCTACATTGCATCTTGATTTCTCAGTTGAAGACACTCCACATACACTGTTACTACTTTTGAGTGCAGTGTTCTTTCATCTTGCACTTCCAGCAGTCTTCTCATCCTAATTCATGTTGTGATGTTAATAATTTCTTGTTAGACATTGTTCTCATTGAAAAACCCCATTGACACGATTATTTCCCTAATATGAGGTGTCTATTTTCAGATTTCACTAGTGTTGCATTACGGGAATATGATGATCGATTGATCCATTACACATTCTAGAGGACCCATTCATCTCTCTCATTAGGATTTCCCACCTTGGGACATTTGTCACTTCCACTATTTTAGAGATGTTTCATGATCTACCTCTTATTTTGGATCCTTTTGTGAGGGTTATTGGCCCCCACCATCTTCTATCTCTAACAAGTATATTGCATTGACATTACCATTGTCTTTTGTACACCCTTTTCTAGACCTATGTCACCTTTCAGTTGTAGACTAGATGTAGAGATCAGAGTATTGCAGGATTCTTCTTCCTTTGTGGAATGGGCTGAATTTCAATGCTCCTTTTCTGTCCTTCCCAAGGGTAGGAACATTTTTGGTGTAGGCGTATTCTCTCCAATATTTACATGGAGGACCACATCATCGACACTCTTCTTATAGGAACTTTTGTCCTCACTTCTTTCTCTCTCTAATATGGGGGATGATCATTGTACATGGGTATCTCATCACTTTGAGTTACTAGAACCCACCACTACTACTTATTCTCTAGTTTTCTTGAGTGAGTTACTTATCTCTCTTTCGGGGGGACATTTTTCCCCTTGGTTTTCTCCTTTTATCCACTTTATGAGAGATTTTAATTTGTACGTGGGTACCTCATCAAGACCTTATTGTCGGGACCCACTTTCCTTTTCATTTCCCACCTAAGTTATGCTTATGGGGGTGTTAGTGTAGGATATTTATTTTCCTTGTATTTGTTTATTTACTTAGATATTTCCTACACTCATGGGATATGTTTTCTTAGTTATAGCAGTTGTGTTGAGTTATCTTACTAGTTTTGTTGAGTTAGCCTACTAGTTGTGTGGAGTCACATTTGCTTATACAATTAGTTAGTGAGAGTTATTACCCACTGATCTAGGAAGAGGTTGCACATTCACCACCTATATGTACTTGACTTGCATCAGTCTATCCTATGGAGCATATGGAGCATTGAGTTGATTTGGATCCATTCTTTCCTTGTGAGTTCTTGATCATATTGCATCTTATTGTTAGTTATTTCAATTTTTGCAATTACTCATGCATTTATTTTTCATCAGAGATCCAAAAATTCTAATATGGAATATTAGTTGAAGATTTTTTTACACATCCGGAAAACAAAATATTTATCATCTAATTTTCTTGATAAGTAAAAATCACCCCTGTAAATCAAATTATACCACCACGAAGCAAAAAGGTCTCTTGATGGTATATGTGCTATAAAAGTTTGAATGGTTCTTTTTCAAAACTAGTTTTGTATTCTATATAGACCACATGGAAAAATATATTTATAGTGAACAAGGTGGTTATACATAAATGCATATGTCGGTGGATAATATTGTTCCAAGAATTCCAATTCTTAGTAGTGGTGAAACCAGGACAAAACAATGCATGGCCCGATCTTCTTTCACACAATACCACTAGTGAATAAACACCAAATATTGAATACGGAATGCAATATTACTAACTAATACACATTAAGATCACATCAAATGAACTAAATTGCATCAAACTCTTTATCTAATGTAGTATGGTTCTAGAAAATTTGAGCATGTAGTAAAATAATTAGTCGGCAAAGTGAAAAATATATCATTCCAACTCATCAAATGGTATACTTATAAAATGGGGAGAGATAAAGCATTGTGAAGATGTGTGTGGACCAAAAGAAATAATAAATCCTAAGGGATGTGCATGAAGGGATTTCGGGATCAACAAGTTAGTGATGCAACCGTAACTAAGATATTAATAGTAGGTATATGGTGGAAAAACATATTCCTTTATCCCAAGGACTGTTAGAAGCATAATGGACTTGGAGGGGTGAATCAATCCTTCAAAAAATTTACATCAATTACTTATGCTTGTGTGATCCATCAAAATTTACCATTCAATCATTCATTAACCATATGTGTGCTTATTATACATCAAATAACCATGCACGAGAACAAGATGCAAGAGAGAACACAAGAACAAAAAAATTAAGTGGGAAACCCTCAAGGGGAAGAAAACCCACTAAAACCTCTACTAATATTACTCATAACAAAGGACTCATGTGAATATTACACATCACATAATATTTCTTTAGTGAGACACCAACCCCATAAGGAGCACCAACCTATAGTTTAGTTGGGAACTAACCATACAAGGATGTTACAACCCCTTAAGATTACCAAGCACTAACTCATCCACCAAAATATGAAGATCACTTCTATTTTTTTCTCCAAAATTGATGATGATCACTAATTCAGCTTCATGCACTCAAAACCCCTCTCAAACACACCTTCTTCTTTACTCAAATCTACACCTTGTTTTCTGATTTCACACTTGCACTAACTTTCCATCACCTTCTCTCTCTATAGAATAGTTTTTTTCCATTTTGTACCCTTGCAAGAATTGATCAACTTGGATAAGTGTGGACTTGAGATCTTGATCAATTTTAGAGTTTCGAAGTCTAGTGAGATCTGCAGAGGTTTTATTCAAGATTTAATACATAAACAACAAAGGCCATGGGTAAAAGAAAAATTAAAAAATCCATGATTGAAGGAAAAGAGCCTACGCTACATAAGTTGAAGAAGAGGATGGAAAGAGATAGATCGCATGTGAAAGGGAAAGCCATGGGGAATTTGCAAACCCATAACTTGGAAAACAACGTCGGGGAACTTAATTGAAAATGGTTAGTGGGTAAAAGCATCTATGGATGATGATTCAAAAGCCATGCTATACAGGATGAAGCCACAGGTTGAAGCAAAACTAATGAAAAAATTCGTGGGAGACTAGAAGCCGCATATCAAAGGAAAATGATAACTTTCCACATGGAAGTAAAAATGGATATAATTTGGAATCCGATGATAAGATCTTTGAAATTATTGTATCATTGAAGAAATATTAACGTCCTCTATGTAATAAAAATCAGATTTATGAAATCAAAATGAGGTAGGTGCGTGGAAATGAGAAAAGTGTCTCTAACATGCAAAAGGACGGCTCCAGGCAAAGCATAACCACCGAGAATTTAATACAATATGGGCACCCATTTCATCTTTAGCAAGGAAAAAGGTGCGAGGAAGTGGTTTTTAGAAGTTATTAGATATTTTCAAAGAATTTAATGAAAATGGTTGGTGGGTGGAAGGAGGAATTTGAATTTCCCTCTTTCTTCTTCTTCTTCCATTTTTATATATATTAAAAAATGATGCTCAGTTGTAATGTTGGATACTTTGGGAATGTGAGGGAATAATTTTAATGTTGCACAAGTGTTCTAAGAGTTTCATGCCTTGGATCACAATTATGTGAATGTTTTACATCTTCTTCCCTCATTGTAATGATCTGTGCATAATCTTCAAGAAATAAAATTATCTATTTCATGGATCTTTCCTGCCTTAGATGATATTTTATTTTGTATTCTTTCCTTTCATTGGTATGTTGTTTGTATTGTCTCAGAATCATTATCTATTGTGTATCGTGAAAGTGGGAATTTATATTTTCTTGAATTGTGGTTATCGTTTCGACCCTCTTCATCATCGCTTTCCCCATTTTCTGTCTTTGAAGTATTTATCCACTTATTTTTGTTCTATCACCTTTTCTAGTTTTGGATTTCTATTTTATGCATATCCTTTTCTCCTTGGTCCCCTGGAAAGTTAGAGTAGAGTTAGATAGTTCCATTTCAATTCCTAGAAGTAGTTTAGTGTTAGAAGTAAGTAGAGGAAGTTGAAATTATATGGAGGTCTGTCTCAGTTTGAGTCCCACAACTTGGAGACAATCCCATGTTTCCTCAAATCCCTAGATTCTTATGATTTAGGATGGGTGAGAATTTGACCTCTGGGTGTGTATCTTGGTGAAACTCTAGCCTTTGAGAGGATTTGTAGCAACACATCTGGTGAATCCATTCAAAAATAAACTAGTTTCAGTAGTATTGGTGGTTCAATTTCATGAGAAGGATCCAAACATGGTCTAAAACAAGAGAAGAATGAAAATTTGAATAGTTGCAGCTATCACCAGGAAGAGGAAGAAGAGGAAGACAACCTTGGAAATATCCATCTCCACCAAATAGAACTCTTTCAACACCTCCTCCTGGTAGGCCCTTTTTGTAGTCCACTAGAGTTCTCACACCATTCGAATGGCTCAACAACCATCAAATCCTTTTCTCAACTTCCTAGGAAGTAGTTTGCTTGCCCTAAATGCACAAAATCCCATCCCAGTAGTAGCCTTGAAAAATATCCCATTTTTCACAGGAGAGAATCATACTACTCCATCTGATCACATTCAAGACATTGCAAATGTTTGTGCCATACATGAAATTGTTGAGATGGATGTGGTAGTGAAACTTTTAGCTTCTTCTTTCAAAGGAAAATATTTGCAGTGGTTTAGAAGTTTGACATCAGGTTCAATACAAAATTGGAATGGACTAAACATAGCCTCGTGTAATCATATTGATGAAAGGATAGATAATCAATATCTTTTGGAGAAGTTGAATACAATCAAGAGGGTACCAAATGAACAAGTGACATATTTCAACTTCAGATTCTAGAGAACATGGGACATAATTCCAATCCCTGTAAGACCAACTGCTCAAGGTGCATTCCTATATTTCTTAAAATCTCTTAATTCTGATATATCTGTCATGATACAATCTATGGGAGGGATAAATCTACCAAAAACCTATGTAATTTCAATTAGAGATGAAAATAGTTTGATAAAAGACAAGAAATTATCTCGTAGGCCACCTATGCCCTTATATCCTAAATTTCCTCTATTTGCTCAATCCTATATTGCTCGTATCCCTTAACAAAATATGTATAATGTTGTTTCCACATCCTAGACCTTTGTAGAACAAAATTAAGATGAGGTTATGAAATATTTAATCAAAAACTTAACAAAAAAATTTATGAACTCAAAGAAACAACAAGTCCAATCCTATAAAAATTTCAAAATCAAGGACAATCCTCAAATTAGGGATATTAACCATTTATGAACGAACAATCTAATAAAATATATGCACAAAGTAAACAAAATAAAAGTGACAAGGTCAAAGAGCTACTCTCTCATTGGAAAAAATTATTCCTCCAAAATCACTTCCTACACCTAGCTTTCAACCAAGCGTTGGTTCTAGAACAAAAAATGTGGTTCAAGAAACTGAGTGGTTTTTTCCATGCATTATGTTGCATAATCAATTGGGTTGTGAAAGGGAAATGTATCTTTAGGCTTATATGGTTCAAGGTACTTCCGGTCAAGTAAGAGCCACTTCTAGAAGTACTCGGTTCAAACATAGATCTTATCAATCTCATATTCTTCAGGTGAGGATTTTTGTATGGTGAATCAAGTGGCGGGTAGCTCTAACAGACCCCAAATAAGCATTGTTGATAATACATGACACAAGAAAAGGATGCTAGAATCACAATCCACGTCTTCCCATGGTCAAGGAAATGCCACAGGTAAGGAGAAAGAGCTTGGATTGGCTAAAAATGATCCTCCTGAGGCACATGGTAAAGATGTGTTGGAAAAATAAGTTGTTCAACTAAATATTCTTGTTCAAGCACCACAACATCATAAGAAATAAAACAACATACCCCAGATGCATAAATATGTAGGTCTTTTGTTTAATATTTTTGAGCCAATGAAGAATACCAATGTCAATGTGATAATGTGGGATGCATTGGCTATTCCATCACAAAGATATATCTTATGTGAAGCCCTTAAGTAACTACCTCAGGTGGATCCAGAATGCCAAAAACTCATGTCATTGTTCATATATGTCAAGAAAAGGAAGACCATATAAGTAAAATAGTCAATATCCCACCCTTTTATATGTCATTGATTATTGGAAAGCATCTGGTTCATAATTGTATGATTGATTTAGGGGCTAGTACCTCTGTAATGCCTAAGAAAATTGTTGATATCCTAGGTCTCAAATACAGTCATGTGTCTAAGGGAGTTTTACAACTTGATGGGTCAATTGTAGGTGTATTGGGAGTAATAAAATATCTTGAGTTAAAACTCCATGCCCGGCCAAGCCTCACCATAACTCATGGCATATTAATCATTGAATTGCCTCTTATGTTTTCCATTTGCTTGTCTAGAGACTTCACTACTAAGGTAGGTGGCTATTTGTCTTTACATTGGACTCACATGTTTTTAAGAACCAGATATGGTACAAGACTTAAAATATAGGATGAACCTATGTTTTTATTACCATATTGAGTCATATGATCCTACCCCCATCCAATCAAATTTTCTAGTACAAGAAGAACAAGAACAAGGTCCAACTTCATATGAACAACCTATCTCTCCCTCTATGCTTGATTTGTTGCTAGATGAATGGGCTAATAGAGATAATCAATTTGATCCTATTTTGAGGATCTTTAAACCTTTGAGAATGGTCTTGGTACTTATTACATTTTCCAAGAAGGATCTATGATACCCGCGACATTCAAACAAGAAAAATAAATTGCTACGGACTATGGTGGATTTTCCTTGATGGTTCTAGAAGCGAAATGAAGTCGGGGAGGATGTTGTCTTGACTTATTCATTGAATGAGAAGTTATTCTTTGCTCATAGGTTGCAATTTTCATGTTCAAACAATGTAGCCGAGTGAGTCTAAGGCATTGGTGCATGGCCTTTTAATTGCTAGAAGGATAAAGATCAAAGAATTACAAGTCTTTGAAGATACTAAACTGGTCATTCACAAAGTTAGAGGTAGATGTCCTACGAAGAAAAAGTTGTTAAAGACTTACAAACATAGATTTTGGAACCTGCTAGAGAAATTTAATGCCCTTAACCTTCATTTTTCCTAGGAATTTTAAGGTTCATCAAATGGCGGATTTGGGTTCTCAATTTTCACTAGTGGAAGACATTTTCTAGGGAAATGTGCAACATATAAAAATGTTGGTCAAGACATCCATTCCAGAAAATAATGTCAACTAGAACATTTTTGATAGCGATGAATTTGTTTTCTAGTTTATACAAAATGAAGCCAGATTATCCTCAAAAATGAAATCTAAGTTGTGAGAAGTCTATGGTGATCGAGATAATTCAAGCTGAAAACAAAAAAAAATTTGAAGGGATTTGTCACCTTGGAACATATTTTTAGTCTAGATGTTGAGTTCAAGGAGTGGAAAATAACATGGTGGAAAAAAATAAGATTTCAACCAGTCACCATTGCACCTAGTAAAGAACTTCTACTTGGAAAGGTATGTGATGAGGGTGAAAAGTGAGATTTTATTTCCTTGTGCCAAAAGTTCAGTGATATATTTTCATGGGATTATGAAGATTTAAAATAATTTAATCCAGAAATAGTTCAACATTCTATTGATCTAGATCCCAATGTTAAGCCAACTAGTCGAAACAAAGGTCAGTTAACCCCAAAATTGAGCCCCTCATGAGAAAGGAATTATCCAAACTCATTAAGGCCAAGATAATTTTTCCTATTAAGTACTCTACTTGGGTGGAAAATTTGGTTCCAGTGAGGAATAAAAATGGAGAAATCAAACTTTGTGTGGATTTTTGGGATTTGAATAAAGCATCTTTAAAGGATCATTATCCTTTATCTTCCATAGAGTAGATCCTACAGATAGTAACAGGAGCTGAAATATTTTCCATGCTTGATGGTTATCCAGATTCAATCAAATCAAATTGGAAAAATAATATCAATACAAAATCACGTTCACTACCAAATGGGGAACATATGCATACCAGAAGATGCCCTTTGGCTTATCAAATGCAGGTCTCACTTTCTAAAGACCAATGGATGTTTCTTTTATGGGTTACATCAATCAATTCATCTTGGTTTACCTAGATGACATCAATGTATTTTCAAATAAGAGCACGGATCATATGAATAATTTGGAGAAAGTATTCGAAAGATGTGGATAATTTGGGGTGTCCCTTAATCCCAATAAATGTAACTTTGCATTCCCCAAGGGTAAGCTATTGGGACATGTTGTTTCGAAGGAAGGAATTTCCATTGATCTGAAAATAATCTTAGCCATCTTGGTTCTTTCTTTGCCATCTCATAAGAAGGCTTTATAGTCATTCCTTGGGAAAATCAACTTTATTTAATGTTTCATTCCTAAATTTTTTGGTTTAGTAAGACCTATTACTCTCATGCTCAAGAAGGATTCAACTTTCAAGTGGACCATGAAGGCGAAAGACATCTTTGATAAAATATAATAAGATGTTTCTAGGATCCTACATTGATCAACCCTGACTATACCAAGGACTTCATTTTATATGCTTAGGGGTAGAATCCAAGTATTGTTGTGGTTTTAACTCAAAAAAATGATTAGGGACTTGAACAACTAGTGGCATTATTTAGTCAAACACTGAAAAATTATGAGATAAAATACAACCACATTGAAAAATAAGTGGTTTCCATCGTGAGAGCTCTTACAAAATTCAAAAGCATGATTGCTACTAATTGAATTAAAGTTTTAGTATCACATTCTAGTGTCGATACTTCTTCATGGGAACATAACTTAGCAAGAAATGAGCTAGATGGGTGAATAAAACTATGGAATATGATGTGATCATCAAAGCCAAAAAAATTGGTAAAAGGAAGATCACTTTGTGAGCAGTTGAATTTAGATTCCCAGGATCATCAAGATATGTCCCTCATGAATTAAGAGCCTTATAACAATGTTGAATGATAGAAGGATGAAATAAATGTATTCAATGATCACATCTGGATTACATATATGACTAATTTCTTATCTACTAGTTCATATCCTCTAGGGTTGAAAAAATAAAAAATAAGACATATCAAGTTACGGTTTATTCCCTACGTATTGGTTGGTGGTGTATTGTTCAAAAGACATATTGATGGAGTGTTGCTCAATTGAATAATGTGACAAATTTTATATCTGAGTTCCATGATGGTTTCTCGGTGGAAATTTCTCTGCTAGAGCCATAAATATGAAAAATCATAAAAGTAGGTTACTTTTGGCCTATGTTATTCATGGATGCTCACAAATGGGTGAGGAAATGTAAGGAATGTGTGCTCTTCACTGGAAATAAAATATTGGTAGCTCTCCCACTTCATCCAATTCAGGAAGATCAACCATTTTCACAATGGGGTCTTGAATTCATTGGTATGATTAACCCTCCATCTAGTGCCAATCACAAATGGGCTTTAGACTATTTCACCAGGTGGATGAAAGTTGTGCCATTGAAGGAAGCCACTTAATCAATCATCCTAGAATTTCTGGAAGAAATAATTACAAGATTTGGAGTCCCTCAGACTATCATTTTTATAATGCAAAATATTTCTTAGGATCCAAGATTTATGATTGGGATCTTGGTATCAGGATTTATCTTAATACTTCTTCCAATTACTACCCCAAAGGTAATAGATTGGCAAAGTATACTAACAAAAATTTGATCAGAATCATGAAAATAAAAATGGACATCAATAAGAGGAAATGACACACAAAAGTGAGAATTTCTCTTTCGGTGGTGTTAGCATATGGATGTGCACACATGCAAATGACATGCAATAGTGTGGGAATGAAGTCCCTCCTTAATGAAGGTGAGGCTATATTTATTGAAAGGCAAAGCGTATTTACACTTGTACATTCAAAATTGTATGTGGGGGTGTTTTGGGAACATCAATGGAAAGAAAAGTGAATTGGGGAGATGGGATGGAATGAAGGCACGAAATAGAAAGGAATGAATGGAAGGAACATGCAAGAGTTAGATAAAAGTAGAGCCTAATATTGCATGGAGAAGAACATTAAATAAATAACACAAATAAAATGGAGTTTGCATGAATTAAACGAGAATGAGTAAATGGAATACACATGAGCAAGTAAATAGTAGAGCTTGATCATTGTGAACAAGAACAACTTATTAATGTTGACAATAAGATCAAAGACAATATTTGCATGTGAGACTTAAACATCTAACATCTAATGAACATAAGAACATCAAATGTTACAAAATACAATGAATGAGACACAAAGTTTGTATTTCATTGACTCCAAAATGTCTTCACAAAATAATACAAAGTTTCTTCATGAAACAAAGCTTGCACACAAAAGTATTTTATTCTCCTCTCTCAAAATCACCCTTTACAAATGAGCCCCTAACTTCCTTTTATAACCCAAAAGTTGGTTAGAAAGTAGTTAGGGTTTTACATGAACATTAAATAGGGCACTTAAGTGACTTTGACTTTTTCAACCAACTTTAGTAAAAGCAACTAAAAATAGAAACCACTTGAGTTATCAAAACAATTTGCCAAAAGTGAGTTAAATAACACTACTTTATAACAAAAATAATGGGTACATGTGGACCCCACTTAAATGACTCGAGACACACACATAAGCATCCTAGTCAAAGAACGCACCACCTAGATCAAAACACCTATGATCAATTCCTTATCCATTGGGCCAAGAGTCCGCCTATCATGATCGTAAAGGAATGAACTCATTGACCTTGCTCCGCATGATCCTCCGGATGAGAAGAGAGACGAGCTTGAAGCTTTAACAATTCATCCACCCCTTCATTTGAGCAACATCCTGGTGTGAGCAAGTTTTTCTTCATTCGTATTTGTATTCACAATTCTCCACATGCTTTGAATACCTTTCCATGGTGAATTATTCATTTGTTGCAAGACCGTAGTCGTTATGCCACCTTGGTTTTTCAGAATCCAACTCTTGATCTTTCGCCATTGAGAAAATATTCCAAGATCAAAAATTGCAATTCACTTCGGAGTTATGTCTTTTTTTTTTCACCATCCTAAATTTTTCCATTCCGATCCTTTCATGATCATCCACCCGAGAATCGAGATCCGATAAGGACACACTTGAATGATGTGGCCTTGCTTGATGATCCATACAATTTTACTTATCATTGGTCTTGGTTTTTCGATGAATAGATCCATACAACGATCAAGTGAAAATAATTGATGTAGATAAGATTCTCCCATTATCGATCTCTGTCGATAACAATGGCTTTTGACTCCGAAGAGACCTATGCCAATAGCTATGACCTATACCGCATAATGAGGAAATCAGAGGTTGCTTCCACTTCGGGGTATTTGGAGTTGAATCGCCACACTATGCAGGTCGTGGTGCATCCATGCAAGTGATGACCAATTCAGAACAAGCATCAAGAAAATTGTGACTCACCTTCGGTTGATATGCGATCACATAATCGACCTACGTCGACGTGTCCCAAGTTGGTATTAGCGGTGGTCTCATACTCTTACTAGAGCGTCGAGGTGGGTAGAATGTCTTGGAACCTATACCTCAACATTTTTTTATTTTAAGATGACATGAGTCTGACAAAAGCGTGATTTTGGGCTATTACTTCCTTACTTCAAAACTACACAAATTTCTTATCAAACTGCTCTGGGAAAAATAGAAAATCTTGTTCTAAGAAACTCTTAGTGGATGAGAGAGTATATTAAGGTGCCACAAGTTTTCGTGTCAGAGGGTTTTTTTCCAATTGAATTCTTCATTCAAATATTAAAGGTCAAAGTTGACTCTTCTGAAACTACAAGGAAAACGCAACTGTAAAACTACGAAAATCCCGTTTGGTTTTAGCCTAGGAAAAATACCAAACATCACCTTGGGCATCTACAACTTGGCAAGGAAGCATATGAAAGTGGGTATAATTTAATGAAAAATTATTTTCTCTTGACGATCATCTGAGTTCAAAATATCAACTCTCAAAGTGAGTCACCTTGACAGGCTGAAAATTGCATGCGCGGTGAAATCAAACAAATTGCGTTTTATTTGGCTCCGTGAAAATATCAAACAAGGTGCTACAAATTTTAAATTTGGCAAAGGATTACATGAATTTGGGAAGAATTCAACAAACCAAACCATTTCTCTTGATGACTATCTGGGCTCGAGATACGGATTCTCAAAGTAGGCCTTCCGCCAAGCTGAAATTGTGCACACGTCAAAATCAAGCAAACCGAGTTTTTCTTGTGTTCGTGAAAAATATCAAATGAGGTTCTATGCATTTGAATTTTAGAAACTGATTATACGAAGATGGGAATAATTCATGAAACAAACCGTTCTTCTCGACAATCACTCAACTTTGAGATATCAAGCTCCAAAGTCGATTACTTCGACATATACAAACCGCATGCAAAAATCATAATTTTTTTAATATTAATTTTTTAATTTTTTTTTGTTGCATGAATTTTGAATTATTTCTTTATTTCATTTTCCCACGTGGCCACTCCTTTTGGCAAATGTGTTGGCACCTTTATTTCTACCTATGCATGGTCTTTTGGCCTTTTCTTTACCTTATGCGTGGTTTGTATATTCTTTGAAAAACTTTCTTTACTAAAATCATGCATGGGCAGCTGTTGTTTGATCCTTTGGAGGATGTGTGGAGAATCTAAGTGTTGTTGTTTTCGCGTTAAACTTCCTCTGTTGTTGGCTCATACATTGAAAACTTTGGACTATTCTTTGCTAAAATTTGTTCCAAGAAACCAATGCGTAGATTCTTGATTTTATTACTGGTATCCTTTATACTTCATTTGTTGTTTCCCCTCTCCCTACATGAAGGATACTTTGGCTTTGTCTTAGTGTGAAAATTCTTGGCAAAATGGTTACGGGAATTAAAGAAGCTTCCCGTAACCATTTCCCCTTCCCGTTTAAATAACCGACTTTTCGTCCTTCGAGTAGTGACATTAATTGCAGGGAAAGTGGGAAATAAACAACCATTTGCCGAGTAGAAATGGCAAGGTAGGCTGGCAATCCCCATTTTATTTCCCCATGTGGGAAATTAGGATATTTTTTCTTGTTTGCCAATCTATTGAATTGGCTATCAGTGGAAGAAATCCCACAAGCGGGAATAAAAATAATTTGCCAGGAAAGGGGAAATCCGGGTATAGGAAGCCAATTTGGCATCCCCGACAATGGGAAGTGGAAGCTTAATTTCCCCTAGCAATTAAAATAAAAATTTTCAAATGAATATTAATTAATATTAATTTAAATTAAAACCCAAGAGTTATTAAAAATTGATTTTATCAAAGGGTAATTAATTAATTAATTAATATTTAACACGTTTATGACTCTGGTGGGAGGAGTTTCTCACCGAAATGGATGAAACAAAGACTAGAATGATCACAAAAACAAGACAATCGTGATGAGGGTGATAAATCATGAAAAATAACACTTTTGAAAATTTTCAAAATTTCCATGTTTATTAATTTTGTGAAGTCAAAATTAGCTGATAACAATTGGCTCTAATTGGGGACAAGGACTTTATGGATGCAGCAACGGACCCAAACCAAAATATTAATGAACATGATCCCAAAAACAATGGGGCACAAAAATGGGATGAAAAAAGAGAGGAAACCAAAAACAGAAATGGAAACAAACCAAAAACCTAATTACCTATGTACATACGGGGGACAACCTGTTTTCAATTTTGATAGTGCTTGAGATATTGTCTACTATAGGGAAAAGGAAAATGAGTTCCATCAGGATATGCCAAGTAATAGGTGTTATCTCCACAAAAATTCCGATCTTGAAAGGGCCTAGCCACAGTGAATCAAACTTCCCATGCTTTCCTTTCGGTTCGCGTCTCTTGTCCTAGAGAAGAACTAAGTCATTGATTTGGAATTGCCTCTCCTTAGTTTTCTTGTCAAACAACCTCTTCACTTTGGACTGATGTTCCTCAATCTTGTTCGCTACTTGACTTCTTTGTTCTTCAATCTTTCTTAGGAACATGATCCTTTTATCTAATGCATTGGTGAAGCATTCATCATCAATTGCTTGAGCCAATCGTAATGCTAGTAACTCCAATGTGATGGGAATTTGAGCATTGGTTCCATACAAGAGTTGGAATGGAGACATCCTGATTGCTCTTTTGGAGTTATGCGGTCAGCCCACAATACATCATATAAATTTTTGTGCCAAGTTCTTTGATTTTCTTTGACTAACTTGCGCACGATAGTAATGATGTTTTTGTTACTAGATTTTTCTTGACCATTTCCCTGAGGGTGGTAACCCGATGAATGAGACAAATATATCCCATACCCATAGCAAAAACCTATCATATCGAAGAATAGAAGTTAGTGACATTTATGTCTGTCATGATCTTTTCTGGAATTCTGTAACGAATCAATATATTCTCTTTGATGAAGTCACATATTACCACAACAGATGTTTGTTTCACTGGAATAGATTCTACCCACTTCGTAAAGTAGTCAGTCGTATTGATCACGTGAGTATGACCAGTACTAGAATTAGGATTCAAAACTCTGATGAAATCTAAACCCCATTGTCGAAAGGGTTCTTTAATGACAACTGGATTCAAAGGTAAAGCTGTCAATTTAGGTCTTCCAACAAATTATTGACAAGCTTCACATTTTTCAACCATTTCTGAGCATCGAGAAAACATAGAGGGCCAATAATAATGTGCTCGCAAAATTTTATGAGATGTCACTAGGCCAAAGAAATGACCACCACAAGCATGATTTTGAAAGGCTTCCAACAACCTAGGTTGTTGTTCTTTATCAACACATCTGAGGAACATGTCGTCAATTCCTTTCTTGAACAAAGTGTTGTCCCAAATGACATACCTAGCAGCTCTTAATTTGATAGATCTCTTTTCCTTAGGTGTCAAATTTTTAGGACATTCGCCATACATGAGAAAGTAGGCTATATTAGAATACCATTCGTCTGTGGTAATGACGAAAACTACCAGTGGTAAACTTTCTTGAACTAGTTCTTCCCGATTCATCTTGTGGTTCATTCTCTGCGCTTAAGTTGGAAGAGTCCTCTTCCTCAAACCAACTTGGTAGGCTTGATATCTAAATCATATTCCTAGATCTTAGAGACCAGTACCTCTTTTAGATCCCCGTTCTTGTTGTGTCAACATTGATTTAACTGCGGTGTCAGTACTAAGACTTTGGTGTGATAATTCAACACATAGTACCTGAAATGTTTCAAAGCTCTCACCACCGCATATGCATGCCTCTCAAGGGGAGTGTAATTGAGTTCATGTTTCTTGAATCTAGAACTCATGAATGCAATAGGAGATTCGATTCCCTCTTGATTGTGTTAAGTTAAGATGGTGGAGATTGTGTGTGGTGAAGCATAAAAATAGATTATAAAATATTTTTTAAAATCATGGCATACCAATGTAGAAGCTTTTGCAATAGCACCCTTGATTTGTTCAAATGCTTCTCTACCTTCCTTCAACCATTTGAAGGATTATTTTCCTTTCATCATATCAGTGATTTCTTTGGTTAGCTCGGAAAAATCGGCACGAACCTTCTCAAAAATTTCACCTTCCCAAAGAATGAGTGAACTCTAGGATTACTTGTAGGCAAGGAAAGATTCTTGATAGCTTGAACACGCTCATGATTGATTTTACTTCCTTCTTTAGAAACAATATGACCTAGGAGTTTCTCTTTCGTAACTCTAAACATGAAATGTTTTTGGATATAGAGAAATCTTATGAAGTCTACATCTTTGCAATATTTTCTCCCAATCTCTTAGGTAATCTCCTTGTTTCTTTGAGAACACTATCAAGTCATCTAGGTATATCAAGGTGATCTTGTCTTTACAATATTCGAATGCCATATCCATATCCCTTTGAAAACTTAATCCGGAATTGATCAAACCAAAAGGAATTATTCTATATGTGAACGTACCCCAAGGAGTGGTGAACACAATTTTATGTTGGTATTCTCTAGCCACTTCAATATGATTATAACCAGAGAAACCATCTAGCATGGATAAAATTTCTGATCTAGTTACTTCTGTAGGATATGGTCCATGACTGGTAGCGGATAATTATCTTCAAAGGAATCTTTATTAATATTGTGAAAATATACACAAATCCCAATTTCTCCATTTTTCTTGCAAACTGGTACAATATTAACTATCCAAGTTGAATTTCAAAAAGGAAAAACTATTCGTGTGTCAAGCATCTTTTTAACCTCATGGAATATTGTACTGCTTATCTTGGGATTATACCATCTTTGCTTCTTCCGAATGGAACCGCACTGAGAGTTTTAAGGGTATGGCATGCTCTATTTCCCTAGGATGGAAAGACTTCAAGTCTTCATATGAGTAAGCCAAGACATCAAAATATTTGGTAAGGAGACTTATGAATTTCTTGTGCTCCTCAGGTGAGCAACACTTACCGATGTTGACCAGGTGAGGTTTTTCCTTGGTACCAATGTTAACTTTCTCATAGTCAGTAGAATTCATAGGTCCTGCTTGCTCTTTCTCTTTGATAAACCTGTCATGTTTATCAAAAATTTCTTTAAGTGAAACTAATCCTTTTGGAATTTTATTTCCCTTTAGTTGAATGATTTCATCACCGGGATCCTCGTTCTCAACTCCTTCTAGAATGGGTGAGGTTTTCGATTCATGAAATGCAAAATCACTTCCTTTAAACTTAAATTGTTCAAAATTATCCCTCTTTTCTAAGAAGGCAATAATTTGTTGATCATCATTGAATACTTGCCAATTTTTTGCATTATTAGGAACACTTGGCCTAAAACCATTTTAATGGTGTATTTTTCTTGATCAAAATCTGAATGAGGAATCATTAAAGAAGCTGAGACTAGTAGAGAATATACTTTTTCATTCTTTTCACGAGGGATGTATTTTATGAAAAAAACATCGAAGACTTCTATCGCGTCCCACACTTTATTTCTATAGTGTCTCAAATTGATCATTATTTACTTGGACCTTAATTTTAACTTGTTTCACTATCAACTTTGCATCTCCAAAGACTTTCAAATTTTTGATCCCTTTCTCTTCTATAACATGGAGGCTAAGGATTAATGCCCCATATTCTGCATTGTTGTTATTATTTAAAAATTGGATTTTGTAAGAAAAAGGAAATAGTTTACCATTCAGAGATATGAGCACCACTCCTACACCGAAACCTGTTGAGCAACAACTTCCATCGAACTCAAGATTCCATATCTCATTAGGGTCTTGGCAAGTGACCTCGGGTGCATGAACCTCTGTAGTCATCATATAATTACCCATACTTGAGTTTTGAAATAAGACCTGTGCACGGGGATCATCAATTTTTGTCACCGTGAATTTTTCCTGCATTTCTAGCATTAGCTTCTTCATTTCTCCACTAATAGGAATCATAGCATGAGACCACCCATTTGAAACTCACCACCTAGATCTCGCAAAATTTCCTACTCTGTGCACATACCATATGAAGTAGGAATGTCAAACACTAGAATAGTTACCTTAACTCACTTCTAAGGAAATTGGGCTGAAACCATGTAGTCATTTTTACACCCACCAAGAATAAGGGAATCCCATGCACGCCGGCCTATCACCCAGCAGGCATTGGGCTCTCACCCGAGGCATGTGAAGGGTTTGAGTCTCTATTTTATGTGATTTGAGTGGGAAAACATCATATATGATCCAAATTTAAAGGAAGTGAGTGGAAATGAAACATGCAAACATCATAGAGCTCAAAACAGCTCTAGATCATTGTAGTCATTACAGACAAAGATACTTTAATAGACTTAAAGAACTGAAACAAAACAGAAAGGAAAATGCATAGGAATTCATATTCATCTTATAAACATACATGAAAAGGAACTATGAAGAATCATGTATGAATCCAAACCAAGAAGGATCATATTCAATTAACTTGGTAACCTCATTACATTTATTAGAATTACTACAAAACACCACATTATCGTAGACCGGAGTCGTGCATCATAATTGGATTCATATCATTTAGATCTCAAAAAGAAATTTTATAACCCCAAGCCCTTGATACATCCTTCTCCTATATTTCATCTACCCAACCCAATATGACTCCTTGCGGAATTTCTGCAGAGCTCCACTCTCTATTGATCTCTCTCTCTCTCTCTCTTCTCTATACCCGATCCCTTTCTTTTCGCAGTGCTTGTATTTTTAGGCATCCTGAAGTGCAAACTCATCCTTTTGTGGCCTCAAATCTGGCGCCAAGTGTTTGAATGTGGTCCTCCATGGGAGCATGCTCCTCCAGGCCCGAGCTCTCCACTTTTTGCCATGATGTCTTCTAGAAACTTCCATCGCAGGGCATATTCCTTCCTAGGTGAACTGTCTCCGTGTTGGCACCTTATCCACTCTGCATGTGTAGTCGGGTCACACTTTTCTTGTGTCCTACCCAATACACCAAATATAGCTAAGTCTCGATACCTTGTTCTTTGGCACGTAACATGACCCTTCTAAAACCCTCCTAGAACCTTGCCTTGTGTGCCTTCTTCTTGCGCGCCCATTTCTTAACTTTTGTCTTACACGCCCATGTGCCTCTTTGGACTTAGTCAATATTTTAGAGGGCCAAAATCACCCCACACTATGCTTATTCTCTGCCTACTGGGAACACTTCTCCAATAAATAAAGAATCACCATAGATTTAACATTTTGGGGAAAAGAATAAGGGGATGAATAATTTGGGAAAGAAGAAAGAATGGGGAAGTGATGGCATTATTGCAACAAGCTAGGAAAATTATTTTGCAAGTTGGCCTCCCAACTTGTTCAGTGCATTGACTTCATTTTGCACTCTCTGACAAAGGTCGCCAACTAGGACGCTTACCTCCCCAAAACTCAGTCCATCTCCTTGATCATTCATAGTGTCAACATTTTTTTCCAACTCCTTGCCCACGTCCTCAAGCGCGTCTATCCTTCTAGTAATTTATGGGTATAGCTCCTTTAGCCGGTTCTTGATTGTACCCCTTAGGGCCTTAATAGCTTCTAACTTCTTTTCAACCTTGACCAAGATTCTATCCCACTCTGCTCTATTCCCTTTATTATTTTCTTAGAACTCTTTAAGCTCTACTTCATAGTTGGCAACCAGAATAATCGCCACTTTATCTCCGTCTCGATAAGTTGTCATATGTGGCCTCAGTGGTATGGGAAGCAATGTTTACATCACCAAGGACTTTGTAGTATTCAACCATGATTGCTACTACCTTTAATTTATCCTCCTTCTCCAGGTGTGTTGCTACTTCTTCCGCAGATTCTAAGGCTAGAGGTTGCCTCTCCATGGTGAGGATGCATGTTAGGTCTTCAAGGCACTCAAGGGAAGATCCATACTTTTTCATAGGTGGTGTCAAGTCTGGATGCTTCAAAAAAAAGGCATCGTGATGGATTCTACCTTATTATGTACTTCACACAACCTTGCCTTTTCTTCCCTAAGCTCATGCTTTAGCTGAGCACTAATTAACTCCTCCTACTTTAATTCCTTGGCCTTCTCTTCTATCTCTTCCTCCTTCTTTTCTAGTTCTTCCTCCTTCTTTTCTAGTTCTGCTTCTAGAAATATTATCATGTCTTTCTGTCCAAAGAGACTAGATTCAACCTCAACTGAGACCTTTTTGAGCATGTTGCATAGCTTCTCATCTGCAAGCTGCTGAGCATTTACCAAGGGGTTATCTCCTTTTGACTCAGGAATTTTCATTAGTTCCCCTGGCTTACCTCGAACTTTGGCTCATCGATGTGGGACTCAATTTCCCAAGAGAGAATCTTCCACGTCCAAGGGTATGCACCCTCTTCATCAAACGAATTCATTACCATGAGTTGATCTTTTGGGACGATGCTTTGGAAGCACATGCGCAACACCTTGTTAGGATCATTAATGTAACTCAATCCTTTCCTCTATATCTCCTTGTGCTTTCCTCCTGTGTATGTGCCCTTAGGAATAGTTACTGATAGACTGGGGCCTCCCGCGCTACTGTGATCTTTCCATGCACTTTCTTCCTTATCTTCTTCCATCACTATATCGGTGTTGTGCTCTAATTCTTGTTCTACCAAGGCCTCGATGATTTTTTTGCTTCTCTTTCTGCTTGCCTCATTTATTTTCTCCTTTGTGAGGATTGGAGTTTTTTTATCCTACGCGCCAACCTCCTCACTTCTTCCCATGTTCTGGGTGCCTTCCTCCTCCTGGCTACCCTTGCACCGCATGAAAATAAACTCATGTTATTCTTCTCTACCCTCTTCTTTCTTAATCATGCATACTGAAAACAAGTGGCTCTTGGTCCCCTTTAGGATCATCTTCTTCATCATCATCCCTCTCACCTGTATTATTTCCAAGCTTTCTATCTCCTCCGAGTCAGACTTCCTCCATCGCCTTCTATTTCTTCCTAATGTGGGATTCAGTATAGGAGATTCTACTTTCTCTTCCTCTCTCGGTGATTTCTCCTCTATGATACGATTTTCCTATTCTAGCGCCTCCTCTTTGACTGGAGACCTCTTCTACACATGTAATTACTTATTCTAGCTATTGTTCTCGGGGTGCCTATTTCTGTGTATCTTGGGCACTTGGTGCCTTCTTTATTTATTTTGTCACCTTTTTCTGGGCATGATCTTCTTCCTACCTGTTAGGTCCTCAGGTATAGCTATCTTGTTTTCAAGATAAGCATCCTTCTCAAACTTGGGCCTTATCGAAGGTATACATGTGCCATGGACCTCCTTGAAATATTCAGAGTCGGGGTTTTACCATTTGGACTTCATGTGACATGTAATTTTCCACGTATGCACGCTTATTGGGGTAGACCAATGTCCTGCGCATCTCCTTGTGGTCCCGGTCCAAACTTCCAAGGTCAAGCTTTAACTTCTTGGACTCCTTGAATTTGTTAACTCCCACCTAGAAGTATTGAGCTATGAAGGAAAATGGGAGCTTGCACCATGGGCTCATGTTTTCATCAGTCAACTTGAACCTACCAATACAAAAGTGTTGGTATACAACGAACTCACTTCTCTCCTTGTAAGAGCTAGAAGTTATTCGGTACTCTCCATTCTTCCCGAATGCATTCCTTAAGCGCGTATACCACTTTTCAAGATGTGCTTTTTGAATGGGCTTCATGCTATCACAAGTGTATTTCTCAAATCTTTTTGCAGGTGAGGGGTCTTCCTTTGGGTACTCCCAAACAAACTTATCTATTGCATCTGGTACTCTGATCTCTAAGAACACAATGGTTAAGAGGACATTACCAAAGAGAATATTGTCTCCTTCCTATGTGTTGGTGATAATTTCATTTGCAATGTATGTAGATAAATTGTAGATGGTGCCCTCTGATATTATTCTTCTACAAACATTCAACTAGGACTTGTTTACCTGCATCCATCTTTCTTGTGCATTGAGTTTTGTTACTAGGCACGCGGCCATTCTCATCACTAGGTCTTGGATATCCCCGATATCAAAATACCTTGACCCCTTCTTCTTGTACACATATGTGGCCACTATTTCCTTAATTACTTCCTTGTCACACAGGTCATCCTCTAAACTTTCTCCCTCACAGATAAGGCTTGTGAATATTGAAATTAGCTAAGGGGTTATGCGCATCTTGCGCCCACGAAGTGAAAGTGGTCTTCATGTACACATGCAACATTAGCCACTGATAGAGGCGCTCTGGCTTTCCGAAGTAGGGAAACTCATAGAGTTGTAATAACCCCACCTTCTCTAACTTCACCTTGACTTCATTGTTATAAATTGGTAACCCCTCAGGTGTTCTCTAGGTTAGTCAGGCGCACTAACTCCAACTCCATTTCCTTTTTAATCACATTCATGCGATGATTGTAGTCACTTACTGTCATTTTTCTCAAGTGGGATTCCCATTCCATCCCGAGAAAAACCCCATCTAAGTTACTGCATTTATGCATACCATTCCTCATTGGTACTTACGGTAGTCTCTTGTTGTTTTCCTTTCCCTTTCCCTTTTTAGGTATTCTTATCGTTGGTTTCTTAGGTGCCAGTGTGTAGGTTTTGACTTCAACTTCTCTTTCTCTGCTTCTATAACCTTTTTAACTTTAGATCTCGAACCTATGAAGAATACTCTTTTCTAACCCATTCCCTAGCTTCCAAACCCTAAATGGAATATCTTTTCACAAGACAACGCGTTTCCATGACTCTCTCCGTGCTCTGAATTAATTCCCTAGTTTGTAGATCCAAAATAGTCACTCACGGTTAAAATATTCCAATTTTTCTTCACACGGATCAACTCTAGAAACCCTAGTTCACAAAATCTCTTCCTTCTTCGTATTTGAAAAGTAAATAATGAAGTTCCCAACCTTCTATTTATAGTTTTTCCCACTTTTAACATTAAATGCTATCTTACCTACAACCATACTTTCAACACTTAATGCGGATTTTTCAACAAAGTAAAACTTTAGTGTTTTAACTCACATGCCCAACCTCACACGGACAATTCCCCAACCTTCGATGCATAACCACTCCATCTTGATAGGAGACTCTTGTGCACATATAACCAAAGACTTGAAGGAACTTCTTCTATCATGATTTTTTCACTCTCGCCTACCTCGTGTTGCATTTTCACTTCTTCCTCTCTTGTACATGGATCCCCAATATATCCTTACCCTCACACCAACCATCCCTTTTCACCTTTCCTTGCATGCACTTCCTTCACAGGGCCATTCAATTGAGATTTCCAATGCAATCCTTCCTAGTGCTTCATACCTTGTAATTTCTTCCACCTTACTCCACCCCACACTAAAATGATGTGTAGTCCTTTGCACAGTTACAACCTTCAAAAAGTAATGAGATTACTAGCACCCAAGGCACAACACAAAACAACAACGAGAAAGGGAAACATAAGAAAATAAAATGTATTAAAGGAAATCCTAAACTAACTAGCAATACTACCTTATTTACAAACACCAAGAAGACTTATTTATAGTAGGGCTTCAGCCTACTCCCATTGAAGTGTCCTGGAAATCTTGTCCCATCTAGTGCTTGTAACTGGCACATGCCCGAATCAAGGATGTATGAGATGATGTAGGGACCCAACCAATGGACTTTTAACTTCCCAGGATGGTGTAGAAACTTGGAATCATATAGTAGCACCATTTTTCCAACCTAAAACTTCGTGTTCTTAATGTGACAATCATGCCATGCCTTTTCTTTTTATTTTTCCGTCTTCTAGCTCCACCTGGTGAGTGATCGTATTTTTTCCAATTGAATTAACTTGTCAATTATTTCTTACAGTGCTTGTTCATTGACCAATCCTCCTGCACATGCTATATACAGAGAAGGTAACATGAATTCAACTGGTAGGACAACCTTCACGCCAAACAACAATTAAAATGGTGTGGCCTTATTCAACCTCTTGTAGGTTGTCCTATATGCCCAAAGAACGGCTGATACTTTTTCATCCCAATCTTGTCTACCAACATCACAAATATTAGTCAACATGTGGCTAAGTATTTTGTTAAATGCCTCAGTAGTTCCATTTTCCTGAGGGTGATAGGGAGTAGTTTTGTGATGGGCCACCATGAATTCTGAAAATAGAATCCTGACTGTCTCATTGAGGAAGTGTGTACCTCTATCACTGGTTAAAATCAATGGGAATCCATATATGTTGATTATGTTTTCCCATAAAAATATAGCAATGGTAGCCATTGTATAATCCTTTGTAGGCGCTGCCTCTACCCACCTTGTCAAATAATCAGTGCAAGTGAGGATATACCGTAAACCAGTCCTTCATGCTGTTGGTGAGATTGGTCCAAAAAATTCAATAGCCTACTTCTCAAATGGTTTCACATTGGCTATTGGTCACAAGGGAATTTCATCCCTTTTTCCAGGTTTTCCAAGGCATTGGCAATGGTCACAGGCCTTGCAAAACTCAATGCAATCTTGATAAATGGTCTCCCACCAAAGCCTTGTGAGTAGAATCTTCCGTGTAATTATATTTCCTGCATAATGTCCTCCTACAATCCCACCATGCACCTCTTTCATAATTGCAATGCACTCATGTTCTAGCATGCAATGACGCATAACCTCATCATGACCCATTTTGTACAAGTATCCACTAATTAACATGTAGGGCATGGTGTGTATAGCCAACTTCTTCTTCTCCAAGGCCTTCATTTCATCTAGTGCCACACCTGTTTTGAGAAATACTGCAATATCCTCCAAATCTGAGGGTGCACGCCGCAACCTAAATAGTTACATGTCTGGTATAGTCTCTTCAATACTCTGCACGTCCTCCCCTAAATCAATAGTAGAGAAATGGTCAGGCTTGGATTTACTTTTTCCTGGTTTGACAACCACCATGAACTCGAATTATTGGAACAATAGTACCCACCGACATAAGCACCCTTGTAGAATGGGCTTGTTCACTAAGTATTTCAATGCCATATGGTCAGTGTAAAATATAAATGGGGTTTCCAACAAATACTGTATGAATTTATGAAGCACATAGATCATTGACAATGCCTTGTGCTCAGTAGTAGTGTAATTCTACTCTGATGGTGTCAATTTCCTACTTGCAAAGAACAAGGGATGATCAATAATCCCTTCACTAGGTTGTGTAAGTAATGCTCCAATGGCGGTCCCTATGGAATCCACATGAACATGGAAATGCTTGTCCCAAGAAGGGAAACGTAGGATGTGCACAGTGACAAACCTATCCTTCAAAGTTTCAAATGCCTTTTGTTGTGCCTCTCCCCAATGAAAGGTACTCTTATGTCTAAGTAACTCTTGTAAAGTCATGGTGATCTTGGCATATCCCTTGATGAACTTCTTGCAGTACCCCGTATTCCCAAGAAATCTACGCACTATGCTTTGACTAGTAGGCTCCCTCAATCCCACAATTATTGTAACTTTTGCTGGATCTACTAGCAGACCCTCCTTACATATGATGTGCCCCAATAATGTTCCAAATATGGTAGAAAAGACACATTTATTAATGTTAAGGGATATCCTCAACTTCTGACACCTATCAAACATCATCCTTAAGTTGTCACAATGGTCCTTGAATAACCCATATATTGTCCAATCATCCAAGTAGACTTGAAGGAATTTATGGATAAAGTCCTGGAAAGCTTGTACCACAATGCGCGAGAACAAAATAGGCGCATTCTTCAACCCAAACAACATGACTGTATAGGAAAAACTTCCCCACTCAGTGGAAAAATTCATCTTCCTTTGGTCCTCCTTTGCGATCCTTACTTGGTGATAGCCCAAGAATCCATCTGTGAAAGAATAGATCTCGTGCCTGCCACTCCCTCTAATATTTCTTCAGTAAATGGGGTTGGGAAAGGATCAATGATACATATTGCATTCAAGTCCCTGTAATCAACATAAATCCTTATCCTTCCATCCTTCTTGATTCTAATTACCATTGGACTTATCCATTTTTACTCTTCAATAACTTCAATAATGCCTAACACTATCATCTTATCTATTTCCTCCTTAACCTTCATGTGCAAGTTAAGATTCATTTGGTATGGTATTTTCATGGTGGGTGCACACCTTCCTTGACTTTATCCTCATCTCCCCTAAGGAATGGTGGACTCTTTTGAGTTCATGATACCTGCATGGGAATGAATCCTCAAACTCACGTAAAAGATCAATGATCTTGGAGACTTCCTTCTCTGACCAATAGTCTCGATGATAGCCTCTTTAGGCTCTTTATCTGAGCCGATGTTAACCTTCTTTGTCTTTAAAGGCTCATGATAGGCATGTGCTTGTTCATCAACACTATCTATGACCTCGTGTGCCCCTACAAAATGGTCAACATCTAAGTTTTCCGCTTCTTCTCCATCAATAACATACACCATCTTCCCCTTTCTTTTTCCAAACACATGTGCTCAAGTTGTATCTCTTATGTTTCTTCTTCCTCAAAGCACACCTCCAGGCCAGGTTCACCTAGCAAATCTAGTAGCCTATCTTTTGTCATGGCACTATCCCTAATGGTAAGGTGCTTGATAACCTACAATGCCTTATCCACCAAGGACTTTGTACTCTGATACTCAAATATTTGAATGAGATCAACCACTAAATCTTTCCAATTCCCTGTCGGTGGCATGTCTCAGCGTGAATGTACCATGCGCGTGCACAACCTTGTAGGGTGGAATACAACTTGTGAACCCATAATGAAGGTGGAAATGCTTCTACGCTTCCCATCCAGGCTATCTCACATGCTTGGATATGGAAGGAAGTGGTCTCTTTACCATGGTAATATTTTATAGCCGTGGGCACGTTGCTCCTGTAAAACCTTACAGAGAATGCAATTCTCACCTCGTGCCATTCCAAGAGATTATCCCAATGTGTTTCCCACCAGCACACAGCAGTTCCAAGTAGGACGTAACTTAACATCCCCCTTCATTCATTTTCCTCCTTCCACTAAGCTTCCATCTCTGTAAAAAGACCTCAGGGAAGGCTCCTCCTAAGTACTTAGGTAGCTCCTTTCCTCCTAGGCATCAAACCGTATGTTCCTTTTTCACCTTTTTCACCGATCCCCTCAAATTCCATCTAATTAACTCATAGGTTCCATGTGCCAAATTATCGCATGCTATCTTGGTGTTTGTCGCGGTTAGGGACCGAGAATCCTCATACTTGATCACTCCCTCGTGGGATGAATTATCTCTGGATCTTTGATTAAGTGCACATATATTCTATCCAGGACCTCTTCTCCCAAAGGTTCAGTATAGGGTGTTGATTTCCCACCAGCCAGGGGTATGATGATATGTTCCTCCTCATTTTCAAAGCTTAGATATCCCTTGTTGAACTCGAAGATCCGCATTGTTCTTATAGCACCATGGGTACCCAAGTAGTCTTTGGGAAATTTTTGCCTCGGCGAATGCTAAGACTTCAAAGTCCCCAAAGTAAACTTATCTCCCTAAATGGTAATGGATGCATCCTTTAAGACACCGATGTGAATTGCCTTCATTTTGTTTGCCATATATAGCACATTCAAAGATGGATGTAATGCAGTTCTTCCCATCCGATGCCATACATCCAAGGTGAGAACATTGACCTCGTGCCTATGTAAATGAGGATATCACTAAGGAGATATCCATCCATGACCACACTTAACGTGATCTCCTATCATAGTCAATTTGTGAGGAGGAAGGTTTTCATGTAAGACCTACCTCTCATGCTCTTCTCGGTGTGTGGTACCTTCTCTCTCAACCATACTCCTAGCAAGAGAATAATATGCTCTTGCCTTATCATTTTACATACTTCCTTGACCTCATCCAAATCATATTTTGGCACCTTGACATTCCTTCTTTTCTCCTCCCTAGATTGCTCCTTTAGACACTAGAATTCTCCTTGTAAACTCGAATAACATCCATGGTTTCTTGATATACCTCCTTTTGATGCGTAGGGTGCAGGTACTTCCCATGTACCTCTTCTTCCCTTAAAACTAGGTTCTTTTGTCATGGCATTTCCTTTTCCCACGTAGCCTCTTCTCTGTTTGTTATCATAATAGGTTCTAAACCTACATCACGTGTCACCCGTGGCATCCATTATGTGTCAACCTTCTTAATTCTTACCATTGAAACGCCCTTGTCTTTCTGGTGCTGCTAATTCATGTGCTCAAACAACTTAGGGAACTCCTCATACTTTTGCTTCTTCTTGCACCATGAGCACTTGTAATAAGTCTCGAGCACTCACACTTGTAGTGGTCTGTAGACCCACAATTAAAACAAGTTCCATGTGGGAACTCACTTCTTCCTCCTTTGTGTTTACCACAACCGGGGAATCCTCTAGGAAATACCCCCTTCGCATATGCCCCATCTGCGTGATTCTCATACTAGTGATCATCCTTTAGAACTACTTGTAAGGCTAGTTTGGCACACACCAAGAGCAATGGCCTCATGGATATGGTCAATAAGCCTACAATCCTTAGTATCGTGGGCAGTAGAGGTGTAGATCTTACAGTAGCAAGACACATTTTTCTGCATTGTGTGCTGCAATAAGGGACATCTACCTGCATCATGGTCCCCATGACAAATCTCACAATCTTTGCTATAGTGCATACTATCCTCTAGGGAAATTATCCCTAACATGCCCTTCTACTTCATAATTTGTACACCATATACCACTACGAGTCTCATGGGCTGAGATTCATAGACAACTTCTCCAACTGCTTAGCCATGGCGATGATTTGAGCTTCAACAAATGGACTAACACCAAAGTATCAACACTTCCAATAGCTTCGGTGCTCAAAGTAGCTTCTAATGCCTCGCACATGTCTCGTGAAAGTATTATGAGATAATATCTTCTAAAAGGTGTTATTAACCCCCAACAAACCATTGAACATTCTTTCAAGGGTGAATGTCATATGAAAATTTTCATAGGAGAGTCTTAAACCACCCATCATACTCCCACACACTCTCTGTCATTCCTTATTGAATCTCCTTTAAGGCACTGATGCTCTTCTGTTCAAACTCGGGGATGTGGAATTCATTAAGAAGCGTTATTTAAAGTAGTATAATCGACCACTACTTGATGAGGGTTATATTTCCTATACCAGCTATGCGCATGCCCTTACAACATCGTTGTAAATTGGTTTTCCTTCTACTCTGGGATAGTGATCCCCTTCACGTGCCATAGCAGCTCACACTTGTGAACATGCTCTGCAGCATCTTTAATAACCCTATAATCTGGAAAATGTAGAGACATCTCAAACAAAACTTGAGGAGGTGGTTGAGGCCCTTGTCCTCCTAAGCCAGAGCCTTGGTTTCCTCTGGTGTTTCCCTCACCTCTGGATCCACCAGGTTTTATACCTTCTAACCCACCAAACCCACCATATTCACTAGGTCATGTTCCTCCTGACCCACCAGATCCACTAGGTTATGTAGTGGTTGTGCTAAGGGTCCCCAAAGTTCCACTGAACTATGTGCCAATGGTCTGTGATAATGCCCCACTACCAATAGTGTACCCCACACCACTCCCAGATGTGAGACCAAAGGCTTGTGTACTTGCTCCTTGTCTAAAAATTCCTTTGAATACTAGAATAGTATGCGTAGCCATAGAAGTGGGAAATGAGAAATTGTATCTCCTGGGTGTAGATCTGTCACTTCCACTAATACCAACTAGGTCAATGATACTCCTTCCTTGATCTGGAAAACCAAGCATCAGGGTTTGGTCACTAGGTGGGTTCAGATGTGTGCCAATGACTCTTCTCTCTCCACATGAAGAACTCTCATCAAAATCTAAAGGGGTGTCTCTTACATGCTTGTCAAGATGGGGTAGCACAGATTGCTTAGGTTCCATGTCCTCTGCGTGAACCTCAACTCCTTCCTATAACGTCTACCTCCATATATCCATCACACTTGCAACCTCATATTTTATAGCAATCTCCCTTTCACGTGCTTCACTATACTTGAGTTGTCTCTCCTCTCTTTCTTTCTCCATCATAATGTCTGCCATCTTTCTCCACCCTAGCTTCCTTTCCTAGCACTTAGAATGGTTTAGCCGGCCATTAGAAATGCCTCTAAACTCAAGGTAACAATCAAGATCTTCATTGCTAGAGGGATAACACGTAGAAATGATCCTTTGGGCTCCCACATAAACTCAAACTCAGCAACTTCCAGACAAGAATATTTAGAAATAGTGTACTCCAAAGTGTAGCTAGCCAGTACTCCTCTCCACCAATGATCCACAACATGAGTCCATGTCATATCTGCATCTTGCAGCCTCTTGTATTCTTCTTAGGTCCATACGTGTGATCTATAATACCAGATTGATCTAGACACATATCTTTGGGAGCCATTCATACAATTGTACTGGAAGAAACAGAAAAAAATTTCATATAAATCATAGTAGAGGTTCTCTTCTACCCATTTATGTGCATCAAACTCATGTCCAATGCTGAATCTATGAGAAAATTCATCCCTCTGTGCTCTTGAACCATGATTCAATACTTTCCAAAGTTAAATGATTTGTCATCACTTATCACCCAGATCATGATGTATGGCATTTCCCACTACAAATTCAAAAAGAGGGTCCCAACAATAGAACCAAGATGTAGTAATTTTTACACCCACCAAGAACAAGGGAATCCCATGTGCATCGACCTATCATCCAACGGGCATTGGGTTCTCACCGAGGCACGCATGGGTGTCGAGTCTCCTTTATGTGAGTTGAATGGTAAAAATCATCTATGATCCAAACTTAAAGGAAGTGAGTGGAAATAAAACATGCAAACATCATAGAGCTCAGAATTACTCTAGATCATTGTAGTCATTACAGGACATATATACTTTTTGAGACTTAAAGAACTGAAACAAAATAGAAAGGAAAATGCATAGAAATTCATATTCATCTTATAAACATACATGAAAAGGAACTATGAAGAACCATGTATGAATCCGAACCAAGAAGGATCATATTCAATTAACTGGGTAACCTCGTTACATTTATTAGACTTACTACAAAACACCACATTATGGCAGACCGAAGTCATGCATCATAACTAGATCCATATCATTTAGCTCTCAAAAAGAAATTTTACAACCCCAAGCCCTTGATACATCCTTCTCCTATATTTCATCTACCCAACCCAATATGACTCCTTGCGGCATTTCTGCAGAGCTCCGCTCTCTATTGATCTCTCTCTCTATCTCTCTCTTCTATACCCAATCCCTTTTTCTTCTACGGGTGCTTGTATTTATAGGCATCCCAAAGTGTCAACTCATCATTATGTGGCCTCATATCTGGTGCCAAGTGTCTGAATGTGGTCCTCCATGGGAGCATGCTCCTCCAAGCCTGAGCTCTCCATGTTTTGCCATGATGTCTTCTAGAAACTTCCATTAGAGGGAATATTCCTTCTTAGGCCAACCTATTACCAGTTAGCACCTTATCCACTCTACATGCGCAATTAGGTCATGTTTTTCTCATGTCCTCCCGATACACCAAATATGGCTAAGGCCCGAGACCTTGTTTCACAAAGACGTAACATTGCCCTTCTAAAATCCTCCTAGAACCCTACCTTACATGCCTTCTTCTTGCGTGCCCATGTGCCTCTTTGGACTTAGTCAATATTTTAGGGGCCCAACAAACCATCTCGAACATCTTTAATCTTCCCAATCAGAGGAACTTGTCTTGTCTCCATGGAGTAACAAGATCCGAATGTTCTCATACAATTCAACCCAAGAGCATGTGCTACTTTCACAGGCATCACATTATCCGAGGCTACAAAATCTATATTGCAATTACTTAGTTTTCATTCGTTGATAAAAAGGACACAAAGAAAGGTTAAATCTTTTCATTCGAAGGTTTAGTGGCTTCCACAATATTTTGAGTCTTCCCATCTTAGGGAGTTTTCATAATTCCTTTACGGGAATGAACAAGAGAGTCACCTTTGATAAACTAGACCAATTTCCCGAGTTGATCCTTATTGGAATTCAAGTACTCTTCCTGTGACATGGAAATTTTCATTTTATCGATATGATCAATGATATCAAATTTGGGAAAAGTAACCGTACTTGATGTCTCAGATACTAGTTCTTTCAAACTTGATGATGGCACACTTTTGACCTTTTCTTTGCGCTTGGTTGATACTAATGTGGAAGAAGAAACTTTCTTCGTAGCTTATTTATCAACTGATTGACTTGACAAATGAACTCCTTTATTTAAGATAGTTTTAACCTTGGAAACCTCACTTTCCTTGGACTCTTTAGGAGCCTCAGTTGTCTTGGATTCTTTAGAAGTTTCCTTAGTCTTAGATTATTTAGGAACTTCCTTAGAGCTCTTATTATCTTTTGTCTTAGTGGTACTCTGTTCCTTTTTCTGAGAGCATGTGAAGAAAACAAAGGATTGACTATTCATATCTTCTATAATTTATTCGTATTTGTCTTCTTCTTCTGAACAATACTCAAAGAAATGATTATTACTTTCTCCTTCAGGATCTTCAACTTTAGGTTTAGATGTTCTAGAATCTGTCTCTTCTTTGTCAACCTCGACGACCTCAACTTCATCATCACTTTCTTCAATGACATCACACTTTGAGTTAGTTGCGGGAGCTACTTCAATAGCAAGCCTCGTCAAAGTGCCTATAATTCTGGATTTGTTAGGAACATAGCCTTTTCTTGGGATGTCTTTGTAAGGAGAAAGTTTTCTACTTTGAGAAACTTGATTTTTCAAAGCTAGCACATCATTAGCCAACTTAGTGAGTATAGCTTCTGAAGCATTGGGGGTTTCTTGACTCTTTCCCTTGAGGGAAGTTTTCTTGAACTTTTCCACCATGATTAAGTCATCCTCAATTTCTATGGCCAAGGATTGAGCAAGTTCCAAAGTAGCCACTCTAGCCCTTCTCATCTGATAGCATACTTCTAGTTGTTGTGCATTAATAAAGAAACATTTTTGTCCATCAAGGTTTGGATTAATCCAGAATCTGACAGAACTTCGTTCACCATTTTGTTGAATTTAGCCATAAAATTCCTCATGGGTTATGTTGGCTCTTTCTTCACCTGAGATAGTTGGGCAAGAAGGGCATGTTCATCTTCTTCCATCTTGTATCAATCTTCAAACTTAGTTTTCATATCATTATAGTTTGTAATGCATCCATTTGGAAAATGATGAAACCAATCTACGTTAATGTCACTTAATGTTAGAATGAAGAGGTGAATAACAACATCTTCATATTCTATCAACAAAACAACACATGTAACGAAGAAGACAAAAATGTGGTCATTTGGTGACATATTCCCATCTCCTTCAAACTTGGGAATAATCTTCCTCGATCCTCGTGAAGGAACATCGAGCTGGTAAGGCCAATGGGCCTATGATATTTCCCCATAGTACATTAACTACCATCTTGGGAAATGTGGCATGCGAATTCAAAACAACGTGAACAAGAATAAGTGCTTAAATTATAGTGATTCCTTCCTGCTTGCTCTTTGCAGGAGTTGATGTAAGGATTGCAGATCTACACGGTGTGTTCTTCTTTGGAGGAGATAACTTGAAACCAAACTTTCCTTGGAAATCAAAAATGGGATCAGATCGACCTTTAGCTTTTTCTCCTCATGTAAACCTCTTTCTGCCAGTTTGAACTCTTTACTGTGAAGGGATCATTGACATGTCTTGATCAGCTCTAGTCTTTTCTCATCTCTCTCTTTCTTGAGCTATTTGCACCTGAATAACTCTATCAACTCTCGCAACTTGATCTTATTCATCATCTAATATTGATGCGATGAGATGAAAATGATAGTTACTTGTGTGCTTTTCCCAAATAGCTTACCTTAAATATGATGATATGTCTTCTTGATTATCTACAAAAAGAAGATTTGGTTGCAAGATAGGTGAGTACTGTAATAGTCGTACATATTAGTAACTTGGTGGAAGAGGGCCACGTCGGTGAAAAGCGATCAACACGTGTCTAGGAAGTCTTCTAGACACACAAGTGCGGGTACTCTTATTCTAAGGTCTTTAATGTAGATTTCTCTGTCAATGGCTCTATCAATAACCATAAATTGTTGGAAGCTTTCACAGTTTTCCCAAGCTACTGTTCAAATTTTGGTAGCAATGTCTCCTTGAAAATATTCATCGGGCACAAGGTTTGGTTGAATAACTGGAGCTTATGTAGAGGGGATAGTCATAAAGATTTAACCAAGCAATGGTTAATGATTCTAGAATACCCAATGGAGTCACCAAAAATTGTTAGCATATGGATTTGCACGCATGTTATTGACATGCAATAGTCCTGGGAGAAAATTCCCTCTTCAATGAAGGTGACGCTACCTTTATTTAAATCCAAAACTATATTTACACTGTACATTTAAAATTGTATGTGGGGGTGTTTTGGAACATCAATGGAAAGAAAAGTGAATGAGGGAGATGGGATGGAATGAAGGAACAAAATGGAAAGGAATGAATGGAAGGAACATGCAAGAGTTAGGTAAAAGCAAAGCCTAATATTGCATGGAGAAGAACAATAAATAACTAACACAAATAAAACAGAGTTTGCATCAGTTAAATGAGAATGAGTAAAGGGAACACACATGAGCAAGTAAATAGCATAGCTTGATCATTTTGAACAAGAACAACAACTTATTAATGTTGACAATAAGATCAAAGACAATATTTGCATGTGAGACTTAAACATCTAACATCTAATGAACATAAGAACATCAAATGTTACAAAATACAATGAATGAGACACAAATTTCATATTTTATTGACTCCAAAATGTCTTCAAAAAATAATACAAAGTTTCTTCGTGAAACAAAGCTTGCACACAAAAGTATTTTATTCTCCTCTCTCAAAATCACCCTTTACAAATGAGCCCCGACTTCCTTTTATAACCCAAAAGTTGGTTAGAAAGTAGTTAGGGTTTTACATGAACATTAAATAGGGCACTTAAGTGACTTTGACTTTTTCAACCAACTTTATTAAAAGCAACTAAAAATAGAAACCACTTGAGTTATCAAAACAATTTGCCAAAAGTGAGTTAAATAACACCACTTTATAACAAAAAACAATGGGTACATGTAGACCCCACTTAAATGACTCAGACACACATATAGACATCCTAGTTAGCAACGCGCCACCTAGATCAAAATACCTATAATCATTTCCTTATCCGTTGGGCCAAGAGTCCACCTATCCTGATCATACAAGAATGAAATCATTGACCGTGCTCCACAATCCTCCAGATGACAAGAGAGCCGAGCTTGAAACTTTAACAATTCATCCACCCCTCCATTTGAGCAACATCCTAGTGTGAGAAAGTTTGTCTTCATTCATATTCATATTCATAATTCCACACAATTATCCACATGCTCTGAATACCTTTCCATGGTGAATTATTCATTTGTCGTGAGACCGTAGTTGTTACACCACCTTGGTTTGTCAAAATCCAACTCTTGATCTTTCGCCATTGAGAAAATATTCCAAGAGCCAAAATTGTAATTCACTTCCTAGAGTTATGTCTTTTGTCTTTTTCACCATCCTAAAGTGTTGCCATTCAGATCCGTTCACAATCATCCAATTTGAGAGGCGAGAGCTGACAAGGACACGCTTGAATGATGTGGCCTTGCTTGATGATCCACACAATTATACTTATCATTGGTCTTGGTTTTTCAATGAATAGATCCGTATAATGATCAAGTGAAAATAATTGATGTAGAAAAGATTCTCCCATTATCAATCTCTGCCAATAACAATGGCTTCGACTCCAAAGAGACCTATGCCAATAGCTACGACCTATACCGCATAATGAGGAAGTCAGAGGTTGCTTCCACTTTGGGGTCTTCGGATTTGATTCACCACACTGTGCAGGTCATGGTGCATCCATGCAAGTGATCACCAATTCAAAAAAAGTGGCGGGAAAATTGTGACTCACCTTCGGTTGATATGCGATCACAGAATCGACCTATGTAGACGTGTCCCAAGTTGGTATTGGCGATGTTTTCATACTCGAATGGAGCGTTGAGGTGGATATAATGTCTTGGAACATATACCAAAACATCTTTTTAGTTTAAGATGAAATGATTGTGTGAAGCATGATTTCAGGCTATTACTATCTTACTTCAAAACTACACAAATTGCCTTTGAAAGCGCTTTGGGAAAAATAACAAATCTTGTTCTAATAAACTCTCCTTTGGATGAGAGAGTATATCAAGGTACCAAAAGTTTTTGTGTCATATTTTTTTATTCCAATCAAATTATTCAGTTAAATATTAAAGGTCAAAGTTGACTCTTCTGAAACTGCTAGGAAAATGCAACTGTAAAACTGCGAAAATCCTGTTTGGGTTTAGGTGGGGAAAATACCAACGTCAACCTAGGCATCTACAACTTGGTGAGGAAGAATATGAAGGTGGGGAGAATTAAATGAAATAATTATTTTCTCTTGACGATCATCTAAGTTCAAAATATCAACTCTCAAAGTGAGTCACCTTGATAGGCTGAAAACTGCATGCGCGCGAAATCAAACAAATTGTGTTTTATTTGACTCAGGGAAAAACATCAAATGAGGTGCTGCGCATTTGAAATTTAGAGAAGGAGTACATGAAGTTTGGAATAATTTAATGAAATAAACCATTTCTCTTGATGACTATCTAGGCTCGAGATACAGATTCTCAAAGTAGGTCTTCCGCCAAGCTGAAATTGTGCGCGCGTCAAAATCGAGCAAACCGAGTTTTTCTTAGGTTCGTGAAAAATATCAAATGAGGTGTTATGAATTTTAATTTAATAAAATGAGTATACGAATATGGTAATAATTCATGAACCAAATTTTTTTCTTGACAATCACTCAGCTTCGAGATATCAAGCTCCAAAGTCGATTACTTCAACAGATACAAACCGCGAAAAAAATCATAAATTTTTTTAAAATTATTCAGCCGCAATGGCTATGTGCAGGATCGATCTTGAATTTTTATTAATTTTAAAATTTGCTACTTCTTCGCATTTCCAATAGCTCAAGCTTGTGAATACATGACAATATTCGTTTAACTGCATGAATTCTCCTGATGGCTTTCTTCCCTCCACACATGGACTACAAAAATGCGTGTAGAATTCTATTTTCTTGGCTTTAGCGTGGAGACTTCAAATTTTTGATGGCATGCGTTGTCTTTTCCTTTCAAAACCAACTTTGAATCCCATTCTTATTGCTGCAAAACCTGCGTGAAGACTTTAAACTTCTTTTTTTTTGCATGAATTTTGAATTATTTCTTTATTTCACTTTCCCACGTGGCCACTCCTTTTGAAAAATGTGTTGGCTCCTTTCTTTCTACATATGCATGGTCTTTTGGCCTTTTCTTTACCTTATGTGTGGTTTGTATATTCTTTGAAAAACTTTCTTTGCTAAACCCATGTGTGGGCGGTTATTGTTTGATCCTTTGGTGGATGTGTGGAGAATCTAAGTGTTGTTGTTTTTGCCTTAAAATTCCTTTGTTGTTGGCTCATACATTGAAAACTTTGGACTATTCTTTGATAAAATATGTTCCAAGCAAACCAATGCGTAGATTCTTGATCTTCTTCATTTGGTATCCTTTATACTTCATTTGTTGTTTCCTCTCTCCGTGTGTGAAGGATACTTTGGATTTGTCTTAGCATGAGAATTCTGGGGAAATGGTTACGGGAATTAAAGAATCTTCCCCATAACCGTTTCCCCTTACCGTTGAAATAACCGACTCTTCTTCCTTCCTGTAGTGGCATTAATTGCCAAGGGAAAGTGGGAAATAAACAACCATTTGCCAATGGAAATGCCAAGGCGGGCTGGCAATCCCATGTGGGAAATCGAGAGATTTTACCCGTTTTCCAATCTATTGAATTGGCTGCCAATGGGAGAAATCCCACAAGCGGGGAATAAAAATAAATTTTCCAGGAAAGGGGAAATTCGGGTATGGGAAGCCAATTTGGCATCCCCCGCAATGGGAAGCAGAAGCTTATTTCCCGACAATTAAAATAAAACTTGTCGAATGAATTTTAATTAATATTTATTTAATTAAAAACCCAAAAATTATTAAAACTTGATTTTATCAAAGAAAGGGTAATTAATTAATTAATTAATATTTAACACGCTTTATGACTTGACGGAGGAGTTCTCACTTCAAATGGACGAAACGAATACCGAATGATCACAAAAACAAGACGAACGCGATGAGGGTGATAAATCACACAAAGTAACACTTTTGAAAAATTTCAAAATTTCCATGTTTATTAGTTTTTTGAAGTCAAAATTAGTGATAACAAGCGGACATGATAACAATGAAGAAATCCATTGGTACTTCTCCTACTATTTGGTATATGGCAAAGAAGTTATAATTCCTTTGTCACTCGAGTTTCCTTCATTAGAATTAGCTCAACAACTAGAATTTGAAGGCACGGATCAAAGGGAGATTCAAATGGTGGAATTGGTAGAACTTGAAGAAAATAGATTTGCCTCCATGATCAAACTGGAACAAAATCAAAAATCAACCAAGCAATGGTTTGAAAAGAAGGCTAGGGATCATACATTTAAGGTTGGAGATCTAGTTTTGAAATGGGACGTGGATCGAGCTAAACTAGGGAGACACTCCAAATTTGATGTAATCTGGAGTGGACCATACATCATCACTACTTGCAAGGTAGCTAACTCATTTGAGTTATTTGATCTTGATGGTAATGTATTTCAAATCCTAGTCAAATTTATTTATCTCAAACCCTCTCATTAAGATATTTCATTGCATCTTGTACATAATAGTTTAGATTTTCAATTCCTCTAAGTCCTTTCAACACATTATTTTGTTGGTAGTGTAGGTTTCCTTCCCTAAGTGCTTTACACAGTTTATTACGTGAAGATTGTAGTTTTCATCATGTTTCAAAGGCCACGATAGGAAGAAATTCAAGGTGTCAAGGATCAGTTGCAGTCATCTCAGAAAATCAAATACAAAGAAACTAAAGTCGGGTTTGGAAATTAAAATTGAGGTTCAAGTCAAACTTCAAGTTTTCCAGGTTAAATCCATGCCCAATGGATGATTCAAGGCTACCTATCAACTCATCTAGTAGGTAGATGGCCCCTATGAGTTTCTAAAATAATGTCCATTTCAGCACCCTTACAAAAAATGATCAACTAGGATAAGTGTGGACTTGAGAGCTTGATCAATTTTTTTAGTCTTGTCATTGAATTCTAGTGAGAGCCGTGGAGGTTTTATACAATCCAAAATATACAAAAACAAAGGCCATAAATTGAAGGAAAATATCCCGAGCTACATAAGTTGAATTCATGGATGGAAAGAAACAGTGCGTATGTCAAAGGAAAAACCATGGGGAATTTGAAAAGTCACGGCTTGGAAAACAATGTCGCGAGGAACTTAAGAGAAAATGGTCATTGGGTACAAGGATTTTTGGATGATGATTCAAAATCCATGTTATGATGGATGAAGCCATAAGTTAAAGAAAAATAATGAGAAAATTCGGGGAGACTAAAATCCGCGTATTAAAGGAAAATGATAACTTTCCACATGGAAGTAAAAATGATATAATTTTGAATCCAATGATCAGATCTTTACAAATCTTGTATCATTCAAAAAATATTAATGTCCTCTATGTAATAGAACTTAGATTTCTTGAATCAAATTGAGGTAGGTGGGTAGAAATGAGAAACGTGTCTCCAACACGTAAAAGGAAGGCTCTAGGAAGCACAACCACCATAATTTAATGTAGTATGGGCACCCATTTCTTCTTCAACAAGGAAAAAGGCATGGGGAAATGGTTTTTCAAAGGTTATAATATATTTTCAAATAATTTAATGAAAATGGTCGGTGGACTAAAGAGGAATTTGAATTTCCCTCTTTCTTCTTCTTCTTTTTCTTCTTCTTCTTCCATTTTCTATATATTGTAAAATGATGCTCAGTTTTAATGTTGGATACTTTGGGAATGCAAGGGCATCATTTTAATGTTGCACAAGTGTTCTAAGATTTGCATGCCTTGGATCATGATTTTGTGAATGTTTTACATCTTCTTCCCTTATTGTAATGATCTGTGCATAATCTTCAAGCAATAAAATCATCTGTTTTGTGGCTTGTTCTTGCCTTAGCTGATATTTTATTGTGTCTTCTTTCCTTTTCATTCATTCATGGGTATGTTGTTTATATTATCTCAGAATTTGTATCTATTGTGTATCGTGGAAGTGGGAATTTAGACGTTGATTCAAAATTCGGTTATCGTTTCGACCCTCTGCGTGATCACTTTCCCCATTTTCTCTCTTTCAGAAGTATATTTCCCCTTATTTTTGGTGTTATCACCTTCTCTAGTTTAGGATTTATGTTTTATGCATCTCCTTCTCACCCTAGTCCCTTGGAAATTTAGAGTAGAGTTAGATAGTTTTATTTCAATTCCTAGGAGTATTTTAGTGTTAGAATTAAGTAGAGGAAGTTGGCCTTCTCGGAGGTCTATCTCAGTTTAAGTCCCACAACTTAGAGAGGGCCCCATGTTTCCTCAAAGCCCTATATTCTTGTGATCTAGGATGCGTGAAAATTTGAGCTCCAACAACAACATTACACATTCATTTCCCTCTAAAGAAGGTCATAAAGACCTTCATCACATTCCTCAATAATCCTTCTAGGTCATAATTTTTATCCTCTTACATAACTAGTCATAATAAGCCTTCTAATTTTCTTTTATACTCGCTTTCTTTTTAAAAATCACACGCGCCGTCGTTCATATAGTAAAAAAATTAAAGCATTATTGGAGAACCTTAGAAAAATAATCCATATGACCAAGTAGGTCGCTAATATCACCAATAACCACCAAAAGCTCCATTGGGACACAACTAAGATCGAAACCCCAAAACAATCAACTTGCCAACCAAGGAGTGAACAAGACCAAAATAAAATTTACCAATGCATGCTATGAGAGTGTTCAACAAGGATCAATTTGGAACCTTGTGTACATCGAAAAGGTTGTAATTCAGTTGTGAGAAGATGCTCCAAGTAATCAACAAGAATCGTTAAACAATAGAAAATCATGCATAAGGTAAATATGTGTACTCATATTCATTAATCAAAAAAGGAGGCTATATATAGGAGTGTTTGGTAATATTCCTAGATAATCATTCCCTCTAAGAGGGAAATAGGAGTTACAATTCAAAATATGGAATGTAACTCCTATGACGCCACTGACACATATGATAATGATAGATTCTATGACAAAATATGCCACTTGTCATATAACTCCTAAGACCTATGATCTTGCTAAGTGAGATGACTCACCATGTGATGTGGATGAGACCCCCTAGGATGATGAGGAAAGTCACACACACCAACACCCCCTTCATCGAAGATGAGGTAGAAGTTGTGGAAATTCAGAACAAAAAGATAATTCCGCTAGACATCTAAGAAAATTGTGTCAATGGGGCTCGGAAACTAAAGGCCCGATAAGGTGTACATGTATAAACAACATCTCTATGGAAAAAAATAAGAGGAGAAGGAATAAAAATCCCAAATAAGATTGGTGGCTATAGTAGACCTCACTCAAAGAAGAGACCACAAGTGAAGAAACTTTACCTTAGTGAAGGGCTTGGTGAATATGTCTACAACCTCATCAGAAGTCTAACAATACTGCAAGTTGATGATGTCTTAATGTATCATCTCCTAAATAACGTGCATGTGGATCTCAATGTGCTTCACACACCGATGTTGAACTAGATTTCTATAAATCAAGATGGTGCTCATTTTTTCATAGTAAATAATGGTTGGCCACTAAAAGTGAATACCAAACTTTATCAAGATACCTTGCAACCAAGTAGCTTCCATGGCAGAGTTAAATGTTCCATTTTACTTTTCCTTTGTAGATGATATGGCAATTACATTCTAATTCTATCTAGACAAACTTACAGGACTTGAACCAAGAGATAAATTATAGTCTGAGGTATATTTTCTATGATCTAAATGACCGACCCAATCAGAGTCTGTATATCCAACCACATCAATATGTGTCCCTCCTAAGTAGTGAATGTCATCTATATATGTTCCATTAACATAGTAAAGGATATTGTTTTCTAATTTCCAATGCAACTCATGAGGCTCTTGCATAAATCTAGACATGATCCCAACAACATATGATAGATCCGATCGAGTGTGAGTAAGGTAAATCAAGCTCCCAACTTTCGATAAAGGGTACAATCAACCAAGAGAGTAGAGAAATCATAAATAAACTAAACCCCGAAAAGGAAAGGAGTAGAATAAGGCTTATAATAAGACATTTGAAATCAAGTAAGAAAATAAAGGAAGTACTTAGGTTGTGAAATTAAAATTCCTAAGTCTTATTGTAAAATTTGGATCCCAAGAAAGTAATAAATAAATCCTAAGTCAGACATAGAGAACTTTTTGGCCAAGGTGATCTTCATATAATTGATGATAGATGTAGAGTTGAATGTAATCAACAAGTCATCAATATACAAAACGAGGATGATCATGAAGTCATCCTACCATAGAATGTACACATTTGGGTTAGAGTGACACCGAATGAACCCTGATGTAAGTATAAAGGATTCCATCTTGGTATACCAAGCCTAAGGGGATTGTTTAAGGCCATAGAGAGACTTCTTTAACTTGAAAATGAGGGAGTGATCATGGACATAACCCTGAGGTTTTTCCACGTATATATCTTCCTCTCTAAGTCCCCATGAAAGAAGGAACTCTTAATTTCCATCTAGTAGAATTCCAATCTATTAGAAGAAGTGATGATGAGGGTCAATCAAATTGAAGTCATCTTCGTAACCAGATAAAATATTTTCTAGTAATCAAACCCAAATACCTAGGAGAAACCCTTAGCTACAAGTCATTCTTTATACTTATAGAATTATCCATTGAAACATACTTTATATGGTACACCCACTTATAATGGATTATTTTTCTTCCTTTCATAAGAGGGGTGCAATCCCAAGTATAATAAGTGAGGAATACTTCTCATCCATGGTAGAATCCCACTTAGGAATCTAAGAATCCTCTCAAAAAATTGAGGGTCCAAAGCAGAGGTAAGGTAGTGAGGTTCAATGAATTCGAGTGATTATGTATCTCATCCAAAGGATGTCCAATATAATCTCCATCACTCTCGTAAATTCCACCTAGCCCAATGAGGACCAAGAGGATTGATATCGAGTCATAAGATTATTCACTTGAGTGAGAATGGACATAGTCCTCATCATAAATCTTTGTCAAAATCGAGAAGACTACAAAGCATGAGGGTTGGGATGATTATGTGGATTAGGAAGATAATGAGGAGGAACAGGCTCAACAACATCAGCATTTGATGAGTCAAAATCCAAATCGAGAGCATATTAACTTTAGAGGGCGGAGAATCAAAAGTAAAGTGGGAAAAGGTATATAACCGTAAATGGTTATCTACCTTCCCTTAGCCACCGTGGGAGTCAGAGTGAAGCTCACGAATTATTACTGAGTTGGGAACAAAATCCACTCACATTCCTTCACCAAGGTGAGTGATTTGGTAAACTAATAGGATATTGGTAGAGAGATCAGGATCACTCAACAATTGGTTAAATGTTCCACTATCCATCTCCATCGATCCACTATTGGAAACCAACACTTTAGTGTCATCACCCAATGTAATTTGGGACATGCTACATGGTTCAATTTTTGTGAACTCAACATCTGAAGAGGCCATGTGGTGCAAGGCATCAAAAATAATAATCCACGTCGATGAAGGTGTTGTTATAGATATAGGGGCCTTTCCTTTCTTATTCTTAGATTTAGACTCCTTTTATTTGAAATAATTGACCTCAGGAGAATTCTATTTGATATACTCATGAACACTTATTTTATTCTTCTCAATTAAATGAGTTAATTGATCTATTTTTTTTCTCATACATTAATGTTCTTCATGGACATATTTCTTGTAATAGAACACTTAAACTTTTCCTTCTTCACTTTAGGCTCATAATTCAAAGTGTTTCAGTTAGGATTGGTTTGGGCTTGGTTGGTCTTGGTTTCCTTCTTTGGTTGGTCCTTTTTCTCTTTCTCATTTTCTATTTTCTTTTCCTTAGCCTTATTTTCCACAAGGGTATGTGACTTGGATTTTAGAGTCCCCATTTGAATGAGTTTGTCCTATTCTCAAATGAGATGAGATGAAAAATTTCAAACAAGGGAATTTTTCAAGTACTACCCAAGGCATATTTCATGATGTGGAAATTCAAAACAAAGACAGATTATTCGGGACCTAACTTAGAAATAATTGACAAGATCAACTGAGAATCTTTCTTCTCCAATTTACATTCCTTAAGAATTAATCTAGTGTGGAAAAACTTTGAGAAGAAGGCATGTAGGTTTTCAAGGTCATTAGGGTTTAATCCTAGTAGTTCGTTCTCTAACTCATGCGTTATTATGTCATCTTTCTACCTAAACATATCGTTAAGAACTTTCCAAGCTCCATTGGGTGTTGAGGATGTTTTGATGTGGAAGAGAAATTCAGGAGAAATAGACATACATAAAATACCCTAGGCTTCATCACAATAGTTAAACCACCTAGAGTTTTTAGGTTCATCTTCATGTTCAGTCTCTTTTCCATGGTAATAAGGAACAACCCTTTATTGCGTAATATCATAGAAATTTTATATCTCCATTAGAAGAAATTAAATGGTGTAAGAAAATTTACATTAGAGGCATCCATAGTGAAGAGGGATAAATAATTAATGTAGAAGGAAAGAGAAATAAACCCCCAAACAATATTAACACCCCATGAATTTGGTACTTTATAGTTCAGTGCATTGATTAAAATTAGATGTGAATATGTGTCAAGAACCAATCAGTCACTCACCTTGCAATCAACATAATAACGCACAAGATTGAAGACCACAATAAGGTTTCATTAGTCACATCATTTTAAAACCATAACCAAGCACAAAATGAGAAAAATCTAAGAGAATGGGAGAAATACAATATTGTGTGAGAAATAGTGTCTCACGTTGCGCAAGTAGGAACCCCCTTTCCACAAGACTATGGTCTCAAAGCAATAACAAGGGTGATACAATGCAAAAAGCAACTCTAAATGAGTCCATAATACCTCCAAGACATAGCAAGCGCTCTTGGAAGGCAAAAACAACTAGAAATGATACAACACACTCTAACAAAGATTAACAAAAAAATCCTCTAATTGTTTAAAAATAAACTTTTAAAATGCCTGATTAGCTTAATTTTAGAAGTTTAAAGGACAAAAGGATGTTATTAAAAACAATAATTAGATGAAAATTAAATAATAGTCTATATTTAAAGAGCTTATTAAAAAAACTAGATCCCTAATTAATTAAAAATACCTAAATTAGATTAAATATAATAATCACCTTTAAATTTTTATTAGATCCTAATGTTTTAATACTAATACCTATCAAAATATTATTAAATCCACCTTTATATTTAAATAAAC